>OZ026524.1:65808222-65931000 GCA_964019695.1 Loripinus fragilis | reverse complement strand
TAGATACCTGAGTCACGTCGTACTTTCATCTGATCTAAGGATGATGCTAGCATTTCTTATTATTCGATAAGATCCTAGCAAGGTCAATAATAGATATAAGAAGTCGATAATGACCAATAAAGAATCTTCTGGTTTATTCCTTCGTTACAAGGGATACACGATTCGTTACCAAGCAATCATTTTCCTGTAGACTGAGTGTCTATACCTCGAATTATATCATTAATACATGCACATCACATCTGAAGTGTATTGTCACCCCATGGTAGCGTTTTGAATTGTTGTGGCGAAACCTGATAAGAAGAAAATAAAATATATTTAACCCATATACGCCTAGCATCCTTTTTGTGGAACATTAGCAAACAGTGGAAAACCAGATCAGATGCCACTGAAAGCGTATAAGGTAACAGGGGATTGTATTGTGAATGCTTGCTTTGTTTTAGATGCAGGTGCTTATTAACATGTGACTAGCATGTTTATGTTATTTTAGTGAATTTTGACACTAGTTTGTTATTACTTCTTAATGTTCCAGTCATATTAGGAAGTCTTCATGCGAGCTTAAAAATGTTTGTGTTTTAACAACAACATAATCTTGGGCAAGGATTTGGCACCAGTAGGGGTTCTGTGTATGTTCCTGGGTTTTGTTATGCAATTTCTGATATCTTGCGACTGTTATTGTTCTGTGGTTCTTCCTCACGGTACCATGGGTTTGTCTGTTGTGTTTGATAAATATATCATGTCAAGGTTGACATTGATTGGCAGAATTTTGCTATACATCCAATCATATGACCTTCTGTGAATTGCACAACTGATATGACTAAAGTAAGTAAGAAGGTAAAGTTCAGGAATCGATACAAACAAGTACCACACCTGGCTTAGGACACACTGTGATGCTCTTATATACAGGCAATGGGTAATCATGGCCTATAGTGAGAAGTTGTCAGATATAATAGTTTTAGGGAAATGTGAACTTTAATACACGAAAAAAGCCAATATAATAGCCTAAACCTAAGTAAAAAAGGGCAATAACACCGTCAAAATTTTGAAGATCACCTCAAAATTCAAACTTTGCCTGTATCTTATGATGCTATACCCGTCTGTAAATTTTAATTGAAATTGTTGCATCCCTTCAAAAGTTATTGATCAGAAACAACAATGTAGCCAAAATCTAAGTCAAATAGGGCCATAACTCAGTCAACATTTTGCGGATGATCTCTTTTTTCAAATTTGACCTGTATTCTATGATGTTTTACCCTTCTGTAAACTTTCTATGATGTTTTACCCTTCTGTAAACTTTGAATGAAACTGATGCATCACTTCAAAAGTTATCGTTCGGAAATCAAAAGTGTGACGCCCGGACGACGCCGACACCGCTGTCGACCTTACTTCGCCTGCTATGCTTCGCAGGTGACACAATAAAATCAACACCAATCGTTATTCTGAGTCTAGCTGTACCATTATTGTATAATGAGCATGAAGTCTCTGTGCAGTCGAAACCCTATTATAAATTTATTTTGAAACTGCTTAGTGACACCATAATCCCTTATACCCAAAATAAAGCAAGAGGGCCCTAGGGCCCTGGATAGCTCACCTGAGTCCTGACACATGTGAAGATGTTATGTTGGCCTGTTGTTAAGGAGATGTGATATGATTTAAAATATATTTCTATTTTTAGCTCTGGTAGCCATGTTGTTCGGCCATGCTTAACCTTCTGATCAATTTAAGTAGAGGTCAACATAATAGACGGATGGCTGAGAATGGGTTTGCTCCCCCCCCCCCCCCTAGGGAATTTTGCAGACATATCCTATCTTGTAGAGAATTGAAAGCCGAGTCTTTTAAGAGATGTTTGCACTCTGTGCTCCGGGGCGTTAGTCTGTAAGAGCCTGTAACATACGTTACTTAATCAAACTTAGAAAAAGTAAATTGAAAGTTTGGGCTACAAATTAAAGACATTAAAGTATTTATTTTTTAAAAGCATTCATATAGTCTGCATACTGGATATCTTAACTACGTATGACAGCCATTTGAACAAAATTGCGGCTTCTTAAGGTGTCATATGCGTTACATAAATCAGATAACCCATTAAAATTTGCAAGTGTGGCTAACATCATTTACATTCACAATTCATCTTTGTGTTTTGCAAATGCTTTTAACCATGCCTGACTAGCTTATGCAATTGGCTAACAGAAAAATTAAAGTTTGTTTCCCTAGCTTAAATATTTTTTCTGAAATAAGCAATTAAACAACCCTACCCCTACCCAGTTTTAAGGTGAAATGTTTGGTATTAAAACTAAAGTAAAAATAGTTAAAAAATATTTGCAGTTGATGAATGTGTTTCATTGTTTGGGATTTATTTGCTTATATGAAAAGACTCATAAATCTGCAAGTTTGTTGCAAGATTTTTGATATCAGAGGCTGTAACATATGTTACCTGATGTAATAAATGGGCAAGCTCATTTTCTTTACGTAAGATATGCCTAAAATGTTTTAATCTCCTCGAGGGAATTTCGCAGACATATTCCTTCTTATAGTACAACTCAAGCTGCATCGAATAAGGGATGTTTGCACTCTCTATGTTGGGGCGTTAGTCTGAAACAGCCTGTTACATGCGTTACTATATCAAATAAAGGAAATGCAGTTTGAAAGTTTGAGCTAAAATTGTGAAAAAACTCGCAGCTGTTTGATATCTTACATTGTTTAGGGATTTTAAACTGGCTCCTATGATAAAGACTTATAGATCTACTAGTTGTCATCAAGTTTTAAAGATCAGAGAGTGTTACATATGTTAGCATGATAAGTAAAATCATCAAACAGTATTTTGACATCAAGCTGAGTAAGGGCCTGCTCCATCCTAATCCCCTTTGGAATTCTGCAGACAAAATACATCTTATGTAACCATTCAAGGTGCATTTAATAAGAAATGTTTGCACTCTGTAAGTCGGGGCGTTAGCCTGTAACAGCTTGTTACATATGTTACTATATCAATTTGAGAATAAGAAATTTGAATGTTTGAGCTACCAATAGAAGACATTAAAATTATCTAATAAATTGAAATTCTTATAGTCTTTATACTGGATGTCTTTACTACATATTGAAGCTGTATAACATTAATATGGCTAACTGTGGTGTTATGTGCGTTACATGAACCTAATTATAATTTAAAAGCTATAATTATGGCTATTGTCATGTATTTAAACAACTACTATGACTTGGTTTCAAACTGTTTTGTTAGATTTTACAAACATATACTCAATTGATGAATAGGAAAAACCAAGTTTGCTTTTCTATCTTAAATATATTGTCTTATAGGAGCTAATACACAGCCCTACTCCCAGTTTTACAGAGAAGCGTAGTTTGTTATTACCGTTTAAGTAAAACACATAAAAGCGATTACAGCGTGTGGATATTTTTCATTTTCTTAGTCTGTCTTGCTCATATATCTACAAGATGTCATTAAGTTTAAGTTCAGGACACTTAATGTGTACTTATAAGTCTTTGGTGCCAAAACACTAGAAATTATATTCATTTCTGATTATCAAGCCCATGGACTGGTGTTACAGATGTTATCAATGACCTTTTGGACACATTTCCTAATACTGTGCATATAATGCTAAATATAGAACCACAAATAGAAAAGATAGTTTTACATTTTGACAAGAAAATACAATAAATGAAATGGTCCAAACTATTTCTCATCGATTTAACACTCATGCTAAACGTTTGTCATTGTCTTCTTCTGTGGTAATCATTAGTATCACACGCCTCCTTGCAACTAGTAGAATCATCACACAATATTTCAATCATTTACTGTTATTCAATTTTACCACCAGTCCACTCAAAATTGATGAGCCATTATCAACTTTCCAATTTTGCCATTTATGGCTTGGAACATTCGGAAACTGATATGAATTCCTAATAGTTGGCTCTTTGAGTATGTATTTCAAGTGATACTCTGCAAGTAGGAGAAAGACTAAAGCTTTACAAGGAGGAAAACTATGCCATGAAGAGCAATGAGTACCTGGACTGATGTACCTTGATATTTCTTGATATAAAGAATCATATCTTAGCTGGTTAACTTTTATAAATGTAGCCTTTCTATACATGCAACCCACGTATTTTCATCTAATAATGTCTCTGCACTTATTATCTTTCCCCAAGCATTCAAAAACTTATTTGAAGTCTTAGTACTTCTGAAGTGCTGAAACCGAGGTAACTCTTTCCCTTCAGATAAACGAACTAGATGTATCACAGCAGGTAAAGCAATGAAATACAGGATGAACAGAGCGCAAATTAGACCCTTTCAATTCAATGATTCACTAAGTTTCTAAGATAAGAGCGCTTACTAAAGGATGTAACATATATAACTCGTCTTAATAAATGAGCAAGGGCATTTTCGTGACATCCTTTTTGATTACACAGTCAGAGGCAAGTGTTTTCAATTTCAGTTAAACGGATCATGAAATGAGGCACCTTATCAACTTGTTTACATTGTATAAATCTTCCATAGCGCATAATATAGAAATACTGGTTATCCCATTCTACCTATAGTCCACTTTCCTTCTTTTGAATGCAACAGCTAATGATATGGCTGCAAAACTGAGAAATCATAGGTTTTACATTATTTTAAGACATGCTTCAATGTACTGACATCAAAAAACGACCAACTGCAAACATAATTGATGGCAATGTCCAACTTCATATTCTTGCTCTTATACCAGATAACTTTCAAGGTGTAACAGAAATTGTTTCAGACGGTCTGCCAAAACCATCAAGAGTCAACATTGTAACTAAAGAAAACTTATAAAGTTCTTTGGGCGCAGCAAAATACTATTGATCTAAGACCTGAGGACTTAAGCACCAAAAGACTAAATAGGTTCCATAGTAAATGATGCAAAAGGCAGCCTATCAAATTTCTGTTTGACCAGGGTCAAAAATCTTAAAGTATTCTTAGAGGTACACGGTAGAGACATGGATTTTGCAAAATCAGAGCAAAGTTATCATTTAACTAGCACGGATGCAGAGGCAGCTGCAGTTAGATTGCTCTTGCCACTTCACAGGAAGAGATATATACCAGAGTTATACTCCATTGTATGCATGTATGTGAAATGGCATTAAACCCATATTTAATCAGGTGTTTGATTCCATGACACTGACTTGCTGTTTCTGCTTTTGAAGGATGCTAAGGATTCAAGTTTGGCTGAGTCAAGTTGTTTGACGCTGGCACTGGCCACACATACAAAGAAAATTAAGTCTTTTGATGGCTAAATAGAAGGATCACGCGAAATGCTTATAAGCGCTGTTTGTCACAATTTCCAATTTTAAAAAGTAATCTTAATTAATGTAACACATATAACACCATAGGAAGCTGTATATTTGTTAAAAAAATATTTTCTTATGTATCAAAGGTATTCAGCATGCAAACTACATGAATAATTCAAATAAATAGATAGTTTTATGTTTTCTTTCTGTTTCTCAGACTTTCAATTCATTTATTCTTAAATTGATATGGTAACATACGTATCATACCATTACAGGCTAACCCCCTAGTTAATAGAGTGCAAACATCTCTTATTTGATGCAGCTTGAATTGGTCTTTAAGGTAGGATATTTCTGCACAATTCCCAAAGGGGTAAAGAGGAACTGGCTTGTACTCAGTTTGCAGTCCTAATACAATGCCATGATTCTACTGGTTGTGATGAAATGGGTGATTTATTTTGCATTAGAAGCAGACACAATGATAGACATTGTGAGGGTGCCTTGAATAAAGATTGTTTTTGAATGATTTTATTTAATATGAATATTTATTAAATTGTGTCATTTAAATGAGAACTATTATTTTCTATCTATATGTCTATACATTTTAATATTATAGGCATTAGGAAATATGTGATTAAAAAGGTTATATATAACATAGGTAACACAATTCCATGGGCTTGTTACCATCAATGACTGTAATTACTAAGACTAAGGCACCAGAGGCTAGAGGTTAATCGAAAAACATGTGAAAAACGGTATTTTTTCTGAAATATCATCTCTTACTTCCAAGAAAGTTTCCTAGCTCATTCATTATGCCATGTAACATACGTTACATACTTTAATAAGTGCTCTGATCCTGATGTCAAACTTGCAAAAGTATGATTCTTCATTTCATTAGCAAGACAGTGCCAAAAATGTAAGATATCCACGAGCGTCAAATATTTTCATATATTTTTCTTCAATAATAGATACCAAAATTGGATACTTAAAATTTGGGGGTAGGGTTGTTTAATAGCTCATATAAAACAATGTATTTGAGATAGAAAAGCAAACTTTGTTTTTTCTATTAGTCAAATGAGTATTTTAGTAAACTAAGATTAAAAAAAACTTGTAAAAATGTACAAATTGTCTGTAAAATGAATGATGTTAGTCACGATTTCAAATTTCAAAGGGAAATTTAATCTATGTAACGCATATAACACCATTGAAGGCTGTAATTTTGTTTAAAATGTTGCTTTTATGTAGCTGAGGCATGCAGCTTGCAAACTGCATAAGAAATTTGAATAATTAGATGGTTTAATGTCTTCTTTCTGTAGCTCAAACTTTCATTTTGATTTTTTTCCTTAGTTTGTTACAGTAACATATGTAACAGGCTGTCAGAGACTAACGCCCCGGAGCACAGAGTGCAAACATCTCTTAAAAGATGCGGCTTGAAATTTTCTTCAAGATAGGATATGTCTGCAAAATTCCCTAGGGGGGGGGGGGGGGGGGGAGCAGGACCTTTTTTAGCTCGAAGTCTAATAAGGACCATTTCTGTCAAATTATTTTGATTTTGGACCAGGCGGGGCAAATCCATTTGTGTAATTTGGGTAGAGGGCATCATGAGGAATATTTCTGTTAACTTATTTAAGATTTGGACTAGTGGTTCAGGAGAAGATATTATCTAAAGACACTTCTCATCTAGAGCTCTGGCGATCCCTGTATTAAGCCTAGCAAAACTGTTTGAGCAATTTTGTTAGAAGGTATCGCTAGGAACAATTCTGTGATATAAGTTTGAATTTGGACCATTGGTTCAGGAGATGTCATTTATTTTTTTAGATATTTCTTATCTGGAGCTCTTGATCATTTTGTTTAGTGGACAGAACCATTTGTGCAATTTTGGTAAAAGTTATTATGCGGAACAATTCTGTCAAATTATTTTGATTTTGGACCAGTGATTTAGGAGGAAATATCATTAAAAGAAATTTCTTATCTAGAGCTCTGGCAGCCCCTCTGTTCAGTGGAGCAGAACCATTTGTGCAATTTTAGTAGAAGGCATCATGAGGAACAATTCTGTGAAATATTCTGAATTTGGCCTAGTGGTTCAGGAGGAGATGCCTTTTAAAGATATTTCTTATCTGGAGCTCTGGCGGCCTTTTATTCAGCGTGAGCGGAACCTTCTGTTCAATTTTGGTAGAGGGTATCAAGAGAAAAAAAATCTGTGAAATTATTTCGAATTTGGGCCAGTGGTTCAGGAGGAGATGTCTTTTAAAGATTTTTCTTATCTGTAGCTCTGGTGGACTTTTTCTTCAGCGGAGTTTAACCATTTGTGCAATTTTTATAGAGGGCATTATGAAGAAAAATTCTGTGCATTTATTTCGAATTTGAGCCAGTGGTTCAGGAGTAGATGTCGTTAAATTTATTTCTTATCTGGAGCTCTGGCTGCCCTCCTGTTCAGTAGAGCGGAACCATTTATGCAATTTTGAAAGAGGGCATCATTGGGAACATTCATGTGAAGGTATTGCAAATTTGGACAAGTGGTTCAGGAGGAGATGCCATTTAAAGAGGACGGACGACGGACGCACGCCGGACGCTGCACGAAGACCGATCACAATACCTCACCTTGAGCCTTCGGCTCAGTTGAGTTGAAAACATACAATTCATAACTAAAGATTTAAAACAAAATATTAAAACAACATATAAATAGCAAAACAAACAAACGAATACTCTTTTGACATGGATAAAACATGTAAAAATGCCAACAGAGTATCTACAACTGTAACTACTCACAGGAGGTCCCGGTCCCACAAAATTCAAGCCAAAACTAATTTTATGGCTTTGCCAGGGCCTTTATGTAAGTTGATAGCGATCTTTCAAAGAAAAAAACGGGTATAATTTAGGTTTTCTTCTAATTTCAGTTCCCGGAATAGTACATGTATCGTAAAGACGAAAAACTAATATTGTCACCGTTGCTTACCTGTTTGACTGAATATGCATGGTATGCCCTATATTTGGAACAATGCCATAAAACCAGGTCACATTTAAAAAAGGTACTATTGTAATCATATACGTTGTCAGCACACTGTCGGGCCGCTCTCGGTCCGACAACGAACCGTCATTCGGATGGTGTTTCGCTGGCGGGCCGATAGTGGCCAGTTACATTTTATATGTCGTTGCTGTGATTATATGCAATCAGCTAAGACTCAATCGAGCATGCGCCCCGCGCCGACGCACCAGAGCCTTCGCTGTTCGCACACACAAATGAAGTTAACTATAGGCGAAATTTAATACCTAAACCTATACATTTTATGCGATATCTCATAATATCAATGCGGGAGCGCAGTGGCCAAGTGGTAGAGTGCTTGACTCGATACCGAGGGGCCGCGGGTTCGAGCCTCACCAGCATCTCTGCGTTGTGGTCCTTGAGCAAGACACATTTAACCTAGCTTAGTACTGGTTCAACCCAGGAAGACCCGTCCCTGTTTAACTGAAATATTGTTGATGGGACGTAAAGAATCAAATCAAACAAACAAAACAATATCAATGCACACACCGGTTCATTGCATAAAAGTACTTATCGCTTATGCGTTACATGTAAGTGCGTAAAGTCATCCTTTTACAGTGTGATAAATATCTACTCTACTGTCCTGCCAGCCTAGAGTGACAGTGATGTCATGTTTTGTTTACAAAATTATCAGGGACTTATAATCGATAGATCACTTGTGTATTAATCCTATCCACAGGATAGGATTAATACACAAGTGATCTCTCGATTCGCGTTAGTGCAAGTGGAGTGTATAAGTTAATGTTTTACTTAACAATTGTAAACAAAATATTACGTCACTTTCGCTCCTAGTTGGCACGACACTGTATACATGTACATTGTACATGCAAACAACGTGGTCTCCAGGGGGACATTACTTTAATTCTGAGCTGGTATCCTGCATACTCGCAAGGTACAAGTTGGCATGTGCATACAGCGAAGATTTTAATCTGTCTGCACATCAGCACAGTTTGAGCAGAGTCTAAGTTTTTCGCCCAAAAGAAATGTTGGACCTTTGGCGCCCATCGAAGACTCTGGTCAAACTGCGCGGATGGCTGCATATGCCAACTTTAATATTTTGTTGGATACCGGCATTAGTTTAATGTTAAAGAAAGGGTTTGCACTGTTTGTGAAGAGAAATACAACCCTCACGGACTAGATTCATCTAAATGTGAATATGCTTTCCATATGACCACTTCATAATAATTTGAGCCGTGACATGAGATTTCCAACAATGTGGTATGTGCTACGCACAAAGGCTCAGACCAGCCTGCGCATTTGTGCAGTCTGCTCAGAGTCTTTAATACTCTATGAAAATTATTAATAAGCAACTGACCCATCATCATTTGGATTTATTTTTTTTGCTTAAATGGAGGCTTCACAGGCTCGTCTAAATTGAGTCTATTAACGAGATGCCATACTGCTGGAAATCACATGTCGCGGCTCATATGTATAATGATCCTCGGATAGATCATCAAACAAGATGGACGAATTAATTATAGTGCACAAGGCCAAAGTGTTCTTTTTCACAACGTGCCTTATATTGACTTTAGAAAGACATTTTATACTCTTGAAAATACCCTGATAAATCCGATGTATTTATTTATAAAGACACGACTTATTTTTAGTTTCACTTCCTCGTAAATAAAAAAACCCACACTAACGAAATCGGAAAACGATTACATGTAATGCAAAAGCAAAACTGCAGCTATGAGGCCCCCAGGGGGGTCTGTGCTCCGTTGATCCCTGAAAATATTGCATTGATCTCCCCAGATCCCTGAAAATAATTGCCTCGGCTCCCTAAAAGTATTTTGCCTTTGCTCCCAAAATCCCTAAAAAAAGACCAGCTTCTCCCCAGATCCCCAAAATTATAAGTCATTTCTCCCTAAAATGTATTTATCTTTTCGTAGGATTAAAATCACATACTTAAAAACTATGAAGCTATACAAGAGCGCATGACTTAATGATAATAATATTTTGCCTTATACATGTAAAGACAGGGCTTACTACTGTGCGTACAGGAATTCAGTAAACAACGCTTTTTTTGCGTTTATTTCGTTATGTGCGGACTGATCGCACAATGACCATCAGAATTTAATACATCTATAAACCGCCTAATCGGTGATATTTTTTTCGTTTCAAAATGTATTGTCAAATGGGTTATGATATGATGGAATTTGTCCTCATTTGAGCATCTGCACTTTTTAATTTACCCTAAATGCACCTTTGTACGGATCACTGCCTTTAGTTTACTATCGATGAATAATTATACGGTTAAATTGACGGCGCGCACAATATTGACGTACAAAACGTAACGTCGAATTGTAAGGTCACGACGCTATTTTTTTCTTCATCTCCTAATATTTAGCTAGACGTCTTGCTTCTGGAGAGACTTTCATTCGCTGGTAAAATATATGAAAACCATTTTCTAACTTTCACACACCAATACAGGTCAGAATTAGTGTTTCTAAATTAGTATACAGGGATGCACAACAGAACTGAGAACGACAGCTTGTTCTCAAATCCCTCGTTTGACGTTTCCTTGTTTAACGTCATTTTTACCGCCGGTAACAAAATTTAAGACTGGGGAAAACGTTCACATTTTCTTTATTTTTCGGCGGATAAACTTCATATATGGCATTTTAAAATGAGCAAGCAAAGTACATTGTAGAGATATAATTTTCTAGTGAGTTTCATTGTCAACGTTAAAGTTATGCTTAAATTTCAAGAGTATGTGCATTTATTTTAATGAAAATTGTGTTGTGATAACAAATTTTAAGACTTGGGGTTTTGTTGCACATTTTTAAATGGAAAGCGACAATGCAAATATTTTTCATTTAACTTTCACGACGGAAAAAGTACATTTTATACAAACAAATATTTTGTCAATAAAACGCCATCAAGATAACAAAATTACTTACCGAAGAGACCATGCCTGTCTTTTTCGCGCGTTTTTTGTCACGAGTTACAGATTTTAATTTACAAAACTTAACTTTCTAAGACTTCGTTGTAGAGAAATGAACAACAAACTTGATATGAGGTTGATCGGTGACGTTTCAGGTCTGGCGTAGACTAAATCCAGTAATAATTAACGTCAAAATGGCGTTGTAATACGCGTTTGCGTATGCCTACCACAGCGCTATTGTTACAGAGTTACAGAGGTTTTACTCCCAAATTTTGAGTTCTTGTGCTCTCCTTTAAATGTTTTGATAATTAAAAACTAAGAATCAATAAACTCTTAACAAGGCAAATGCACACCTCTAGTTTCAAGACAAAAAAATGACCAGAATATAAAAAATCGGTTCCTGTAAACAGAAAAAAATGCAAAAAAACCGTTTTGTACGCCAATAATGTGCGCGACGTCTTTATAAGACGAAGTAACGTGTCAAATGAGCTGTTAGTACAAGGTCATACCAGAGACATGTAGCCAGAAAATCAAAGCCCCCTCCGTTCCCCGGCTCTGTGGGCCGTACATGAAGTTACGAATGACTTGTGTATCAGACCATGTAGAACGCAATCAAATAATGTGATTCCCGTTAATAATATTTGATAACCAGCCTCCTCATTATATATGTTTTTAATGTTATTATCTGTTGCACTTGAAATATTTGTCCTAGAGCTGTTGAGCAAGCAACACAGGCAACGACGCGAGAAAACCTGTCTTCTGGGTTTCCAACAAACCAGTCCCTTTGGCTAAACAGGTTAGATAGAAAATTGAAATTATTTCGCACGAGGCAAGCCTAGGGATGATTCTTCTCAAAAAGCAGACAACAAAGTTGCTGATGAGACTGCGTTGATGCGCAGGCTGGTCTGGGCCTTTATTGTTACAAATCACCAGACTGGTTTTCTCAGTCGCGGTCGAATTGTTATTTGTGTCATTTAACCATGGCACATATAAGAAGACAAGATGCGAAATTTGATTATCTTGCAATTTGAGAATTTCAGACAGAATTGTAACTTGTGCAGTCTCTTCAAAGCATTTTCAGTGAATATATAGACATACCAAGAGTTACATGTATCCCGCTGGTGACCGTTTTCTTTATCATATACGAAAGTAAACATGGTATTCATTGAACTGTATAAACCACGTGTTACCCACACACAATGCACTGAGGGAAAATAAGGATTTTTCTAAATCGAAAATGACTAAGTTAGTTTATTTCACAAGAGATTCCAGACTTATTTTCCTATCATAATTATTCAAAAATGCAATTGTACATTAGGCGGTGTTTTATTATAAATATATGCAAAATTCTAGTCCAAAATTTTATCATTAAAGACATTTTAAAAAAGAAAAACGATGTTCACTGAATTTCTGTACGGACTATAGTCATAGATTACATGACATATAATTATTTCATTGAAATGCATGGTATATGGCTCAAAGTATCAAAGGCCATTCCTTAAAATGTTGTTGCTGTACCTGGTAGAGTGGGCATGGCGGAATGCTCTCTAGATTTGATTTTTTTAATTAGAGACAGACCATTTGTTTTTCTGGTTGGGGGGCAGGGGCTGATTTTTTCCAACAGCTTAAACTAGATTTTTTTTTATTGACAAAGTGAAAGTATTTTTTTGTAATAAATTTTTCTACAATTGCTATTAGCCCCTATACACTTGTTTAGCTTCAGTTTCATCAAATAAGTATATATTTGATCAGCATTCTTAATTTTTCTCTTAAAAATGAGCTTACCATCTAAAAAGAGGATTACATAGCAGGTGCATAGGTAGCACTGTAACAATACGCAGCCAGACTCGTGCTAGGGGGGATGGGGGCATGCTCCCCCGGGAAAATTTTGATAAAAATGGGGCGATCTGGTGCAATCTGGGCGTTCTAAAGTATGCTATTACCTAGCAAAAAATCAACAATTTTAAGTTTAATAAATGAACAACAACAAAAGTTAATTACCATATTTTCCCCCGAGGTAAATTTAGATGTACATGTTATACCAAAAAAAAGTCCATTTTTAATTTACAAGTGGGGTCTGGGGAGCTAGCCCCCCCCCCCCCCCCCCAGAAGCAGAAGAAATGTTAAAAAATCAAACAAAATGGAGGCTTTTCCTTAATTTTTTTTGCTTTTTGGCAGGGCTCCCTAGATCCCCAAAACTATGAGCTTGCTCCCCAGATCCCCTAAAATAATTACCAGTGCTCCCTAGATCCCTGAAAATAAATAGCCATTCTCCCCAGATCCCCAAAACCCCTGGGGGCCCCAGCTATACGAATCTTATAAGTGCCATGTTATAGAAAAAGACTAAGCCTCGATGTTATTAAACTTCTTTCATGCTCAACATAACAGAGCATGAACTGTTAATAATTATGAAAACGTAAGACTTTTCATGCGTTTAACCCATAGGCGTAGGAAGCTTTTCAATATGGGGGGGGGGGCAAACCCAGTGCGACCAACTTCAATACTTGGGGGGGGGGGGGGGGGGTGGGTATTGCCAAAAGTCCATATATGCATGCGTCCACATGCACATGTATGCACACACATGTGTTAAATATTCATACACCCATACAAGCATGCACATGCAAATATGCATGCATGCACAACCTATGCAAACATACATTTTACATCCTGATATGAAAATCGTTAAAATCAAAGCAAGCGATCTCTATGAAAAAAAACAGCAACAAGTGAATGAGGAAAGTTTTAGTTATTTATATTTCCTAAAAGCTATTTGAATCTGCATACATTTATACACATGCATTATTAAAACTAAAGCAATGGATCCCAATTTAAAAGAAGCCACATATATAACCACATATATATTTATAGTACGAGCAAGCGAGCGAAGCAAGCGAGGGAAATTTTTTAGTAAGGTTCTTCAGAGCAAAAGGGTAAGAGGGCCAAACAACAGAAAAAATGAAACAAAAAGAAAAGATAATATTTTACTCCGAGCGAGCAAAGCGAACGAGGATTTTTTTTGGTAAATTTCTTCAGTTCTTTAGAGCAAAAGGCTAAGAGGGATAAAAAAACAGAGCAAAAAAACAAAACAAAGCAAAAACAACAACAATGATAATATTTAACTCCGAGCGAGCAAAGCGGGCGAAGAAAAACTTTTGGTTGAGTTATTGCAGATTAAAAAATTAAGATGGATAAAAAACAGAATCCAAACACAATTTAAAATTATTTAGCGAGGAAAATTTGGTAAGGTTATTATGAGTTAAAGCTACAAGGAGAAAAAAGCGAACAAAAAATATAATATACTGACAAAAGAAACGCTACATCTAAATTCAAAGCCATGTAATATAAATGTTTATACATGAGGTAATAAATGCAAATACGAATTACTTTTACTTTTAATGTCATGTTTATGTTGTACCTCTAAACTTTCTGTCCGAGAAAATTTAATGGTGGAAATCAAAATTTCGAAAAACTGACGTCGTTTTTCCTTAGTTTTGTTAAAAATTCAAAAAGACATGCACGTGATATGGTTATCTGGAAGAGAACAATAATAAAGGCACATAAAGATGGTCATAAATCATGCGTTTTGACACAAATTTGCATCGCCTACAATTTGATTCTGACATGCAGATGGTATGTGAAGTTTGACGTTAACATTTTCAGTAACATCAAAACGAATGTCGCCATTTTACATTACAAGACAGATATTGCGTACACTCGTTGCAAACAATTGTCATGCACAGTTTTATCCATTTATCCCTCGCCATTTTGAGGTATTCATGAAAAATCCAAAAACGTCAGTTTCAGTCAGTTTTGAATTTGACGTAGACATGAGTTGGCAGAATTCCATGTAATGATACGGTGTTTTTCTTAAACTTTGCGCCACTCACTAAGCCTGCTACGTTTTTTACCATCATAATGATCACCTGTCAGGTGTGGTGGCTGTAAAACATTTTTTTAGCAAATGGCGTCTTAACGTCAAACATCACGGATAAACTGCAAAAATAAAAACGCTAATCATGACATGGACTCTAGACTTCAAATTTTACCTACAAATATAGTGTGTTTATAGCTTTTCATAAGTGCTACAAAATCAG
Source organism: Loripinus fragilis (assembly GCA_964019695.1). Classification (NCBI taxonomy): domain Eukaryota; kingdom Metazoa; phylum Mollusca; class Bivalvia; order Lucinida; family Lucinidae; genus Loripinus; species Loripinus fragilis. The sequence continues at coordinate 65,915,726 of OZ026524.1, read as the reverse complement.
GAAGTATGTAAGCAAGTATGTAGCGTTTCTTTTGTCAGACAGTATATAGTTTACTCCAATCAAGGAAAAAAAATAGCTGTGCATTTCAGAGTTAAAAGCTTGGAGTGATAAAAAATCTAAACAAAAACGAATTTTACTCCAAACGGGTGCGGGAATTTATTTGTTTGAAGCCTATTGCCTGTAAGGTATTTCAGTGCAAAAAGCAAAGAGGGATAACTTTAAAATTTAGCTTAGAAAATAGGAATAATAGGAAAAGCTTGTTAAGGCGGTTTATCTGGAAAAAATGATACACATATATATTTAAACATATACATACAATGTGATAACAGCCTGCTGACTAAAAGATATGAAAAAGTATTTGTTTGTTTGTTTGATTTGATTCTTTACGTACAATCAACAATCTTTCAGTTATATAGAGACGGGGCTTCCTGGGTTGAACCAGTACTAAGCTAGGATAAATGTGTCTTGCTCAAGGACCACAACGCAGTGACACCGGTGAGGCTCGAACCCGCGGCCCATTCGGTCTCGAGTCAAGCACTCTACCACTGAGTCACTACGCTCCCATGAAAAAGTATTATAATCTGAGCAAATTGTCTGCTCTCAGAAAATCTTAAACCAAATTCCAGAACTCGAGCGAGAAAAAAACAAACTTATAATTATGTGTGAAAGTTGCTTATTTTACCCTGAGTGACAAGCAATTATGTCAATTGAGACAAATTATTGGAGGGGCCAAAGGCTATTCTGCCCCCCCCCCTTACAAAATTATTGGGGGGGGGGGTGACCTCTGCTGGCCCCCTGTTCCTACGCTTAGGTAACCCCTTAGATGTTGTATTTATCCTTCGAATATTATTGAACAGGACGAATTCCATGCTCAGTTGGGTTGAGCATGAAAAAAGTTTTATAACCTCGAAACATAATGTAATACATATTTTGCTGTGTCCCGAGGAAGCTGTTTGAATATGAGGCCGCTATTCATTCGCAGTTTTATAAACTCGAGGCCTGGTTATGTTGACTGGGAACACCAAAGGCGCAGATCAGCCTACATATTCACACAATCATCAGCGCAGTCTAGATGGATAAACAGGTTTCACGTTCAAATGTACGTGCATTAACCATATGCCTTAACGTTTTTAGCATGTTTTCTGTAAAACTTTTTCCCCCTTATCTAGTTCCCTATTAGGTCTCCTGTATTTTAATCTTAAGGAATTCTTGCCTACACATCGTTTACCATTATATATCTACCTGGCCGTCCGATAAGGAAATACCATCTTTAAATCCAATGCTATATTAAACCAAACACACAAAATAATCTAACATTTGTATCTTAAATAGACTCGTAGAGCGAAATCGGCATGACCTCGCATTTTATCCCTTATTGTCCACTCGTTTGATAAATATATACAACAATACATAAACACTTGTGTTAAGTTCTTGTACAGTAAAACCTGTGTAAAACGGCCACACAAAATCGACAAAACAAAGATCCTAATGACAACTTGTAGCTGAATGAAGGTCGAAAGTATTGCAGAATGCTCCCCTTGGAGCATTCTGCAATATTTTGACCTTCATTATGCGATAACCGGTATTCAAAACCAAATTTTGGTGTTTTTGAAAGTGGCCGTTTTACACAGTTTATAACTTTATGCACACGTCCACATTCATCGAGATTTTAGCAAGTATATCCTTAGCCGAGCAGTTACCTGATCGTAAAACCCTGATGAGGTTTTCTGGTGACGAAATAGCTATCTACCTACATACCTATTTACAGTCCGTCCATCGGTCAAATTGTCTGACTTGAGATGCAGAAATGCTCAAATAACTCTAAAAGATCAGCGTAAAAGAGAAACCCGATGCCAAATTGTTCAAATACAAAGCTTATCTTTTAAATGCGTAGACAGTGCGACTCTAACTCGGTCAGCGCAACTACTCGTAGCCAAATAAGTTCAAGGCCTCATTGTTGCAATATATCTTCTATTTATATTTTACTGCACTTTCTAATGTTGACACTTCCAAGAATGGAGAAAAACTAGTGCAAACAAACAATATCAGGTAACGAGCAATGTCGCGAGAAAATCTGTCTTCGGGATTTGCGACCATGTAAGTCTCAAACATACATGCACTGCTACATAGACTAGCCATGGTTTCGCATTTTTGTACAGCGAAAAGTGAAAGTGCCCCCCCCCCCAAAAAAAAAACAAAACAAAACAAAACAAAAAACACACACACACACACACACACACACACACACACACACACACAAAAACACACCCCCCCTCCCAGAAAAACAACAACAAAAAAACAACAACAAAACAATAACAAAGCAAAAACAAAAAAAAACAGCAACAACGAAAAAAAACAACAAACAAACAAAACAAAAAACACCTAGTGTGATTATAACTTGTATGGTCATACTGCATCGTACTGCGTCATACTGCAAGTTGAGTGGACTGCGTAAGAACAACTTACATGTACGCCTACTTCGAATCGAACTAAAGTTCCTACTAAAGTTCTTACGTAATAGTTGCGCGCGCACGTTTACATCCGAACGGCTGCAGTTGGAACTTTAGTCGGTTGCCAAGTAAACAAAGTGAATAGCCTTGCATGCACCATTTCAATTTTTCATTGCAGACGAAAATAATGTTCATATACTGCACAGCCAACTCGAATTAACAATTGCGAATAAGTAGGACCGTAAACAGAGCACAGCGAGTATTTATTATCTAAAACAAATTATTTTGAGGCTACTGACAGATCTTGAACCCTGCTTGTTAGATAGGGCTAGAGAAGGGAACCAGACAATCTACTAGAGTAACCCGCTGATCTCTAGTAGGACTAAAGAAGCGACTATCGATGTTCGAATCGAACTATAGTTACCCTTATATTGGAATTATATTAGAAAAGGTACCGTATACCAGTGCATACAGGTGGATAGCCAAGCTTTGCGTACATATGCGTATACGCAACTATCACTGATTCTGTTGTTCCCTATTTTCTACAATTTGATTGTGTATCAATTCCTGATTTTTGCACCCTTACTTACTTTTAAAACCGTGTAGAAACCATGCGGTGCTAACGTGTTAATACTTTGTGCTTTTGTTTTGAACGCATTAGTCTGCATGAGAGCGTGTTTAGATGGTCCTGTCTGCAAACGAGGTTCATTAAAACCTGTGTAAAACGGCCACTCTCAAAAGACCGAAAATTGGTTTTCAAGACCAAATATCGCTTACTGCATGCCAAAAGTATTGCAGATTGCTCCAACGGGAGACCTTCATAAAGCAACAATTTGTCAATATGATCTTTGTTTTGTCTATTTTTGAGTGGCCGTTTTACACAGGTTTTACTGCAATTGCGCTACAAATGGAGTGTTTGGTTTACAAAGTTAACGTAGTGCCAACTTATGGCCGACTGCACCATGTCGTAACATGTCCCCAAAAGGGTCGAGTTTGCAGCGTTGCCAGCTCGTTCTAGGTCATCCCATTAACTATTTGTATGGTGAGTATTTTTGTTTTCGTACGTTGACTTTTTTTTAATCATCTTGTTTTCAAAAAAGAAAGTCAGGAACACAATTAGAATGTCAAACGGTTTGGAGTCATATCAGGACCCATGGGCGGATCCGGAGGGGAGAAGCAGGGGGTCCGGACCCCCTTAAAAATCACAAGTGACTATAGGCTCCTTAGAAATACTGGTAAGGACCCCATCGAGAAGCAATAGGACACCTTGGGTCCAGTTGCTTCAGGCTCAAAGTAGATCCGTACGGCCCTCTGTAAAATACGTTGATGACTAAAAAACGTTGTCAAGACTAAGGTCAACTGATGAGAAATGAAAGTAGCGATTTGCCCTATTTCTCCTCGCATTACATGTCGGTCACTCAAGAAGAAGAATTTGATACCTATAGTCTCCACTAAATCGTGGTATGTGAAGGTCGCATTTTTGGCAATGCACAGAGCAAGCAAATAGAAACTCGTTTGAACCACACGCGCATACAAAAATGGGTATTTGTGCCGTCTGATGTCTACATGTAGGATGTATTAAAGGATGAATATTTCAAGAGTGTTGCGAGTATATACAGGTGATGCTGATATGAGTCGTAACTGGTCGCAGAATGAAGAAGCGTCTACGGTGGCCGAGATATAGGCCTGATCAAGGTTGAAGAATAAAAAAGATAATAAAAAAACAAGGCAGGGATGGTGGCTTTACTTGTATTTTGACGCATCTACCTGTCATAAGTCCATACCATGTGCGAGATATTGGGTGAACACGACTTTTGGGTCAGGGGAGATAATCAAAATACTGAAAACATTGAAAGTAGCATATGGTTATTTGCGCCTTATGGTCTCCGTTTGACGCATTCATAAAAAAAGTGCAAGCGGTGTAAGAAATCAACTGACTGTAATGTGCAAGACCCGTGGTGAACGTAGATTAATTAGTATCCGGTGCCAGAAGGATTCTGTGGAAATCAAATTGAACGGACAGACGGACTCGCACAGTGATTATAAGTCGTGCCAAATTTTGATACCAAGTCTTCAAAATATGTTGTTATTGATGGTTTTGATTTGCATATTTTTCAAATCTAAAATAGTTATTGTGTTATACTTTTGATCTAAGACCTGAAGACTTAAGCACCAAAGAACTAAATAGGTTCCATGGCAAATGATGCAAATGAAAAGCATTTTATAAAATTTCTGTTTTACCGATGTCAGAAAGTTTAATATATTCTCAGAGGTACACGGTAGAGACATAGCTTTGGCAAAACCAGAGCAATGATATCACTTGACTAGCACGGATGCAGATGCAGTTGCAGTAAGATTCCTTTTGCCACTTCACAGGAAGAGACATATACCAGAGTCATACTCCATTTTATCCATATATGTGACTGCCCATATTTAATCAGGTGTTTGATCCCATAATACTGGCATGTTGTTTCTGCTTTTGAAGAATGCTAAGGTATCAAGTTGTAGCGTAGTCAATTTGTTTGATACTGGCACAGGCCACACATACAAAGAAAATAAAGTCCATTGATGACAAAAGATGAGGAACACAGGGAACGTTTATAAATGATGTTGTCGCAATTATGTCCATTCTAGTATTGCAATCATCTTGATCGGGAAGAGAGAGCTTGCTTTGCTTAATTAATCTTCCTGGTGTCTCGTGATGGTTGAGCGGCTCTTCCTTGCGGTGCCACGGGGCTGTCTGCAGTTTGTGATTGTAGTATTTCCTGATCATACTCACTTACTATTTTTGAAATGTGATTTTAGTTAATGTAACACATATAACACCATAGGAAGCTGTATATTTGTTTTAAAAAAGGCCTTCATATGTATTAAAGGGATTCAGAATACAAACTACATGAATAATTCAAATACATATGAGCCAGTGCATGAGATTTCCAACAATGTGGTATGTGCGACCAGCAAAGCCTCAGATCAGCCTGCGCATACGCGCAGTCTGATCAGAGCCTTTGCTAGTCGCTTGAGTATTCTATGATTGTTAAGCTACTGACTGAACACCATTTGGGGTTTCTAAGCTTAAAAGGAGACTGCAGAGGTTCATCCGAGTCTACACTTGTCAAAATGCCACATTGTTGGAAAACACATGCCACGGCTCAATTATATAGTTTAATGTCATCTTTCTGTTTCTCAGACTTCCAATTCATTTATTCTTAAATTGATAATGGTAACATACGTTACAGACTGTAGCAGGCTAACCCCCGGTTTATAGAGTGTAAACATCTCTTATATGATTCAGCTTAAATTGTTCTTTAAGATAGGATATGCCTGCACAATTCAAAAGGGATTGGAGTGGATCAGGACTGTTCTCATTTTGCAGTTCTAATACTATGCCATGATTCTACTGGTGTTGGTGAAATGGTTGATTATTTTGCCACAGAAGCCGACACAATGATAGACATGAATAAAGATTGTTTTTGAATATTTATAGTTTATACGAATATTTATTAAATTGTCTCATTTAAATGTAAACTTAATGTTTAATTCAAACCAAATGCATTCTATTGTATTAAGTTCTAGGCCATGCATTATCTTGCACCGAATGCTTATTTGGATCACGTCTAAATGGTAATTCTAAATCTTGAGTCAAGAGTATATTTTTGACTGACCTTTCCAATGCGTGCTTCGTTTGTGGATTTGTTTTTGTTATTTGTTATTTGTGTTACGTGTTTGTCTTTGTTATGCTGTCTTGCCTGTTCCTTGCAGCCTAGTGATCACCTGCTGGGAACAGGCTGACCTCATTGCTCTCTTGTGCGTGATGATCCCTGTGTTTTTGTCATTTTCACATGTTTCGTGGGTCATGGGTTGGTTTGTGTCTAATCCTCCTGTGCCGTAGGACCTGTGTTGGCCTGTGTCTAATCCTCCTGTGTGGGTCATGGGTTGGTATGTGTCCAATTCTCCTGTGCTATGTGTCATAGGTTCGCCAGTGGTCTATGAATGTGGCATTTCCTGGTCATATACTCACTTGAATTTCACGTTACCAGCCGAATGGATTTTCCCACAACTACCAATTAGACCAGTCCATTTTTGTTTCAAGGGTGGTTGGGTGTATTTTTTTTAAAAATGTTATTCAAGTATAATAGAATATTCTATATGCAAATATTGGAGACCCTGATCAGACGCCGCGTATGCTGCGTCTGATCTGGGTCTGCACTGTTTGCCTATGCCCCACAAAAGGACGCTAGGCTTAAATAGGTTAAACTAAATACAACGTTCACATGAATCTCAAAAGAAATACAAAACAATGCATTGTTTTCTTATTTATGATATACCATATATAATATTAGCATAAACAAATAAAATGATATAGAATTAACAAATTATAAAATATTAGTTGATGACTAGTTCCTATGAATAATAGCACAGCATTCATGAAGACTTATTAAAGCTGCATAGTCTGTAACTTTTGATCCTTTAATTTTTGAAATAATGTTTCTATTTTTCAAGAACACAGTAAAAAAACTAAAATTCAGGTATACATTTTACCAATTTCGTAAATATTTACAAATTATCAGTATCAAAACAACAGCATTTATGTTAAAACTTGACTGTCTATAATTATTGGAGGGACGCAAATAATTACCAACAAGAGAAAAACACCTGTTTTTATAAGATAATTCACTTTTCCATGCAGTTTTCAGCTATAGTGAACAGATTTATTGTGAAAACTTTACTGAATTCTGCTTTTATAAATGATTTAAAAAGAAAAGAAAATTTTTCGAAAAATGTTCATAGTTGCAGACTTAGTCTCTTTAAGCTAATACAACAGTACCATTTTATGTAAACAAGCGAAAATGAATTGAATCTAATGTGTGTTTGTTTGATTTTATTCTTTACGTTCCAGTCAACAATTTTTCATTATGTCGAGACGTGTCTTCCTGGGTTAAACCAATACACGAATACAAAGCAATGGTTAATAAGTCTCGCTCAAATACACAACGCAGTGACGCCGGTGAGGCTTGAACCCGCAACCATTCTACCATTCGGCCACTGCGCATCCCTGATCCAAAGTCTCCTTTGAATACCGTAAACCCCTCAACGGGTGTTTTGACAAACAGTGAAGACCCAGATGAAATGCCACATACTTTTCATCAGGGTCTACACTGTTTGCTAAGACAAAAGCGATCTTCAGAGTAAGAAATAAAAATATAATTTGGGAAATTATAACTTGTGACCCCTAAGTATATACAATGGACCATTCTGACTTAACTATATAAAACGTTAAGGTAAATTCCATTGTATTGGTTCTTAACTCGATTTGCACAATTTCAATATCTGTCCTTTCAACCCAACCCCAGAGGTCAAAGGTGTGTGTAAATGTTAACTTGTATGGTAGTTTACACTTCTTTCACTTTAATTTGATATACAACATGACCACCTTAATAATGACATTCAGCTACTGTCCTGCCAGCCAAGAGTGGCAGTGACGTCATGTTTTGTTTACAAAGTTATCAGGGACTTAGAATCGATAAATCACTTGTGTATTAATCCTATCCGCAGGAAAGGATTAATACACACGTGATCTATCGGTTCGCATTAGCTCAAGTGGAGTGTACAGGTTTATGTTTTAGTACACAATTGAAACAAAACACGGCGTCACTGTCACTCTTGGCTGGCAGGACAGTAAAAATGACTACATGGCACAGCGTACAATAAAACTTATAAACAAGTATAAGCTTTTCAAAAAAGCTTGCCATCTAAAGTGGGCTGTTGTTTACTGACTGAAAGTACAGTAGCCTTTTGTAAGCGGAACGTCAGTAGCTGTTTCAAACGAAAGTGACGTTTCATTAAATGACACACCCACCTCATTGCCCTCGAAGATGGCGATGAGCCGGGCGTTTCATTTCTATAATATTGTCGAGCCGTGAGTCAACACATACAGCGCTATCTCGTGCTACACCGGTTATTCGGTGCTACCTTACAGGTTGCAAATTTACTCAATCACAATTGCCATCTTCTTGCCATCCTCAAGCGGATGGCAACAAGAGGGTGCCAAAAATGGGCAAGCCCACGAAATCTCAGTACTTCCGTATTCAGTGGGGCTAGAGATCTGTAATTTAGTCTCAGTCTTACTCTATCTTCCAGGGCCCGGAATCACAATGCTTCCTTAAAGTTAAGGAAGACTTAAGTTAAGTATTGATATTTCAACATGCTATATCAAATACAAAATAAATTGTCTGGATCGATGTGGTACTTGTGTTCAAAGATATCATTGTGATCTTCAGAAAAAATGAAACTACACTGCTCAAAATATTTAAGGGAACTTCTGATAATTTTCCATAGGTGATAATGTTAAGTCCTGCCCTACAGACACGCCATACATTTCACTGGACAATAAGGTAGCAATCCAGTTTCTTTTGATATCTTTGCAAGAAGAGTCAAAGTATTGGATCAAAATAAGCTTTTGACAAAACAATCGCTGATCAAGTTCATGGTTCAAATTTTGTATTTTTTAATTTTCTTGAAAATGACGATTTTCTCTGGAACTCTGTAGAATCTTTGAATTTACAGAAATGATGGTGGTGTGATGTTTGATTGAAAAAATCGTCTTCAAATTTGGTTTTGAAAAAAGGGGTATTTTAACAGAATTCCATTTTACATAAAGCGTTCCGATTTTCATCAAGAAACATCATCCTTGATCGGTTACCAAACTTATCACAGGATAAACATGTTTTGCTATGAGTCGGACTATGAGTGCATTTGTATTGTGATCAATTTTCTAACACGCAGTGTTCCTTTGAATAATTTTAGCAGTGTATTTTGATTGTTTTTCGCATCCTGAAAAATCAATTCTTAGCTTAGGTCTGCCTTAACTTTAAGGAGGCATTGTAATTCTGGGCCCAGGACTATAGTTAACGAAAATTTAATTTTCTTATTTCCCAACCCAAACATATGTTGTGGGTACACAAAAGAACCATTTCAATGAGACGGTTCTTTTGAGCACCCAAAACATATGTTAAAACTATGGTGGCTTGTTTGTGCCATTTCGTTATTTCGTTCTTTCGTCTTTTCGCCTGGCGTTATGGCGCGGCGCCAAGACGAAATAACGCCAAGCGAAAAGACGAAATAACGAAAAAACGCCAAGCGAAATATTGAAAAGACGAAATAGCGCCAGGCGAAAAGACGAAAAAACGAAATGCGCCACGCGAAATGACAAAAAACGAGCGCGAAAAGACGAAAAAACGCCATGCGAAATAACGCCATTCTAAACTCTAATTTTTCGTCTTTTCGCATGGCGTCTTTTCGTTATTTCGTATTTTCGCCTGGCGTTATTTCGTCTTTTCGTTATTTCGCGTGGCGTTTTTTCGTTATTTCGTCTTTTCGCCTGGCGTTATTTCGTCTTTTCGCCCCGCCAGAACGCCAAGCGAAAAGACGAAAAGACGAAAAAACGCCATGCGAAAAGACGAAATAACGAAAAGACGCCATGCGAAAAGACGAAATAACGCCATGCGAAATAACGAAAAGACGCCACGCGAAATAACGAAAAAACGCCATGCGAAAAGACGCCAAAACGAAATTTAACCCATAACGCGATTGCCAAAAATGGATCGCTGGTTTCTCGTTTGCTGCATTATTGATGATGTAAATGTAAAGGTAAAATGTGTGGACCCAGATCGGGCTGCTCTCGTATGGGCAGTCTAAGCTACGAGAGAAGTCTGATCTGTTTCTATACACCTGAAGCAAGCGGTATCTAACATTTCAGTAGAGGACAAACAGGCGACTTCTGTTGTGATTGGCGCTTTAAAGATGAAAAGAAACTATTAGTCTCTATCTTATTGACAGGAGGCAATTAAAGGATTATTAAAAACCCTTTGCGTGTTTGACATTTGAAAATCATTTTCAACATGCGCGGATCCAGAAAGTTTTTTCAGAGGGGGTCCAACACTGACAACGTTTTTTTTCTTCTCTTTTTCCTTTTTTCAGTCGATGGGATGGAGAGAGGATCAAAATGTCACTATAAGTGGGCCATCATCGGCCCGCCAGTGAAACGCCATTGAAATGGCGGTTCGCTGGCGTGCCGATATTGGCCCACCATTGAATGCTGGCTTGGTAGCTTAGTGATTTTTAGGGGATCCAGATCAATTTTGCTAGGAAACTCTATATTTTTGTGATGTTTCAGGGGGGGGGGGGGGTCCGGACCCCCTGTCCCCCCTCTGGATCCGCCCATTTGCAAGCATTACTTTATCGATTTTTTCTGGGGGGGGGGGGTAGTGCCAGAGTGTCAAACAGCTTGGGTCCGTACAGATTGCAAAAATCAGTTGATGACAAAATTTACCGCTAGCAGGCAAAGAGTTAATTTATGTGTTTATATCCATACTTCTCCTGTGAAGGGCGTTCTTTACAAGCAATGGAGACTCTCTGATGAAATGCCGAATGATGCGGCATTTCATCTGGGTTTTCATTGTTTGTAAAAGACGGCAGCTCGTGGAGCTTCCTACAATATTACTTAGACTAACCGGGGTGCTCCCGACATTTTAGTCAAATGAGACTATTATGCACCAGTCATTTGTATCCCCACTCGGGGCCTGGGAATATCGGGACCTTAAGCTTTTTAATTTTCAAAGCCCACCAAGTTGCACCCCTTTCGGTTTATATTGGCATATAGATGTTAAGGTGCGCTGTTAAAAGGACTTTCAGACAAGTTCTTTCAGTAGTGGCCTACATGTATTTAAGCGGGATATTAAAACCCAGGCACATCCACGGTACTGCGGGGACATATCGTAGGCCAAATCCCGGTACTTAAGCCTCGCTATGTATCCGGTATCCCCGGCCCCAAGGAGGCGGGACATACAAATGACTGGTGCATTAAAATGGAGTTTACCGCCCGTGTGTCGGAATGTCTGTCTAGAACGTCCACCAGTGTGTGCTTTGTGAGCTCAACTCCTCTTACAGTTTATTCCATTTAAAAAAAGTTTGCATATGTTTCGCTCATGAGCTGATTTGCATGTGATTTGGACATTCTTCATTTTTTACCCTCGAACTGCAGACAGACAGGCACGCACGCACGCACGCATATAATCACACGGCTAAATCGACAGGGAGATAAACATATTCACAAAGAATTAGTCGTGTGAGTACATGCAAACGATCCCGAGTTACGCACTCTACCACTGAGCCATTCTCCTCAATATAGATTTGTTTTTGTTTGCTGAAATAAACATTGGTTTTTTCAAGTAGTGTGGACCCAGATCAGACTGTTAATGTACAATGTAGGAGCATTTTGGTTTTGGTCCACACTGTTTGTCCCAATACTTACGTAAGTCAACTGGGCCTTGACTCGAGAAAACTTATCTTCGGTGGTTTGCGAACAACAAAGGCGCATACCAGCATGCGCATGCTCCGCGCAGACTGATCAGCACATTTGTCATTCGCGTTCTCTAAACTTGCTACGCGTAATTTTGATCTTCTAGGCAGTCTTTGTAGATGAGGAGACTGGTTTGAGGCTCGCTTTGTCGGAAACCCCGAAGACAAGTTTTGTCGCGTCGAGGCCCAACTAATGTTAGCAAAAATTATAGCATGTCCAGCTGCCAAATGTAGCCAGTTATACAGCTTTTGACCTTCTTTCATCTTCTTCCATACTTTATGCTTGTGAGAAGACAGGCCTCTGAGAGAGCTGTGCGTACACGTAGACCTGTCTGTGCCCCTTGTTATTTATAAAACGATCATGTGATTGCTCGGATTGACTTTGCGATATTCATAAAACTATCATGTGATGGTTTCATGTTCCCCTCTTTTCGGAATAATGACTTGTTATCATATTCTGCACATGAATTTGCATTTAGAATGAACCTCATAAATTGCATAGGTACTATGGCGTCCGATCAGTTCAGTACCAACAATGGGATGGTATCGAGTTTTGCCCTCTAAATTTCGTCTTTTCGCCTGGCGTCTTTTCGTTATTTCGTCTTTTCGCCTGGCGTCTTTTCGTTATTTCGTCTTTTCGCCTGGCGTCTTTTCGTTATTTCGTCTTTTCGCCCGGCGACTTTTCGTTATTTCGTCTTTTCGCTTGGCGTTTTTTCGTTATTTCGTCTTTTCGCGTGGCGTCTTTTCGTTATTTTGTCTTTTCGCGTGGCGTTTTTTCGTCTTTTCGCTTGGCGTTCTGGCGGGGCGCTTAGACGAAAAAACGCCAGGCGAAAAGACGACATAAAGAAAAAACGCCACGCGAAATAACGAAAAGACGAAATAACGCCAGGCGAAAAGACGAAATAACGAAAAGACGCCATGCGAAAAGACGAAAAATAAGAGTTTAAAATGGCGTTATTTCGCATGGCGTTTTTTCGTCTTTTCGCGCTCATTTTTCGTCATTTCGCGTGGCGCATTTCGTTTTTTCGTCTTTTCGCCTGGCGTTATTTCGTCTTTTCGTTATTTCGCTTGGCGTTTTTTCGTTATTTCGTCTTTTCGCTTGGCGTTATTTCGTCTTGGCGCCGCGCCATAACGCCAGGCGAAAAGACGAAAGAACGAAATAACGAAATGGCACAAACAAGCCACCATATAAAACTGATGGGTAAGAAAATATATACATTTTTACGCAGAATTTTTTGTTTATCTAAACCTGTGATCTTCTCGGCCTTCCTTATCTTCCATAATTTGGGCCTCGTCTTCGGGCTTTCCGATAAAGCGAGTTTCAAACCAATCTCCTCAGCTACAGAGACTAGCAAGAAAATTGAAATTTCGCTCGTAGCAAGTCTAGATATGATACTTTTCGATAAGTGAATAAAAGAGGCACTGATCAGTCTGTGCAGATGCGCAGGCTTGTCTGCGCCTGTGTTGTTCGCAAATCCCCGAAGACAGGTTTTCTCGTGTCGGGGCCCATTTGTGTTCGGATCGTGTGAGCCTTTGCTAATTGTGCAATGGATAGATATCGAAATATCGTGTGCTGGGCCCGGAATTACAATGCCATCTTTAAGTTAAGGAAGACTTAAGTTAAGTATTGGTCTTTCAACATGCTATATTTAATGCTAAATAAATCGCCTGGATCGATGCAGTACTTGTGGTCAAAGATATTATTGTGATATACAAAAAAATGAAACTATTTTGAGTTTAATCAGTTTGAAACGTTATTTTTCGCAAAATGAAAAATCAATTCTTAACTTACATTTTGTAAGTCTTCCTTAACTCTTAGGAGGCATTGTTATCCCGGGCCCCGGTGTATATGTTATATTGCGCAGAAGCACAGCTTGATCTAAGCCGTTGTTTTTAAGATCCAAGTAAGCATATTAGAACAGGCCACTATCGGCCAACCAGCGAAACGCCATCCTAATGGCGTTTCGCTGGTTGGCCGATCGTCGCTCGGGGTTGTATGCTGACTTGGATAAACGCCAATGGGGCGTTAATTTATTGCCTCGTCAATTATGAATTGGTTACTGTAACAAACATGCCCATATCTCATGATCTACGCTGTTTAGTTTTCAAGTGGAAATCCTAAATTTTGGAACTGAATGGCGGCACACGCATTCAAAAGTTCGTAATTGTATGGAAACAGCACGATACTTGAAGCATTATTTTATTGGCATGTAGATTATGGATTGATTACTGTAAAATACATTTTCACATCTCATGATCTGCGTCGTTACGTCTTCAAGTGGAAATCCTTGATTTTGGAAGAGAATGTCACCTGCGTATTAAAAAAATCCATAATTGTATAGAAACAAAACCATACTTGAAACAAACGACGCAATCATCAAGCGTCCATGCAACTTTCTTCGTGATCGATAGCTCGTGCTGTAACCAAGGAGTTCCAACATCGCAGAATTGTCCGGGCGACAAAATAATCCTGCGAGGATAGCCAATCCCGAGGCTGCGGTTCCAAGTGACATCACAATTATGTTCTTCTCAAGGTTTATGACGTAACAGGTGATGAATAAAACGTACATCGGTCCAAGTTTGCTTCGAATACCTTGTAATTTTGCCTTCAACCAGATTGGCTTTCTGAGGAATTGTGGACAGGCGGTGACGAGTAGTCTCACGAGATTCCACGTTAGTTCGACGTCTTCTGGACAAAATGGATACTCGCACAAATTGGTGAATATTGTTGTATGTCCTTTAAATTTAACGTCAATAAATGCTAACAGAAAAAATACAAACATGTCCATTTTCAACCCTGTCTATAACCAATCAAAATGTTGTGTGCAATTGTACACAAAGCACATACTGTTAAGAGGGGGTGGACAGGGGGGTACCCAACCCCGACTTCCCTCCTCCTTTCACCCCACTTCCCTCCCCCTTTCACCCGACTTCCCTCCCCCTCTCCCCCCACTTCCCTCCCCCTCCAACCCCGCTTCCCTCCCCCTGTCAGATTTTTCCCTCCCCCTGATAAAATTTTGTTCTTGTTCATGAACTTAAGCGTAGCCAAGAACCAAAATTAATTCTAAAAATAGCTTACCAAAGACCCATTTGCATTTTCAGGGGACAAAGAGTTAAACATACTGTAGTTTGTTTGTTTTTTTATGCTTAACCCTACTTGAATCAGCGGAAGGGAGGAGAATGGCTGTAGAATTTATTTCAAGATCAAATCTCCATTAAAGTATGGGACCAGGCCGAGATCGAACTCTCAGCCCCTATATCTGCAGTCAGACTTGCATCTGCAATCCGACACGTTATCGTCTGCGCTGCGGGACCCCTTAAAAGTACTGTAACATGAGATGAATGTCTCTTCTGGAGTGAGCCAAGTAAACAATATTTACGTGTATATTAAGCCAAAACACTTCTTGTTTTCGGTTACCCTAACGACCCTTATATTTTGGGGCCTCCTTTTTATGCCCCCAAACGAACTTTGGGAGGCATATAGTAATCACACTGTCCGTCCGTCAGTCCGTCCGTCCGTCCCGCTTCGTGTCCGATTCATATCTCCTTTATTCTTTGAGGTAGGAATTCCAATTTTGGTATGTGGATACATCTTGGGATGGTTGAGTGTCGCGTACCATTTTCGTGTCACTGTGACCTTGGACTTAACCTCTGACCTAGTTTTTAGAATAATCGTGTCCGGAGCATATCTCTTACATTCTTTGAGGTAGGAATCTCAAACTTGTAGTGTGGATGCATCTTGGGATGACAAAGTGTTTCGTACCATAATTGGGTCACTGTGACCTTGAACTTGATCTCTGATCTAGTTTTTAGAAACTGCACCGAGTCTGGTGCATATCTCCTATATTCTTTGAGATAGGAATTCCAAATTTGGTGTGTAAATGCTTTTTGGGATGACGGAGTGTCACATACCATTTACAGGTCATGGTGGCCTTGACTTCTGACCTAGTTTTCTTTAGTAATCGTGTCCGGAGCATATCTCTTATATTATTTGAGGTAGGAATCTCAAAATCGGTGTGTAGATGCATCTTGGGAAGAAATAGTGTCAGTTACCATAATTGGGTCTCTGTGACCTTGAACTTGACCTCTGACCTAGTTTCTAGAAACTGCATTGAGTCTGGTGCATATCTCCAATATTCTTCGAGATAGGAATTTAAATTTTTTTGTGTAATTTGTGTCTACTCATAACTTGAAGGTGGAGTGGCTCTTCCTCACGGTGCCACAGGGTTGTCTGCGGTTTGTGATTGTGGTATTTCCTGATCATACTCACTTACTATTTTTGGCAATATTTCAAGTGACCTTGATGTCACAGTCAAGTTCATATACTATATTTTCTTGTAAATACATTTCTACCTTAATGATTTGATGTAACAACCTCAAACTTTGCAGGTGCTTAGATCACATGATGTAGATGGCACGGGCAACATTTCATGTAAAAGGCGGTCATTTGCGATGGTGTACCATCGACTGAAGTCTGAATAACATCGACTGAAATCAATAAATACATGTTTTCGTCTTACTCTTAAATGTCAATTAATTATTTGCATACTTGGTGATTTTTCATGCATTTGTTTCCATCTGCTGATTTTTTTCAAAATTAACTTTTTCGTTTTTTTTTTCATGAACATCAGAGCCAAGGTGTCAAATACTTTGGATCCAGATCAGGACCAGTAGAATCCAGATCAGGACAGGCATTCTGTCGGTGCTGACCTGGGTCCCAACTGTTTGCAAAGGTTATCAGCAGAAGACAAGAAAATAAAGTAAACTTGTTCAGTCAGATCCGGAAGATTTCTTGATCTTGTAAAAAGTTGTATTTTATACTTCATTTCAGGGAGTCTCCCTGTACGATAAGGGATGGTTTGAGTCGGGTAGACATTATAACATAAACATAAGCGCCAAGGAGCTTCATGAAACAGTTTCGCATGTGTGAAAAAATGGAATGACTTTCCTCTGCATTTAAGTCTCAATACATTTTCTTTTTCTTGCAAATATCACTGTAGAATGCGTGATACATCGATAATGTGAAAAATCAAAACACTAGCATAAATTTTCCAAGCTTGACGATATGCATGGTATTAAACTTTCGGGTCTGTCAAACAATCATTGATAGTTAGTTTCTCAAACACTGACAATTATATATCAAAATGCGAACTATCGAACATAGCACAACTCATGTTGTGTTTTAACTTTTTATTAGTTTACAGAAGTCAATTTGGTTCTTTGCACAATTAGGCTAATCGGTTCCTTAAAAAAGTAGATTTAAAGCCTCCTGTATTAGTTGATTTTGTTTCTGTCACTGAGTGACAAAATCTATCATTTACCTAAAGACAACCTACCCTGATAATCTCGTTTTCTCAGTATTCTCTGTTCTCTTGAACGACAGTAAAAATCAAGCTGAAATCCTACTGGCTGGCGCCATACAGTACGTGGGTCGTGTGACAAAATAGTCCACACAAATATGCATATTTTTCTTGGTGGACCTTAATATAACTTATAATTTTCTTTGAATTTTCTATAAAAAAATCAATTTCCCGCCCCAATCTTTCCAGGCTCCCCGCCCCCTCTATCCCCGCTTCCCGCCCCCTCTACCCCCGCTTCCCGCCCCCTCCACCCCCGATTCCGTACCCTCCACCCCCGATTCCGCACCCTCCATCCCCGTACCCCCGCCCCCGTGTCCACCCCCTCTGCTAATATAAGCAAACAACTAAACGATTTAAACCTGTTCTAGAATTGCCCCTAATAGACATTTTTCAGTTACCAGCGGACCTTAGGATTTGTCCGTCGAGCATACCTTAGATTTACTTTACTTATGAGGGGCGATGTCAGCAGTATATCTCACAAACTTTCAACCACTTCATTAGTTGTCACTTGCGACTTGGTTAATTCCTTGTTAGGAAATCATATGAAGAGTCTTAATAAAGTTATTTTCAGCAAACTAATATTTTTTCGTTAAAGTGCTGATGTAATGCAGTCGTGAAAAATGGTGCATGCTTTTAATGTCTGCCGATTATATTGAAATGTACTCTGGACTATTTTTATGATGGAAGTTAACATAATGAATCCAGATCAGACTGCATCTCATGCAGCGTACACAAATTTCTGTTCAGGGTAGCATATTTTCCCGTACGTTTTGAACGTACATTAGTTGTCAAAACGACGTCTATTGTCAACGTTTAAAGGCTGTATGTGATACATAAGGCTATAAAATCAAACTGGTGAGTGAATGACGTGATGCAATTCCATAGCCAGTCCATGCAGTGATTTATCAAATCATTGAATTGACTAAACTGTACAGTGTTAGAATGCGTTCTAAGACTCTGGTTCTGTTGTTGATGATTCAATGTGTTATACGCTTGGTCTTTGTTTTATTGTGTAGTATGCCATTCCTAGTCTTGCAGTCATCTGACTGGGAATGAGAGAGCTGGTTTATGTTCTGCGTCTCTTGCATGGTTGCTCTGAAAAAGCTGTGTTTCGCCATTGATGTTCCTTACTACCTTTAATCACTTTACGTGATGGGTATGACATTCAGAGCAGACGCAAAAGCATGAACAAAAATTACAAGTTAAACAAATACAAATCATTTCTTTACATGTTGAGTAATTTTTCACAACTTTTTTTTCGTCATCTGTTGACTTTTTTAAAAGGAACTCTTTCAAAACATCTTACAGGAACACTGTATAGATGTTCTGTTGGGCCTGTTCTGGGTCCAAACTGTTTGAATCGATCAGCAGCAGATGACTTAATTTGCCAATATTTTTTGTCCTGAAAAAGATGTCTCTTATTATATCACATGCATTCAAGTGCACTACAGTCTAGTCTAGATTTTATGGAAGCAAAAGATTTGACCCATGACCAGAGTGATCTAGACTACCTATATAGGTTACCTAAGTACATAAGTAGATGAGAGAGAGCAGATGACAAAAGTCGTGATGGGCGGCATTTTCAGTGCATTGTAAGTGGGTAGCATTTAAATTGCGCTCAAAACATATATCAACGCATAGGACGCACTATGGAGCCCATGTTGTGTAGTGGATAAGCCACTTGCCTTGTATACCAGGTTCAATCCCCGGATTCACCAGTTTTATTGGATGAGACTTAAAGCTGTGGCATCATCTCCATATGACCTTGACTGTTGGTGGGACGTTAAACACTAAAACACAAGACACTTTAATGGGTTATCCAATTAATTCGTTTTCATATTGAAAAACGTTGACTTTTAACTCTGAGAGGTAGTTGTAAGTCTGTAAAATTGCTATATAATCGGTTCTTTAACGAGATATTCAGTCTTACCTCAGTGTCTTATTTTGCATATTTTAAATAAAGGCCTTTATAACTCCTATAATGTTTACGCGATGATACGCGTTGATTCGCATTGAAAAAAAAACAGCTACATCGATTGTTACAATTGTAGACTGGAAATGCGTTACAGGCAGTTCACTGAGCTTGGATTGGCCATTTAGAATTCCAGTTGAAAAATGTATGTGCGTATTATTCGTGTTTTCAACGCGATGGGACTAGTCCCTTGTCCCGCTGAATTCTAATTGGTGATTTATTTTTATTGTATCAGGCTTAAAAATCAAACCAGTTTTGCCATACAGACAGAATTTGAAGAAAATGCAAACCTATCCTCCCCCAAAACTTTCACAACATATCCATCCCGGAAAATGAAATGCAGCAGATCCCCAGCAGCATACTAAAGATAAACGTTTACCAGGCATGCTAACGTATAAAGTTGGTCACCCTTGTCGTTTGCGCTTCAGTTGGTTGCACGAGTAAAGCGGTCATAGGCCATTACACCCGATTTACTGTAGACTAGTCTTATTTGACAGTGTATGACAGCGCTCTGTCTGACACGCCCAGTCTCTATTAACTGGACGCACTATACATATAGGGTTACTATCTGCCGACCCCTTCCAGAGTGCGAACTCTATACAATGCTCCAGGAACGCGCCCGATACCTACTCGCAAGTTACAACCAGTGAATTCATATGGAACAAGACATATCTTTAATAAAGATAATCGGCTGCATTTTAATTGTAAAATGTATTTTTCGGTACATGTTTTTTACCCTTGTAAACTGGTGAAATACCATCATGCGGCATTTCATCATGGTATGCACGGTTTGTTAAAATAAAAATAGATCTCAGGACAAGAAATACAATATTTAGTAGCAGACGAAAAAGATAGATTCCAGTTACTGCTGACATCGCCCCTCTTAAATAAAGTCCACAGTAGGTCTCCGTTGACTTACAAATCGTAATGTAAGGTGTAACTGAAAAATGTCTAATAGCACCATAGATAGAATAGACTTATAAAGTCTGATGAGATATGATTTTATTCATATAGATGTTTTTTATATTATTGATATTGATGTTTTTTAACTCAATCTATCCTTCCTCTCAAATACTTTTCTTCTTCTGCTATCTGAGCTAGCATAAATTAAAATTCTGGGCTGGAATACGTCAAAAGATAAGATGTGGAATGGTATTGGTTGGTATGGATGCATAGGTCCTACAACATCTACGACTGATATAAGTCTATAGATAGAACTGTAGGTAAAATACTAAGTCTGAAAATCTTCTTGAAGAACAGAGTAGCTCTAGCAGCATAAAGTATACAAGAAACAAGCTGACTAAATGTAGATCTTGAAGTTAAATGCACGATATTTCCATTTTGGCAGGAACTGTTTTCTACTAAACAGGTTTGTCAATTTGCAATTTATCTTTAAATTTGGTGTATATAAATGTAATTTTCGACGTTTGAAAGGAGTGAATTAGTCGAAAATTGATTTCCCTTGTTTGTCCACCTCCGATAGGTGGTGTTAGATAAGAGCACGAGCTTTTCAAGGTTGATTAGCCGCGGAATGTCCATTCAGCTTTGGGAACGACCGGCCAAACGGACGTGTTTTTCTTGTATCTGTTTTGTCGCTGTGATGTCGCTGGAGAACCCTGGGGCGTGTGGTGATAGTTCGAGCACAGGGGACATTAATAGAAATATACGAGAACTGCTATTAGAAGTGCGAAATCAGAGGTCAGAAATTAACTCACTGAAGGAGGAGGTTCGAGGGGCTTCGCAATCTGTGGCCTCAGAGGTGAAGAAAATCAAATCTGGTAACGACATTCGCTTTGAGGGAAATAGGCTTCAGTTCGAATTTAACAGCGAAGTTGCGGACAATCTGAAGCAGACACTTTGGGGTCTTGAAAATGGTAAGCAAGAATATGCCGTTGAAGTACTCAAGGAATCCTGTGACAAACTCAAGACCAGGAACAAGCACATCAGGATCGCTGATTCCTCTGAAGGAGGTTGGGAAACTGTGCGCCAGTATATAAGCAACCCTCTGGCAAGTGACTCCGAAGACAAGACACGTCTCAGCAGAGCCGAATCGCGCGCAGTCAAGAAGAAGAAGACTCAGCAGAAGCCGAAACCCAAGTCTAAAGCTTCTGCTGCCTATGGCTATACTGATTCTCTCAATCAGCATTTGTTTCTTCCAAGAATTCAGTCACAAACAGTTGGGCCCCGGGTTGGTTCCTTTCGTGGATACCAAGCAGATCAACGCAGTACCTTCAACGTCGGACCATGTTTTGCCTGCGGCGAACCTAATCACATCCGCCGCACATGTCCATACACCAAGGGTGCAGTGCAGCAGCAATCAGACGCCATCGTCAAGAAATGAGGCAGATCCAGTGAGGGATTCTCTTGATATTGAAGATGAGTATTTTTCTGTTGGTAATGATTTTGATTGTGATCGATTTACTCAAGATTATTTTGAGTATGAACAGGGTCAGAAAGATATAATAGTAAAAAACAGACTCAGAAATCACATTGATTTCTGGAGAAAAATAGGCACAAATCAGTTTATTTTGGATACGATCTTGTATGGTTATAAGATTCCGTTTTATTCTTTGCCGCCTACATCTGAGTCAAAAAATAATAAGTCTGCTTTACAAAATTGTGTTTTTGTACGAGAGGCAATTTCAGATCTTCTGGATAAGGGTTTGATTCAAAAATGTGATTATGTCCCAAAAGTTGTTAATCCATTGTCTGTTTCTATTCAAAATAATGGTAAAAAACGTCTGATCTTAGATTTGAGAGAAGTAAACAAATATGTTTGGAAACAGAAAGTAAAATATGAAGATCTGCGAATCGCTCTCATGTACATAAAACAAGATAGTTGGATGATAAGATTTGATATATGCTCAGCTTACCATTTTATAGACATAAGGCTGCCAGATACAGAGTATCTTGCTTTTGCTTTTATAGACGAAAAAGGGGTCAATCAGTACTACAAATTCCTAGTATTACCTTTTGGATTAGGGGTAGCCCCTTTTATTTATACAAAGTTGACTCGTCCATTAATTGCAAAATGGAGGGGGGAAGGGAAGAAAATGATCATGTTTCTTGATGATGGATTTGGTACCGCAGATACTCTGTCTCTGGCAAAAGATTTATCTCAGCATGTTAAGTCAGATTTGCTGGATTCTGGTTTCATTCCTAAGGTTGACAAATGCCTATGGATTCCAGTACAGGAATTAGAATGGTTGGGTGTGATTTTAAATTCTATTGATTTTACCATTTGCATACCCCAAAGAAGAGTAGTGAAAACAATTTCAACCCTCAGAGAATTGCGCAGGCCCGGTTGGGTACCAGTAAGGAAAGCTGCGAGCTTTGTAGGGCAGATCATTTCCATGGGTTTTGTTATAGGGCCCGTATCACAGATCATGACTAGATACATTAGTATGGATATATTACATGCACGTACCTGGAACTCGTACATTAAGCTTTCGGCTGATAGCAATCAACAGTTACTATTTTGGGAGAATACCTTAAATTCCCTAAATGTTCGACAGCTCAATGTTATTGGGTCGTGTTCTAAAATTGTTTATAGTGATGCTTCAGCTACGGGTTATGCTGGTTATGAAGTTAGTACCATTAATGGGGTATCCCATGGCACATGGACTGTTGAGGAGGCCGTAAGATCCTCCACTTGGCGTGAGTTATGCGCTGTATATAGGGTATTACGGTCTTTAACTCACATGTTAAGTAGCCACAGAGTTAAGTGGTTTACGGACAATACAAATGTTGTTAACATTGTTAACAAAGGGTCAATGAAACCTGATTTACAAGATTTAGCTATGCAAATTTTCAAATTTTCCTCATTACATACAATCCATTTAGAGATCGAATGGCTGCCCCGTTGTTTAAATGAACAAGCGGATTATCTCTCAAAAATCATTGAAAAGGATGATTGGGGGATTTCGTTTGAGATTTTATCTATGCTTATTAACAGGTGGAGTACATTGGATATAGATTATTTCGCTTCCGAGCACAATGCGAAATTACCAGTGTTCTATTCAAAATTTTGGTGTTATAAGTCGGCTGGTGTTGACGCATTCACGTTTGATTGGGGTCAGGGGTTTGGACTATATGTACCACCTGTTATTCTAGTCAGTAGGGTTTTGAGGTAAATGGAAAGTTGCAGAGCTAAAGGTATTTTAGTTGTACTAGAGTGGAGATCAGCTAATTTCTGGCCTTTAATTTGCTCATCATATGGTCAGATGAAATCATTCATTTTAGACTGGATGTATTTACCAACAGAGAAAAGTTTTTATACTGCGTGTAAAAATGGAATTGAAGATTTGAAGTTTAACATGCTTGCATTGTACATACAGTTTACGTAACAAGGGAAAGTACTCAAACATCGCAGTTGTCTCGCTTGAGTTAAACTGCATATATATCAAGTGTAAATTTACATCAAGATTTGTGGCAGCTGAACTGTCACTGATTATGGTGAAAATTTTCAATTGCTTTAACAATAACAGGTAGAAATGTGATATTTTTTTATTTTTATTTTTTTAGTCTAAGGTTGAGTTAGTAAAATTGTAAGTGTTGGTTTGCATCAGACTGGGTGGCAGCTCAGCTTCCGCTTATTTGCGTATGAACTTACACTTAATTTTTACAGTGTATTGGAAAGGCGTATGCCATTGCTATTTGCCGGTATCGGCGAATAGGTTTGATAATGTGCTGGTATCAGCTACATTGAATTGCAAGCTTGTTACATAAGCTGTGGGTGGGAGTTTATTCTTATTATATTATTGATTTTTTTTTATACATTTATTCTTTCAGAGTTATTCAGATGACATTGAACAGCTACCAGACGTCCTGGCGGACAGGGTCTCCTTGCTACCAGAGCTACTCAAAGAGTCCAGAGCCGAGAATACATGTTTATCGTATAAACGCGGTTTCAAACGACGGAGAAGTTGGGCAATGAATAATGGGATTGGAAGTAAGGATACTTTGCCCGCTGGGGCGTTTCACGTAGCTTTGTATATGGCATCACTAGTGCAGTCAGCTAAAACACATTCTCCGGTTATGAATGCGTTTTATAGTATTAAATGGTTTCACGAATTATTTGATTTTAAGTCTCCGACGGATTCTAAATTAGTAATAAACGTATTAGACGGTGCCAAGCGGAGGCTTGCTAAACCTGTTAATAAGAAAGAACCTATCACTAATGAGTTACTGTCTAAGATGTTTCATTCGTTATATAAACCAGGAAATATTAAGAATCAGAGAACTATTTGCGCGTGTTTATTAGGGTATTGTGGCTTTTTGAGAAGTGAGGAACTTTTGAAACTGAAACGTTCTGATGTTTTGATTAACAACACATACATGAGTGTCTTTATCGAGTCCAGTAAGACGGATAAATATAGGGATGGAGCATGGATTTTAATAGCAAGAACTGGAACTGTTCTCTGCCCTGTTCTAAATTTGGAGCGTTATTTTCTCTGGGCAGACGTTTCAGACGATTCGGATGTGTATATATTTTCTCACTTAAGTGCTACTAAAACAGGTCACATTCTTAGAAAAGACGGGAAACATATGTCTTATAGTAATATGACGTCTATATTTCTTGAAGCATTTAAACCTCACGTTAGTGACATAAATAGGTATTGTTTGCACAGTTTGAGATCTGGAGGTACATCGGCCGCGGCTAACCGCGGAATATCTGACCGAATGTTAAAACGTCATGGGCGCTGGGTGAGCGACGCCGTTAATGGTTACGTTAAAGATTCAGTCGAAGAAAGACTGAAAGTTTCTCGTTCGCTTGGAATTTAAATGGAATATAGTGTGAACTATTCTATCTTTTAACAGAGCCCGTTCTTTTAGTCCAGCCGGTCGGTGGTTCCCACAGGCTTATACCAAAAAATAATATTTTCTTGTTTTGTTCGTTAAGGGTATATCCTGCATGATTTAAGGTTTGATCGGAGTTGTTTGGACAAGGGAAATGTAATTTTCGACGTTTGAAAGGAGTGAATTAGTCGAAAATTGATTTCCCTTGTTTGTCCACCTCCGATAGGTTGTGTTAGATAAGAGCACGAGCTTTTCAAGGTTGATTAGCCGCGGAATGTCCATTCAGCTTTGGGAACGACCGGCCAAACGGACGTGTTTTTTGTCGATAAAAATTAGGTCAGGAAAGTAGGTTGCGTATTTTCATAATGAATGAAGTACGGGTTGGTTAGAAATTGTGCTGAGAATGATGCATTCCTGTGTATAACATTTGTATGAAATGGTATATTAAATTGGATAGCCGGTCGGTGGTTCCCACAGGCTTATACCAAAAAATAATATTTTCTTGTTTTGTTCGTTAAGGGTATATCCTGCATGATTTAAGGTTTGATCGGAGTTGTTTGGACAAGGGAACGTTTTTATTTTAATCTTAAATAGTACAAACAGTATAATCACTTGTCTATAAGCATCTAATGCCTGTTTATAACATATGATGCATTAATTAGGGAATTCCGATTGTATAATGGTAACAGGTCGCAGAGCTTTCGTAAAAATTGATTGTACTATTTATAGCTTTTCTGAAAAACGAAAGTAGAATCTAATGTACATACAGGTGCATTGTCTTACAGGTGTGGTCACGTGATATGGTTCAGCTTGGTCGTGTAAAAATTTGCAGGAATGTTTTTTTGCAAATTTAGTGATAAATATTGACATTTTTGTGTTAAAATTTCTCATGGACATGCGATTCTAATTGCTCTTTCGGATTGTGGATATGAGGATTCGCAAAATGTGGTACTTTTTGAATTTTCATTAATTTCATAAATTCAATATATTCCTAACAAAGAGAACAAAAGATTTGCCTAATATACACAGGTGCCCACTAACATTGCCTTGAAGGCCCTATGGTTAATCGAAGTTCAGAATAACGGTTTAAAAAGAGTTGGAATATAGCCGAATTTTCGTCACGCATGATTTAACTTGCTCACGGTCCTGAGCGTACAGTATCAACGTGAAAGGTTTCTGGTGGTGAATACATGAACGATGGAAGATACCATTGATAATACTCCTGTTTTTACAGAACTATCTCCAGCTGTGATTGAAAATGGGGATGGTGCCTTAACAGATGTAAAGGTCCCGTTCGTTAAGGCAGAATATGAATCTAGTGATGATAGTTTCAGAAATGGTAATACTGAACTTGTGATAGATATGGCGACTCAAGCACAACAGGTGTTCAATAAACTGGTAGTTCTCTATAGGGGCTTGCCTAAAGAAATGTTTGTAAATAGAGTCCTGCTGAATGAGGCATCGTGCGAAGTAACTCTAGAAAACTATCGCAAAACGCTTTTTGAAGAGATCAGAGAGAGTGACACTTTTCCATATGGCTTACAGTGCGAACTCAAACGTAGAGTCAACACGCGCAATGGGGATACAGTTGCAGTGAAACTCGCATATGACATACATACCTTGATGTCTATAATGGAAGGTGGTGAATACTCCGATATGAAAGATATGATACGTCCTGGTCGTGCTACTCGAGCAGTGTCAACTCCCATTCGCGGCAACAGTACGATACAACACTGTGAATATTCTGCTGAGATCAAATCTTTGATCCATGACATGATTACTGTGAAAGCTGAACTGTTAAATACCAAACAAAAGCATGTTGCTATTGAGTCAGCTCGTTCTTCGGAGGTACAGGCGCTTAAACTGTCTATTGCTTCACTAAAATCCGACTTCCATCTATTGTCTACAACGATGAGTAAATTTATGACTGATATAAAGCTAGCTACAGAACGTATAGAATCGGACAAATCCATGGGTGTGGTTCAGCTGAAAAATGAATTTCGCTTAATGAGACAGAACATGAAAACTTTGGAAGATACTGTTGATTTATTTGAGGATTCGCTCGCGTCAGTACGGCACACTTCATCAGCTAAGCCTGCATCTGCTTCCAAGAAAAACAGAAAATCGCAGCATTCTGATACTGGTACTAATGGTATGAGTAATTTACAGTCTGTTGAAGTGAGCAGATGTGGTGTGTCGGAGCTGACGGGTGCAAACCCTCAAATCTCTGTGCATAGTGATGATAATAGTAATGTGTCAGAATCTGGTTCTGTTTCAGTTGATAATCAGTGTGGAAATAATGAGGGTCTGGCACCAGTTCAAAATGCTGTCTGTGGGGAGGAGGCAGACACAACTGCCTGCAACCCACAGACAGCATTGATGAACACCTCTGTAGGTCAGATGAACCAAAGTGACGTGTGGCTGGCAGAGGCTGTCGAACATCGACCCAATGTAAATATTCCATCTCATGTGAATAGCCCTGTGGTGGAGCTATCACGTAATGAGACAGGCACAGATAATTGTCATACCATGAATACTGTTACTAGAGTCCAGGATAGTATAGTTTCGCCACAGTCTCCCACCACTGCTGTACATACTGCCTTGTACAGCGAGGTAGCTGGCACATATTCTGGGTCAGGCAGAAATAGAAAAGAAATAGGCCAAGTTTCCCATCGTGTCTTTGATGTATCTGAGGGCGCCTCTTCATATACTGGGTATGATAATGCGTCAAGAACGCTACTACCAGTACGCGCGCTGGATGGTAGTCTGCCGTCAGCACATGCTAAAAACATTCCCGTACGTACCAGCTTTCAATCGCGCCAAAACGTCGACGAAGCGCACCTTGAAAGTGCAACCGTTTTGTCCGAAGTGGGAAGTATTGAGGATGAAGACTTTATCAAATACATTAGGAAAAGGCCCAAACGTTATTATTTGGGGGGCTTTACGTCAGGTATAACGGAAAATGCGATTGAACAGTATGTCCGCAAGCGACACGGTCCAACAGTCACATGGGTAAGTATTTGGCGGAGCAGAAGGGACAGAGATTCGGTCGTTATTAGGCTTAATGTTGAAGACAATGAGTATACTCATCTGATTGAAAATTCGAGATTTTGGCCTCGTGGCGTTATATGTCGACCATGGTATGACCGTACCGATGATAGATCAAGAAACAGACGCGACTTCAACCAGCGTGCACGATATAATTATTATGGTCGTTCCGACGTTGATGAGTATAACCCATTCTCACCACTGAGGGATGGGGCAAACCTGGATTGATACCAGGTTAAGCTCACTGTAAGTTATTAAAAGGGGTACTTTAATCTCACTTTAATGGGTACACTCAATCAACACTTAAGAATACTTACGTGGAATGCTACAGGAATAATGTCAAGCTCATCATACTTATGTCAATCTTTATATAAAAATAATATAGACATATGCGGAATAGCAGAACACTGGCTATACGAAAAAGATTTGCACTTTTTAAATCAAATCAATAGTAACTATCATTGCCACGCTGTTTCTGATTTCTCGTTACGTTTTCCTGGTCGACGACGGGTCGGTAAAGGGGGCGTGGCCATATTATGGCATAAGAAGCACAATGCGAATATAGTGCCCTTATTTTTCGACGATGACAGGATTATTGGTGTAAAATTTGTTTTAAATCACAATTGCTCTTTGTATTTTTTTCAAGTATATTTGCCATGTAGTAATCACCCCATCTCTTCATATAGAGATTATATTGACCGTTTAAGGAATATTATGAGTTTGTACTCTGAAAAAGGTACTGTAGTTTTAATGGGTGATATGAATGTTAATATGGCACCGACCTCTATACACGCACATGCAACAGGTAGATTGTCTTGTTTTCTGGACTTTATGCAAGACAATAACAGTGTATCTGTAAATACGTTAGACATTTGTTCGGGCGCTAAATCGTCATATGTCTCTTATGATGGTAGGTACGAATCGCTCCTTGATCACATTATCATACCCAGTGATAAGCTTGATTTGGTTGAGAGCTGTGAGATATGTGAAGATGACTGTTTAAATGTGTCCAGACATCGTCCTGTTTTTTGTCAACTGAAGCTACCACAAAATCAACAGCAGATTGTATCTCCGGTTTGTGAACAGAGTATAAACTGGAAAAATGCAAATTCTGATCAAATTGACACGTATAAATGTTCATTACAAAATAATAAGGTTTTGTTGGATTTAGACCAGGGTGAAATAGGCTCGAATGAGGACATCACACGAGCATATTTGACACTGGTAAATGAAGTAAACGCTTCCGCTAAACTATGTTTTCCTCTAAAGCGATTCAAGCCATTTTTAAAACCGTACTGGAACAATGAGTTAAGCTCACTGCATAGTGATATGAAACAAAAGCGGGCAGAATGGATAACTCATGGTAAGCTAAGGGGAAATTGCCACCCCACTTACAAAATGTATAAATTGGCTAAAGCATTATTTCGACGAAAGCATCGTTTTTATGTGCAGGTGTATATGAAAAAGCAAATTGAAGAAATTGATAGGTTAGCAGAAGTAAATAGTGACTTGTTTTGGCGACATGTCAACTCCAGACGAAAGCAATCTAATTCGTTCTCAGGTTCTGAAGTAAATTTTAATGGTAGAATCGTATCTACCCCGCAAGAGGTTGCAGATGGATGGGCCAAACACTTTGAATCGCTATATGGCAGACACGAAGGTAGTTTTGATGATGAGTTCAAATGTCATATCACTAGAGAGATGCGCAACATCAATGAGTCTCTAGCTGATGAATCTTCTCTCACTGAGTGTCCAATTATAACCGCAGATGAGGTACAAGCAGCTGCTCGCTTAGCACATAGGGGAAAAGCTGCGGGTGAAGATGGGATCACTTATGAACATATTATATTTGGCGGGGACTTCTTATATAAATTATTGGCAAAGCTTTTCAATGCAGTTCTACAGTTTTCCTTTGCGCCAAGAGAAATGAAAAAAGGGGTGATAATTTCATTGTTTAAGGGTGGGCGGAAAAAGAGGGATAACCCAGACAGCTATAGAGCTATCACACTGACCCCCGTTGTTACGAAATTACTAGAAAGGATTCTATTAACAAGAATTGAACTGTTTGATAATATCCGTCCACAAATACATCATCTTCAAGGTGGCTTTCAAAAGAATTTTGGTTGCCTTATGACTTCATTTATGTTACGAGAATTAGTCTTTCATGCAAAGGAAAACGGTAGTAAGCTATATGTCTGTTTCTTAGATGTCAAAAAGGCATTTGACTGTGTTTGGCACGATGGTCTTTTCTATAAACTGTACAGATCTGGCATAAATAAGCGGATATTCAAAGTATTTCAAAATCTTTTCACTGGTATGAAAAGTTGTGTAAAATGTCAAAATTGTAAATCAGGTTGGTTTTCCGTGTTAAGAGGTACAGGACAAGGAAGAGTTATTTCCCCTCCATTTTACTTGCTCTTTATAAATGATCTAATGTATGAGCTAGAGAACTCTAAACTAGGAATGTGTTTTTATCATATAAGCTGTTGTTGCCCAACTGTGGCGGACGATATGGTTTTGATTTCATTTTCGAAGGCAGCCTTGGGAAAAATGCTGCGTATTTGTTTTGAATATGCCTTAAAATGGGGATACGAGTATAATGCCATTAAGAGCTCTGTTATGGTGTTTAATGAAAAATTGTCTAATCAACTAATGCCTTCTCGAATATGGAAACTTGGTGAGCAGGAAGTACCCGAAACAAGCCAATATAAGCATTTAGGCATTACAATCGAAAGTGACATGGCTCTTAATACTGTAACAAAAGAAGCCAGTACGAAGCTAAAAACCACCTTTCTAAGTTTAGTAAACTGCGGGCTGCATGAGGATGGGTTTACCCCTCTTACAGCCAAGCACATTTATAAATCGATTGTGTTGCCTAAAGCTTTGTATGGATGCGAGGTATGGTCGCAACTGTCCCCTACTCAGCTCTCAACACTAGAGAGAGCTCATCGTTTTTGTGTTAAATTTATGCAAAGTCTCCCGAGAAATACTGATACAGATGTAACTTTGTCACTTTTAGGCTTAAACTCGATAGAGCTTGAAATTGATTACAGAAAAATGGTGTTTTGGGGTCAGTTGTGTCGCCTGCCTAGCGATTGTACTATAAAGCAAATATTTATGCATAGGCTCAGTCATTATACTAAAAATAGCCATCTCCAAAGGGGATTTATTCCAGATATATATCGAATACTAGGGAAGTATTCTTTAATTCATAACATTGAGCAGTTTATTGTAACTGGAAACTTTTTAAATAAGTACAGATGGAAGAGTATTATACGTGAGAAATTGGCCATCTTCACTCGGCAGCAATACCAAGTGAAGTCCACCAATTCTATGTCATTTAAAAAGTTTCTGACAATACATAATTCAAGCACACCGTATATGTTATGGGATATTTGTAAAGAATCACCAAACTATTCTAAATATGCTCGACTGGCTGCTCATCTGCTTGGTAACATGTTTACTGGTGCGAGATATTATGCATGTCACAAGTGTGGTCAAGAAAATGCTGCTCAAACAAAGCACTTGCTGATGTTCTGTAGATGCACAGAAGAATTCAGGGAACACCTGTGGAGAAAATTAATAATTCGATTTGGCCTGGGTTTTTTTAACCTGTACATAGCGTTGCCTACAGATGAGCAGCTAGCGTTGCTTTTTTCAGGCTGCCATGCTCTATTATCAAATATAGATGACATCAGAGATTGCTTAAAATTATTTGTTATATCACTGTGCAAACTAAATCAAAACCTTGTTCTCGCTTTGTAAATAGATCTGTCGCAGGGTACGTTAGCTAAACAACGAAAATGCACTAAGTCATTAGCACAGTGTGTCAGTGCATACGCACTCACGTGCGCACGAACACGCGTGCATACGTGGTTGAATATGCGTAGATGCTCTGTGTTAGATAGAATATTGTTGTGCAGTGATGATGTTACTTAAAGCATATCATTGAGTCATACCACCAGTGGTAACTGTTCAGATGTCCAACAGTGTTTACTCTATACTGTATATGTACCTTTCTTGGACCTTCATCTGCTACAAACGTTTATTCAGCAATATGCGAGTAGCGAAGGTTCTGATGAGACTACATAGATACGCAGACACGTTTAGGCCTAAGTTGGTCGCTTAAGCGATGGGTGCTAAACTTTTGTGCTTGTAAAGTGTATGCATATACCTTCCCTGAACCCTTCTGTTTACGCTTGGATTTCGTTTCGCCAAGAGTAGGCTTTAAGGAGGTAAATGGGTCAAATGCTGATAATATTCTAACATATTTATA
This sequence comes from Loripinus fragilis, assembly GCA_964019695.1. Taxonomy (NCBI): domain Eukaryota; kingdom Metazoa; phylum Mollusca; class Bivalvia; order Lucinida; family Lucinidae; genus Loripinus; species Loripinus fragilis. The sequence continues at coordinate 65,883,461 of OZ026524.1, read as the reverse complement.
TTTTTGCATCGTTTCGATTACTTCAAGAGTGCAATTTATGTTTAAAAGTATAAATTGTTTTAGCTCAGTAAGCATACAGCGTCGGAGCGGCGTCGTGTCGACGGTGATGTTACAAAATGACGTCACATCAACGCAGATTCGACGTTGTTCCGACGTAGTGTGTCTTCTGAGAGGCGTCTATATGGTATCCGTGCTTAGTGTCGACGGTGTTGGTTGACTGATAAAATGAATCGCCATGGTCATTTTTATTGACACAGAACGTAATTTGGTTATCAGTAGGGACTGGCTCTTGTCATAAGAGTGGCTTGTTTTGCCATTTTCTTATTTTTCTAGTAACTTCTGTAAATTCGTTCAATTCTTTTGTTTATTACTGTTGTATTTTCTTTGTAATTTGAAACTGTATGTATTATGTATGCTCTCCTGAACTTGGAGGAAATAAAGAATATATATATCTAATGCCTGTTTATAACATATGATGCATTAATTAGGGAATTCCGATTGTATAATGGTAACAGGTCGCAGAGCTTTCGTAAAAATTGATTGTACTATTTATAGCTTTTCTGAAAAACGAAAGTAGAATCTAATGTACATACAGGTGCATTGTCTTAGCAGCATCTCATGAAACGGTACACGCGCGAACACACAAGTGCAGTCTTATCTGAGTCTAAGCTGATTATTGGCAATAATCCCTGACTGTCTTAACAGTATATAATACATTGTTCATTATTACATTTATAGATGATGCGTTTTTAATTCTTCAGTTTAGGTCAATTACATGTACATGTAGATGCACACTATTAAGCAACGAACACACACACACACGCACGCACGCACGCACTCACGCACGATCATGTAGTTGATTCATCCAGGTGAACATACTATTTATTCGCCATTTCGTAACGTCAAAAGGTACATTTGGAAACGATAATGCACTAAATGCAGTGCCTCAATTAACTGGGTTATTATTCACGCTTGCAGATTTTGTTTTCAATATTAACATTTTCAAACAATTATTTCGGTATAAAAAAAAACAAAAACAATACCATCAGTGTCAAACAGTTTACAGATCCAGATCAAGACTTCCGTTTCGTGCGTAAACTGTTTTCAAAGGTTATTGATACAAACTTTTCCGCAAAGAGTCAAACGAATGGAAATTCCGATTACGTAATAGAAACAGACCGCAGAGCTATTTTCGAAAAATCGAAATTAGAACTAGGGTAAAGTCGGGAATATTCGGACAGACTGCTAAATTCGGACAGCCACCTTATTTCTTTCATAGTTCAGTTATTGGAATAAAAAATAAATTAACTAAGCAAACCGTGAAAATCCTGATGAGACGGCTCACAATGAGTCGTCTCATCTGGATTTCCACTGTTTGCAAATGTGTGTCCGAATTTACCTGATGTCCGATTTTACCCGACTTTACCCTACTATTTAAAGCACAGGACAGCTCTAAGGTGCATTGTCAGAGCAGCAAATCATTAAAGGGTACACACGTCAAAACGCAAGCGCCGTCTTATCAGAGTCGTTGAGTAACCGTAAAATGAAGCTATTGACCGCCCTAACTGATAATTCATTTATAGATGAGGTGTTTCAGGCCTAATGTTATGTGGACAAATTTATTCGCCATTTCGTAACGTCACCTTGCGTTGCCGGCCAATTTGTTTTAATGACTTGTGTTGTTTCCGCCCCTGAAGATTTTATAATACTTTTTTTTATAATATACCTTTGCAAAAAGTGCAGACCCTGGTGAAATGCCGCCTTAGACTTATTTTAACCGGGTTTTTCAAAGTACCCGTTTACTGGTTTCTTGAATTTTAAATATTTTTTGAAGAAAAAAAAAAAAAAAAAAAAACAAAAAAAAAAAACAAAAAAACTAGAAACTAATTTTAGCGTGAGTTTACCTATTTAACTTTGAATTTTTCACGAAACTCGTTATAAAGAAAAAAATGTCTACTATCTTTCCAACCAAGAGTGACAGAGACGTAATATTTTGTTTTGTTAAATAAACATAGAGCTAACGTGAATCGATAGATCACTTGTCCGAAAACCACCCCTTCTCCAACTGTTCCTTACAAATGTAAGTCTACTGGTGTCATCTATTAATAACCTTTGCAAACAGTTTGAACCCAGATCAGGCCCCACAAAATGGATCCAGACTGTTTGGCACTCTGATGGTATTCATGAAAGAACTTGGAAAACGATTATTTGAAGAAAAAGCATGGAAAGCTTCCCAACATGGAAAGAGTTAAACGTAGACCTCGATTAATATGCGAGATTGAACACGTGTGATTTTGTTTGTGGGACTATGTCGCGTGCACTGGTCAGTTAAACAATATAAGATGACATTTGACAGACATTCTGGTGCCGCAGGATATAATAGACGTTTCTGAACCACGCCCAGTCTAGTGTAGACTGGGCGTGGTTCAGAAAAGTCTATTTTATCCTGAACCACGATCATATACTAAGTCTGGGCATGGTTAAGAAACGCTTATTGTATCCATCTATCCACATACATGTGCCACTTTTCAGCTATGTTTATTCGGCATCATATGATACCATTTTGACCTTAAAAGAGGTTTGTGCTTTGAGTATCGTATGTGTATACTGTAAATGTATCCTATCGTTTTGATCCAGAGGGTTTGCCCAACGTCGGATATGCTTAAAGTGATAAACGTTAACATTTTTTTTACAGAATTCATGAAATATATGTATTTCACTATTTTTACGAGAATTTACTGACCTTAACAAATGTATTTTTGTAGGAATCATAAAAAATATTTATTTACTTTTACGAGAACATGGGTATTTTTGGAGAATTAATAAAAAATATATATATATATATCAGTTTTTATGAGAATTTACCGACTTAAACAGAAGTATTTTGGGAGAATTCTTTTTTTTCACAATTTTAACGAGACTTGAATGACTTTACAAAGAAACAGTTAATTGTACGGCCTTCAAAAAGGGCGAGGTTTCGACCGGTAGGGTGTATGTTCCCCGCCCTCTCTCTCCACGATGGCATCGGCTGCTGTCCATCCTTAGCTTGCGGCTCTGCTGTTGATGATTTAGGGGATAACTGTATTCAGGGAGGTACATGTATATCGTCGGATATACAGTCGAAAATTTAGTTTTACGACGACGCGCGAGCGGAGCAGTAAAACGTGATTTCCGAACGTATATCCTTTATTCAACGATACCGGTATACAAATGTATCTCCTCAAATGAAAATTTTGAATATGGTCATCCCTATTCTAATGCACTTCTGTAGTCTCGTATTAAATTGGAGCGTTGCAAGCCCCATAAAGCCGCACGTCGTCCGACAAAATGTGACATAATTAATGACGTCAAACTGTTTTCGACAGTTTATCGCAGGATATTCTGTCGCAAACTTTTGACGATATCCAATCAGACGTCGCGTTACAAAAGTAAGTGCATTAGAATTATTATTTGCTGTTGCTTCTAATGTGTGCAGGGTTTTTATGTGGTGTTCTTATTTTTAATGTGCTTTTTAGTGTCCTTTCTGGTTTTGCAGGGAGAGACTTTAAGAATGCACCATATGAGTGTGAGGGTGGGATAAAAAAATCCGCTCGAGGATCACCGGTTGGCATCACGTATGATGACAAACGGTGATCGCTAGGGACGGATTTTTCTATCCCATCCTCACACGAATAATGGATTCTTTTTCTTGCTCACCATTTTATATTGGAAAATATGAAAACGACTTGGAAAATCCTGTATACGCTGAGATGCGACATGGTGACGTAATTTAACATTACAATGACGTCATTGATCGACGTGCGGCCAGCGTGCGGCCGACGTGCAGCTTTTCGTTAGTTTATCTTTCCTACGAAAATCCCGATATGGTGTGTGAGAAATATTGTGGCATTGCTGTTGTGTGATTGTGTTTAGTGTCCCATCCTGGCGTGCCGTGGCTTGGTCTGTGGTGTTTGGTCTGTGATTGATGCATTTTTGGTCATACCCACTTGTGTTTAACCTTTATGCCAAATGGAATTTTCCACCATTAGCTTAGCTTCCATTCAAATCCTATTTTTAATATTTGTTATTATTATATCTGTATGTATCTATTTAAGAAATAAATATGTTTAAACCAATTTTCCACCATTATCAATTGGAACAGTTTCTATTTTAAGGGATGATGGGTGGTATTTTTCATTTTTATTCAAATTCAAATAGAACGTTCTGGAAGCTAACAGTGGAGACCCTGGTTCTGCGGCTTCTGACCTGGCCTTGAGGTTATAAAACTTCAGTACAGTCTCAGTCTCAAAATAAAGTGCAATGATTGGCTGCTTGTGGACACGTGTCCGCAAGAAGCCAATCATTGCGCTTTATTTTAAGTTTGAGAATCAACTCAAGTTTTATAACCTCGAGGCCTGGGTCTGTTGGCTTGACTCTTTACATGCCGGGTATCTTTTCACGCGTGTGTTGTCGACTGCAGACTTCAAAATTAACTGTTTCGAAAAATATATCAGGAACACTATAGGAGTGTCAAACGGTTTGGATCCAGTCGGTTCTGATCCGAGTCCAAGCTGTTTGCAAGGGTTATAAGCATTTGACAAAAACGCTGCTAGCACCAAATTAACAGCAATGTCCATATCAATATCAAATGAAAAACAAAACGATGTACTAAAAATGATATATAAGCAAAAATTAACAAAATTATGTAGAATTAACAAAAAAAAATAAAATATGTGTTGATTGTTTATATGATTTGTAAAATTACAAAAATAACTTCAATGTAACCCTTTGTATACGGATGAATTCTTCCTTCTGTTTTGATACATTAAACCTGGGATGGTCCATTGCATATATTTATAATCGTTTTTTGTCTGAATATCTTTTTTAACCTTGACAAACAGTGTAGACCTTAATGAAATACCGCTTATGCATTATCTGGGTCTTCACTCGGTGTGAAAGTATCCGACTAGGGGTTTCAAGTATACACAGGGATAATTGATACAGCACTCGTAAAAACTTATTTGAATTTTAACAAATTATTACTCTATTTATTTTGACCAAAATAAGCATAGTGCCTCTTTGATTCGAACGATAGATTAATTCACTGGGAAAGGGTTGACCTCTTGGCTTTTGATGGTGGTGTCTAACTGTGAGTTTGTTACTTTCCCATTGGTATCTTCGGTCAGGTGTGGTACTTGATTGTGTCGATTCCTGATCCTTGTACCCTTACTTACTTTATATTAGTCACATATACATGTGTACAACATACTATTGAATTCATATCACAGTTTAAATGTATTACAAAGCCATTCACAAGCAATTATAAGAACTTATCACAGTTGCATGTTAGATATATCACATTTTACAACGTTAGGCCAGAATTTTTATATTAGTTGATTTACAGGATTGTTTTCAGATTTAGGCTCTGGGGACGAAAAAAAAAGAATTAAAAAGCTCTGAAAATTACCAGTTGAGCTTTTTTTGTGAAAGATTAGTTTCATTCAAGCATAAAGATAAGAGGCTGTTCATTATTTTCCCTTTTGATCTACCCTCACCATGATAGGTCAATACAGTAAGAGAAGGACTTCAGAAAATAAGGAATCTACTGTTGTGTTCGGCATAATAAAATAAATATTGCATTCCCTGCTAGGGTAATAGTCAAAAATATCATCCCTCGAAATATGATTATCAACATTGGCTGCGCCTCGGCTGATAATCACATTCCCGGGGATGATGTTTTCGACTATCACCCAATCAGGGAATGTTATATTTATATTATTACTTGTGCTTTGTGTTCGTCTTTGTTATGCTGTCTTGCATGTTCTTTGCTGCATTGTGATCACCTGCTGGGAACGGGCTGACCTCTTTGCTCTCTTGTGCGTGATGTTTACTGTGTTTTTGTCACTCCCCCATGTTTCGTGGGCCATGTTTCGTGGGTCATGGCCTGTGTTTAATCCTCCTGTGCCGTGGGTAATGGGTTGGGCTGTGTCTTATCCTCCTGTGCCGTGAGTTGGTCTGTATCTATTCCTCCTATGCCGTGGGTAATGGGTTCGTCAGTGGTCTATGAATGTGGCATTTCCTGGTCATATACTCACTTGATTTTTACGTTACCAGCCGAATGGATTTTCCCACGATTTTCAATTGGACCAGCCCATTTTCGTTTGAAGGGTTGTTGCGTGGCATTTTTTTTTTTTAAAAAATCAAATTGTAATAGAATATTCTGTAAGCAAACATTGGAGACCCTGATCAGACGCCGCGTATGCTGCGTTTGATCTGGGTCTGCACTGTTTGCCTATGTCCCACAAAAGGACGCTAGGCTTAAATAGGTTAAACTAAATACAACGTTCACATGAATCCGAAAAGAAATACAAAACTATGCATTGTTTTATTATTTATGATTCACCATAAATAGTATTAGCATAAACAAATAAAATGATATAAAATTAACAAATAATAAAATATTAGTTGAGGACTAGTCCGTTTGAATAATTTGCACAGCACTCATGAAGACTCATTAAGCTAATACAACAGTACCACTTTATGTAAACAAGTGAAAATGAATTGAATCTAATGTTTGTTTGTTTGATGTGATTCTTTACGTTCCAGTCAACAATTTTTCATTATGTCGAGACGTGTCTTCCTGGGTTGAACCAATACTAAGCAAGGCTTAATGTGTCTTGCTCAAGGACACAACACAGTAACGCTGGTGAGGCTCGAACCAGTTACCACTCTACCATTGAGCCACTGTGCTCTCATGATTCAAAGTCTCATCTTTGTTCAACATACGAGGGTCATTTGGAAAGTTCTTAGCATGGCATCATAACTCCACAATGCGTTGATAAAATGCTATCAGATAATACATTTTTGGAAACTAGAATTCAACGGCTACTTGATGGTTAAATTTTTATCGAAAAAGGACTTTGAGTGCACGTGCAGCGCATGCTTAGAATGAGTAGGGGTTTATATACTGGCGGAAATTTAAAGCAAAATACTTGGAAAAAAGTGAAGGAAAATTGGGGACCTTATTTGCGATCTTTATTTGACAAATTAACGATTTGGTGTCAACTTATTTTTTATAAAATTATATTATGCGGTCACTGCTTGCACAACTTCCACCTTTACATTCGGAAAATGTTGACTAATAGAGAAATGGTAAACTTTCAAAAGTGGGACTTTTTTTCGATTTTTCTTTATACTTTTCCCATAAATTGTGTCACAACAGGAAGCACGAAAAATGCCTATTGAGTATAGGCTTTGCTTTATTTGTAGCAAACAGTTCATAAAAATCATTTCGTCGCACAAAAATTGTGGCTTGTTTAGTTCTGTATTCAAGAAAATTATTCCTAATAATACTACCCCTACTTTTCTGGAAGTGGGTGGGGTAACTTAACCCCTCCCATTTTTATCGATGGCATACGAACTTCTCATGGTATCGCGTTTACCATCACAAAATTAATTGATTTCTACTCTCAAGGTATTTTTACTTTTTTGTTTGTCACTGTTTTAAATTAAAATGAACCAGAACGTCAGCTCATAGCTTAACTCACTCTGGCCCATGGCAAAATTGTAAGAGTTATCTTTCCTTTGTTCTGGTTTACAAAATTTATTTTGGTGTCGATACAAAGAACATAAAATGTGCTTGACAAAAATACCAACTGAAGGCATTTTTAAAGTAATGTCCGTTATATATTTTCAAAATATGTGCATTGTGACATGCAATTTTAAGTCGAAAAAAATAGCACATTGCTTTGCTTTCTAGACGGTTTTGGTATAGCTGTACCGGTATTTAGATATTAGAAACATCCAACTCGGTCATCAATTGTATAATAACTGTAACAGATTGTGGCCTACCAAATGGTGCAAAATTATCTAATTTCATGAACTATTGTTAATGCTCTGCACACTTTTCAAAAAGGTAATATGTTATATTTTCCACTGAAATTTTGCGTTTTCCAGTATACAAACAGTACATGTATTCACAAAAATATTTTTCGTGTCTTCATTATAATATGCTCATTAAATTTGTGCCATAACATAGAGGAAAGAGAGCTCTTCAAAATGATACCACACATGATAATGTTTGCAAATCGGTTACTGAGATATAAGACCATGGTAAGAACTTTCCAAATGCCCCTCGTAATATAGCTAGCATATCAGAGTTCAATTATATCGTGCAAAGCCATTCACATGTGAAATATAAGAGGCTTTCACAGTTAATATTGCATATAATATCACATTTTACAATTATTTAATCATTTTAATTTTTTGTTTACAGGAAACCCTTATACGGGTATTATGACAAACAGTGAAGACCCAGATTAAATGCCGCACAATTTTCATCAGGATCTGCACTGTTTGCTAAGTAAAAAGCGATATTCGGAGAAAGAAATGATATATTTTTTGGGAAATTATAACCTGTGACCCCTAAGTATATACAATGGACCATTCTGACTGAACTATATATATATATGTATATAACGTTAAGGTAAATGCCGTTGTATTTGGTTCTAAACTCGATTTGCATAATTTCAATCTCTGACCTTTCAACCCAACCTCAGAGGTCAAGGTTCACGGGTGTGTGTAAAGTCATAGTGTTACCTTGCATGGTAGTCTACACTTCTTTCACTTTAACTTGATATGCAACATGACCACCTTAATAATGGCATTCAGCTACTGTCCTGCCAGCCAAGAGTGACAGTGACGTCATGTTTTGTTTACAAAGTTATCAGGGACTTAGAATCGATAGATCACTTGTGTATTAATCCTATCCGCAGGATAGGATTAATACACAAGTGATCTATCGATTCGCATTAGCTCAAGTGGAGTGTACAAGTTTATGTTTTACAGTTCACAATTGTAAACAAAACACGGCGTCACTGTCACTCTTGGCTGGCAGGACAGTAAAAGAGACTACATGGCACAGCGAACAATAAAACTAATAAACAAGTATAACTTTTTAAAAAAAAAACTTGCCATCTAAAGTGGACTGTTGTTTACTGACTGAAAGTACAGTTGCCATTTGAAAGCGGAACGTCAGTAGATGTTTAAAACGAAAGTGGTGATCAGATAAATGACACACCCACCTTATAGCCCTCGGAGATGGAGATGAGCCGGGCGTTTCATTTCTATAATGTTGTCACGCCGTGAGACAAAACATACAGGTACCACAGTATGTAAACTGAAATAAACATCCTGCACCCGTTCCTCCTAGCTCTCGCCTTATACATATGAATTACAGCACTTGTGCGTTACCAGTTGTCAGAAATTGTGATGTGAGAGTTGTTGGTACAGCTGTAATTGCGAGGGCCCACCTATTAAATTTCATTTTTCCATAGATTTTAGTAACTGTTACAGTTACAATCATGTAATCATGTACACATGTGATTGCCAATTCCACTAAAACCATGCAAACTGGCATTTAAGCTCGTTTTCGGCACAGAACGGCTCTGATTGTGAGCAAGTCGTTTTATAACAAAGCAAAATGCAAAGAAGGAAACCGTTAAACTCATGGAATAAAACGGAATAAAATAGACAAAATGGCTTTTCTTACCTTGTTCGAATGTGTATTGTCCGTATCGCTAACAATATGAATCGAAACCGGTACATGTACCTAAATACACGCATTTTTCCGACTACTGGTTACGCACGAGTGCTGTTATTCATGTTTATAAGGCGAGAGCTACATGTAGGAGGAACGGGTACAGGATGTTTATTTCAGTTTACATACTGTGGGTACAGGTAATTTTCACATAAAGGGCTACCTCATGCTACATCACTTTTCGGTGCTACCTTACAGGTTGCAAACTTAGTCAATCATAATTGCCATCCTTTTGCCACCTTCAAGCGGATTGAGGATGGCAACAAGAGGATGGCCAAAATGGGCCTGCCCACGAAATCTTAGTACTTCCGTATTCAGTGAGGCTAGAGGTTGGCATTTTAGTCTCAGTTTTACTCTATCTTTCAGCCCGTCTTATCTTCCATTATCACACTGGATAGGCGGCAATCGAAAACGTTATCAACAATCGCGGATCAAAAATGGATAGAAACAGTGTTTTTGATTGCCATTTGTTGCCAGTGGGGTGACAAATGACAATCGAAAACACTGTTTCTAATGAATTATGATCTGCGTTCCTCGATTTTATTGGCGTTTTCGATTGCCGCCTACTCGGTGTAATCGAAAACGTTATCAACAATCGACGAACGCGGATCAGAAATCGTTAGAAACAGTGTTTTCGATTGCCACTTGTCGCCAGTGCGGAGACAAATGGCAATCGAAATCGGCACTGTTTCTATTGATTTTTGAACTACGTTCCTCGATAGTTTTGGCGTTTTCGATTGTCGTGTAATCGAAAACGTTATCAGCAATCGACATACACGGATCAAAAATCGATAAAAACAGTGTTTTTGATTGCCATTTGTCGCAAGTGGGAGATAAATGGCAATCAAAAACACTGTTTCCTTGATTTTTGATTTGCATTCCTCGATACTACTGGTGTTTTCGATTGCCGCATCTCCGGTGTGATAATCTGTGTATGCGAGGCGAAACTGCATGTAAGAGCCTTTGCTACTCGTACATGGGATATATACCGAAATCATTATCGTGTTATACTGCTTGGAAGCACAGCTTGATCTAAGCCGTTGTTTTTTAGATCCAAGTAAGCATATGAATACAGGCCATTATCAGCCCACCAGCGAAATGACATCCTAATGGCGTTTCACTGGTGGGCCGATTGTCGCCTGTGGTTGTATGCTGACTTGGACAAGCGCCAATGACGTCATTTCAATGAGGCGATGATTTAATGTCAAGTCAATTAGTATTGGTTACTGTAAAAAAAAAAAAAAAAACAAAAAAAAAAAAAAAACATGCCCACATCTCATGATAAACGCTGTTTCGTTGTTTGACTGCCAAGAGCGGAAATCCTTAATTTTGGAACTGAAGGGCACACATACTTAAAAAGCCCGAAATTGTATGGAAACCGCACAATACTTGAAGCATTACTTTATTGGCAAGTAGATTATGGATTGATTACTGTAAAATACATTTTCACATCTCATGAGCTGCGTAGTTACGTCTTCAAGCGGCAATCCTTGATTTTGGAACAGAATGTCACATGCGTATTTAAAAAATCCGTATTTATGCAGAAACAAAACCATACTTGAAACAAATGACGCAATCATCAAACGTCCATGCAACTTTCTTCGTGATCGATAGCTCGTGCTGTAACCAAGGAGTTCCAACATCGCAGAATTGTCCGGACGACAAAATATCCCTGCGAGGATAGCCAATCCCGAGGCTGTGGTTCCAAGTGACGTCACAATTATGTCGTTCTCCAGGTTTATGACGTAACAGGTGATGAATAAAGCGTACATCGGTCCTAGTTTGCTTCGAATACCTTGTAATTTTGCCTTCAACCAGATTGGCTTTCTGAGGAACTGTGGACAGGCGGTGACGAGTAGTCTCACGAGATTCCACGTCAGTTCGACGTCTTCTGGACAAAATGTATGAAAGAACATGTTGGTGAATAGTGTCCGTTGTCCTTTAAATTTGACGTCCATAAATGCTAACAGAAACCAGACAAACATGTCCATTTTCAATCCAGTCTTCAACCAATCAAAATGTTGATTGCAATTGTACACTAAAGCACATACTGGTAATATAAGCAAACAACTAAACGATTTTATTGGCAAGGTGTCCGTCTGTTCTAGAATTGCACCTAGTAGCACCATAGATAGAACTGTAGGTAAAATATTACCTCTGAAAGTCTTCTTGAAGAACAATGTAGCGCCAGCAGCATAAAGTGTACAAGAAACAAGCTGACTATTTGTAGATCTTGAAGTTAAATGCACGATCTTTTCCATTTTGGAAGGAACCAGGTTTGTCAATTTACAATCTATCCTTTAAATTGGTGTATATCACGTTTTTTTTTAATTTTAAATAGAACAAACAGTATATTCGCTTGTCTCAGAAAATGCAGTTTAAGCATCTAATGCCTGCTTATTTATATATATGAAGCAGGGAATTCCGAGGTCGCAGAGCTTTCGGAAAAATCGAAAATAGAACTGCTTATGTACTATTAATAGCTTTTCTGAAAAACGAAAGTAGAATATTGTCACAGAAGCATCTCATGAAACGGTACACGCGCGAAAACACAATTGCAGTCTTATCTGAGTCTCAGCTGATTATTGACAATAAAGCTATACTGTCTTAACAGAATATAATACATTTTTCATTAATACATTTAATGATGAGACGATTTTAATTCTCCATTTTAGGTCTAATACATGTAGATACACACTAAAAGCAACGAGCACGCACGCACGCACGCACATACACACACACACACACACACACACACAAGTACGCACGATCATGTAGTTGATACATGCAGGTGAACATATTTATTCGCCATTTCGTAGCGTCAAAAGGTACATTGGAAACGAAAATGCAGTGCCATTAAACTATTTGCCTACTTGGTAATTATTCACGCTTGCTTTTTTTTGTTTTCAATATTAACTTTTTCAAACCAGTATTTCGGTAATACAATCAGTGTCAAAAAGTTTAAATCCAGATCAGGCCCGCCGTTTGTCTGGCCTGATCTGTTCGGAAACTGTTTGCAAGGTTATCAGCAGACGACAAACTTTGCCGCTGGCACGCAGAGTAAAACAAAAGGAAATTCCGATTACGTAATAGAAACAAACGCAGAGCTATTTTCGAAAAATCGAAACTAGAACTACTATTTATAGCACAGGACTGCTCTAAGGAGCAAATCAGCGAAAACGCAAGCGCCGTCTTATCAGAGTCTCAGTTGAGTAAACGTAGAATGAATCTATTGAAAACACTGACTGATAATACATTTAAGAAATAAAATTAATTTTTGGAAGGTTCCTGGAATCATGACTGCTTCGGGTCTCTTGAAAAGTAAGTGACTTGTGTTGTTTCTGTCCCTGAAGATTTTATAATACCTTTGCAAAAAGTGCAGACCCTGGTGAAATGCCGCCTTATACTTATTTCATTTGGGTTTTCAAAGTACCCGTTTACCGGTTTCTTGAATGAAATGTTTTTGGGAAAAACTAGAAAATTAATTCTAGCATGAGTTTACCGACTAACTTTGACGTGATAAAGAAAAAAAATGTCAACTGTCGTGCCAACCATGAGTGACAGTGACGTAATATTTTGTGTACAATTATGAAATAAACATTAACCTGTACACCCTACTTGAGCTAACGTATTAATAATCCTATCCCGCGAATAGGATTAATACGCAAGTGAACTATCGAATCTTTGTTCCTGATAACTTTGTAAACAAAACAAAAAAAGAAATTACCGACTTATTTGGAGAATTAATAAAAGATATTTATTTCAGTTTCTTTTTACGAGAATTTACTGACTTCAACAGAGATATATTTGTAGAGTTCTTTAAAAAAAGTATCTATTTCACTTTTTAAAAGGATCTACGGGCTTAAGTAGAGGTATTTTTGGAGAATTCATATTTTTTTTATATTTCACGCTTTTTACGAGAATTTACCGACTTTAACAGTGGTATTTTTGACGAAATCATAAAAAGAACTTGTTTCACTTTCTACGAGAATTCACCGGCTTTAACAGAGGTACTTTTGGAAATTCATGAAAAATATTTATTTCACTGACCGACTTTACAAAGATACTGTAAATTTTACGGCCTTAAAGACGGGCGAGATTTCGCGTTCCCCGCCCCCTCCACGTTTGCCTCGGCTTCTGTCCGTTCTGGGGCGATGGCTTTGTTGTTGTTGAATCATTGTTTTCTGTAGCTTCCATGGTGTGCGTGGGTTTTGTGTTGGGTCCCTATTTTATAATGTGCTTCTAAGTATCCTTTCTGGTCAGATTGTGGCATTCATAATTTGAGCCGTGACATGTGATTTCCAAAAATGTGGCATTTTGACAAGTATAACCTCAGACAAGCCTGTACAGCCTCCTTTTGAGCTTAGAAACTCCAAATGATGCTAAGTCAATATCTCAACAGTCATAGAATGTTCAAGCGACGAGCAAAGGCTCTGATCAGTCTGCGCGTATGCGCAGGGTGATCTGAGGCTATGCTGGTCGCACATACCACATTGTTGGAAATCTCATGTCGTGGCCCATTTGCTGTAGTGTGATTGTGTTCGGTGTCTCATCCTGGCGTGCCGTGGCTTGGTCTGTCGTGTTTGGTCTGTGATTGTTGCATTTTCTGGTCATATCCACTTGTATTTAACCTTTGTGCCGAATGGAATTTTCCACGATTATCAATTGGAACAGTCCACTTCTATTTTAAGGGATGTTGGGTATTATTTTTCATTTTTATTCAAAATCAAAATAGAACATTCTGCAATCTAACAGTGGAAACCCAGGTCAGACGCCGTGCTCTGCGGCGTCTGACCCGGGTCTGCACTACGTCCCACAAAAAGACGCTTAGTAATACGTCCCACAAAAAGGGCGTTTATGTCCCACAAAAAAGACGCTTACGTCACTTAAAAAGGCCGCTTACGTCCCACAAAAAGGAGGCTTATGTTCTGCAAAAAGGACTCATACGTCCCACAAAAAGGAGGCTACGTCCAACAAAAACGACGTTTACGTCCCACAAAAAAGACGTTTACGTCCCACAAAAAGGACGCTTAAGGCCCACAAAAAGGACGCTAGACTTATATGCCGGGGTTAACTCTTTATTTGCTTTGTAATTTTTCATGCTTGTGCTGTCGACTGTCGACTTCAAAATTAACTGTTTCGAAAAATATGTTTAGGCACACTATAATTAAGAGTGTCAAGCGGTTTGGATTCAGAACAGGACCAGCAGAACGTCGGTCCTGATCTGAGTCAAAACTGTTTGCAAAGGTTATAAGCATTTGACAAAAACGCTGCTAGCACCGTAAGAGTTAAACAAAATAAACAGCAATGTCGATATTACACACCAGGGGCATAACCTGTATAAGTTACAATATATATATCACTTGAAGAAGTTAAAATTTTGCATTTTCAACAATGATTTCAAAGTCAGGCCATCGAAAGTAACTTATTTAGGTTATATCTGAAATTACGACGTCAAAATATAACTTATTCAAGTTAAAAAGTAGCTTATTTTCTGATCTTCAATGACCTTGCGTACAAATTTTCTAGACGATGCATACACAAATTTATTGCATAATCGTAAAGTTATTTGTTTGTTTTTGTTGCTTTACGTCCCATGTCAACAGCTATGGTCATTGCGGGACGGTCAGTTCACTTAAACACACGTTTTCCTGGGCAGGCTTGAGCAAGCGGTTAACCAGTAATTTGTGCACATACTTTCGCTTGTAACTGACAACAACCCTTCTTGAATAAATCAGCGGAAGGGAGGAGAATGACCGTAGAAATTATTTCATGATCAATCTCCACGAAAGTATGGTACCGGGCCGGGATCGAACTCGCGACCCCTAGATCTGCAGTCAGTCGTAAAGTTATGTAATAGGTCTTCCAGATAAAATTACCCACATGGCCGTGAAAATAGCAGTAACTCCGAAATATAAAGATGAAAAAAGACAGATTCACTCAAACAGGTTACTTTTGTATTTGTTGTTAAAAAAGTTAACTGCTTTAAGTGATATATTTTTTAACTTTTGGAAGTTATGCACCTGACATGTAGTCTCCAATAAAATACAAAAACAATTTTCTGATTTTGTCGATTTTCTTATTTATATATGAAACACCATTAACAGTATTAGCAAAAATTAACAAATTATATAGAATTAACAAATAATATGGGCCTCGACGCGAGAAAATCTGTCTTCGGTGGTTTGCGAACAACACAGGCGCAGACCAGTCTGCGCATCCGCGCAGTCTGATCAGCGCATTTGTTATTCGCTTTTTGGAAAGTATCATATGTGAACTTGCTACAGGTAAAATTTCAAGTTTCTAGCTAGTCTCTGTAGCTTAGGAGACTGGTTTGAAACGCTCTTTGTCGGAAACCCCGAAGACCGGTTTTCTCGCGACGATGCCCATATGTGTTGATTGTACATATGATTTGTAAAATTACAAAAATAACTTCGATGTCACCCTTTACGTTCGAATGGATTCTTCCTATAAACCTGGGATGGTCCATTGCATATATCTATAATCATTTTTTTTTTGTTTTTGTCTGAGGATCTTTTTAAACTCGACGACAAAAAAGTGTACACCCTGATGAAATATCGCTTTATGCATAATCTGGGTCTTCACTCTTTTTAGAAAGTACCCGTTTAGGGGTTTCAAGTATACACAGGGATAATTGACATAGCACTCGTAAAAATGTATTTGAATTTTAACAAATTATAACTATAATTATTTAATGAGAAACAAGCTTTGATCAAAATAAGCATAGCGCCCCTTTGATTCGAACGATATATTAATTCTTTATATGTACAACATATACTGACGGGCTTTAAAAACGCAAAACTTGGACAGCAACTTCAATTTATATCACAGAAAAGAAGGCAACACGACAATTTGGTTGTGTGATTTAAGAGCGTTCATTTGTAAGTAACACACGCAGAAAATACCCAATTAAAATGAATTTAACGAATTAAAAATGTCAAACTTTTTGAGGTAGGGGTCGATGGCTTCATGTGACAAATTGATTTCAGTCAAAGAATCCCTACTACTTAAAATTAAGAAACACAAGAAGTATCAAATTTGTGTCATGGGCCTCTTAAGTCATCGAGGAATCACTCTCATATGGTTTGATAGGCCTGCGATACAGCTCGTTTGCTTATTATGTATTGGACGTTTATCTGTTTGTACCCTTTCATTTAATTGATGAAACCAACTCATGATGACATCATCGAAGCAAAGGAATTTTACAGTCAACTGTCTTTTGAAAAATATAAAGGAAAGTTAGTGTTGCGTAATTAAAGTCCGTTAGTACAATATTGAATTCATATCACAGTTTAAATGTATTACACAAAGCCATTCACAAGCAAATTATAAGAATTTATCACAGTTGCATGTTAGACATATCACATTTTACAAGTTATTCACTACCCTACCAGCCAAGAGTGACAGTGACGTAATGTTTTGTTTACAAAGTTATCAGGGACGTATTACCGATCGATTACTTGTTTATTAATCA
The DNA here is from genome assembly GCA_964019695.1 of Loripinus fragilis. Classification (NCBI taxonomy): domain Eukaryota; kingdom Metazoa; phylum Mollusca; class Bivalvia; order Lucinida; family Lucinidae; genus Loripinus; species Loripinus fragilis. The sequence goes on along the minus strand of OZ026524.1, from coordinate 65,866,389 downwards.
TATCCTGTGGATAGGATTAATACACAAGTAATCCATCGATTCGCGTTAGATCAAGTGGAGTGCACAGCTTATTGTCACTTAACAATTGTAAACACAATATTACGTCACTGTCACTCTTGGTTGGCACGAGCTTCATATATCTTTGCCGCTATTCGGCCGTCATTGGGAAGTCATCAAAATTGATAAAAAATCCGAGCACCAAAATTTTACTATAAATGCACCTTAAGAAACACTGCCAAAATCCACTTGACATTTTATGAACTTTCACAGAAAAAATTGAAAATATCAGCTGAAAAAATATAAAAAAAAATTCTTATGTCACTATATTTTGTACGGATCCCGTAAAGTATTTTTTACTTGTTATCAGATGTAGAGCATCAATTCAAATAAAGAAATAAAGTAAAACCTGTGTTAAATGGCCACTCAAAAATAGACAAAACAAAGAAAACTGATAGCTTAATGAAAGTCGGGTAACACTTGCGTTAAACGGCCACTCAAAACTAGACAAAACAAAGATATAGATGAAAATGGTAGCTTAATGAAGGTCTAGTAAAACCTGTGTAAAACGGCCACTCAAAAAAGACAAAACAAAGATCTTAAATTACTTAATGAATGCCGAGTAAAACCTGTGCAAAACGGCCACTCAAAATAGACAAAACAAAGATGTTAATGACAAATGGTAGCTTAATGAAGGTCTAAGTAAACCTGTGTAAAACGGCCACTCAAAAAAAAACAAAAAAAACAAATATATTAAAGGGGACAGCAACCCTAATGATAAGTATGTTTTATCAGAAAGAGCTCTATGGACCATGAATTTTGATACAAGTATCATCAAAATCGGTTGAAAAATGGGCAAGTAATGGGCATTTAAAAAACTCAATATTGCCAACATTTAGCCGCCATTTTGAATATTTAATTAGTTTTCAGAATTTTTTCAACTGCTTAATTTTTAGTTATCACTACTATCACATCATCCGTGTTTCAGCAGATATGTAGCTTTATACACAAGGGAAATGTATCATTAAAAATTAATGCAAATAATCCATTGGTTTGTCTTTTATTTTGATTACGCATATTTAGAGTGACGTCACTAAGCCTACAATATGGCCTCTTCCATTACAGTCCATTTGCAAATATTCAAACGCCCATAACTTCCACATTTTTTAACCGATTTAGACGAAACTGGTATCAAAATTCGTGGTTTATTAAGATCGTTCATATAAAATATAGTAATCATCAGGGTTGCCGTCCCCTTTAAATTACTTAATGAAGGCCGGGTAAAACCTGTGCAAAACGGCCACTCAAAATAGACCAAACAAATATCTTAATGAAAAATGGTAGCTAAATAAAGGTCTAGTAAGACCTGTGTAAAACGGCCACTCAAAAAAAAAAAAAGAAATATATTAGATATTTTACAGATAATTTTCAATTTTAAGATATTAATTTACTTAATGAAGGCCGAGTAAAACCTGTGCAAAACGGCCACTCAAAATAGACAAAACAAAGATGTTAATGACAAATGGTAGCTTAATGAAGGTCGGAAGTATTGCAGAATACTTTGACCTGCATTAAGCGATAATTAGTCTTAAACAACCAATTTTTGGCCTTTTGATAGTGGCTGTTTTCACAGGTTTTACTGTATCTGAAAATACATTATAAGCTACCGTCGTACCAACCAAGAGTGACAGTGACGTAATATTTTGTTTACAATTGTTAAGTAAGATTTTAATAAGAACTTCACTTGAGCTAACTCGAATCGATAGATCGCTTGTGTATTAATCATATCCTGCGGATAGGATTAATACACAAGTGATATATCGATTGTAAGTCCCTGATAACTTTGTAAACAAAAACATGACCTCTCTGTCACTCTTGGCAGGCAGGACAGTAGTTTATGAGATTTACTGTATGGCTGTGCATTCGTCTAGATAAACATAGTTATCGAGCTTAAGCATGGTCAAAATGTCAGTATGTTTTAGTAGATAAAGTATGTATAAGTTACATCAAAAGGATTGGCAGCTCAGCTGCCACCTCTTTTTACGGTAACTTTACAGTACTCATTTTTATACTGTATAACAATATCAATGACTTGGGCTTCTGTTTATTCTATGTGATATTTGACTATGCTCATATTTCAAATATTCTATGTGATTTTTGTCTATGCCCATATTTCAAAATCATCATTAATAGGCAAGGTCTATAGGCAAAAGACTATGTAAGATTGATACATTTAGCATAAAAACTGACCTCGTAACGAGATGACCCATTACGACACACACGGTGCCAGGGCCCGGAATTACAATGTCTCCTTAAAGTTAAGGACGACTTTAGTTAAGTATTGATATTTCAACATGCTACATTAAATGCTAAATAAATTGCCTGGATCGATGCAGTACTTGTGGTCAAAGATATCATTGTGATCTATCGAAAAAAAATGAAACTATTTTGATTTTATTCAGTTTGAAACTTTATTTTTCGCATCCTGAAAAATCAATACTTAACTTAACTCTAAGGAGGCATTGCAATTCCGGGCCCAGGTCCCGAGGTTTTAAAACAATTTACATCCTTAAAACAACTGAGCGTAAAATTTTATCTGCACTTTAAAAAAAACCCCTCTCAGATTTTATATTTAGTATGCCGAAGAATGTTAAAATGCCAACAAATGTTGGCATTTTAATATTTATGCGCATGATAGATTTAATGCTAGAGAGTTGAGCATGAAACAAGTTTTATGACCTTGGGACCTGGGCAACCATAAATGGCACTCAGCTAAAGAAAGCATGGCGCTTGTGTATTATACAACTTCTTGGTTACTGTAAAGGCGGCACCTCGTGAAAGCGTTATTAGGACTGTTTTCAATTATGGTGTCGGTGTGCCGCGGTCCCTTCGCACTAGGCATATACGTAATTAGGACGGGTCTACCTTAGACATAGGTAAAAGCTGAAAACGAGGCGTGGTTTTTCTTCAAAAGTAAGTAACTTATCATCTTGTGCCATTACCCCACACAAAATGTAGTCCATAAAACGCCAGCAAAATAACTGCATCTGAAAATGTCTATTTAACATAAGCATAGAGGCAAACAATGTGGACGCAGATCAGACTGCTGTAGGAGCAGTCTTATCTGGGTTCACATTGTTTGTCTATACGGCTTCAAATATTTAGTGGACGACAAAAACATACATTTTGTGATTATGCGCTATAAGGGTTAATAAATGTGAGTCCAGTGTATATACGGTTAGGATTTTCAATTTGCATGGCCCAAGCAACTTATTAATTCTTTAGAACCTGATTTCCCTTGTTTAGCAGATGAAATAGCCGAACCATGCCCATATATGAATATTAATGTTACCGCCTTCACAGAGAGCAAAAAAGTTATGTTTTACCAAAGTGTCCAGCGTTTCTTCATGCGGAGAAATGAGGTTCTGATTATAATGCGCAGTCGATCAGACTGATTTCAATCTTTGCTGTACTAACATGCCAACATGCACCTTGCACTGGATGTCCGGCCCAAATGGCGTCATGTCGACGAGGTGTCATTTTATTCACTGTGGTCATACCACTACGGCAATTTGGGTCTCGTCACCCACGCCGGTGTTATAGTAAAACTACCTTCAAATAAGTGCTGACCAAAATGAGAACTTTCGGATATATGTTTGCTTCGAGATTGCATCCTCTAGTTAACAACCTCTGTCTTGCCAAAACGGAGATACAATCAGATTTTCAATGTGTTTTTACAGTTATATTAAAAAAAGTCAATTACGGTTCAGTCATAATTATACGTTTTTGTCATTGATTAATTATCATAATTGATTATTATCATGTGAATTTGATGAACAAAATCAATCGGAACCCAAACATTTTGGGGCGTTTATCTGTGAATAAATGAAGAAATTGAACATAATGAGAAAGTTACCTTAACACCGAAATAAGTGACGAGACCCAAATTGCCGTTGTGGTATAACCACAGTGTTATTGGCTCTTAAATTATGGAATACCACTGTACAGTACATTGTCACAACTCATGGTATGCATTGTTTCGTTTTCAAGTGGAAATATTTGATTGGCACATGTTCGACTGAAACGTCTGTAATTGTAAATAAGCAGCACCATGCTCGAAACAAACGACAGAATCATCAACCTTCCATGCAATTTTCTTCGTGATCGATATTTCATGCTGCATCCAACGAGCTCCAACATCGCAGAATTATCCGGCCGACAAAATATCCCTGCGAGAAGAGCCAATCCCGAGGCTGTGGTTCCAAGTGACGTCACAATTATGTTCTTCTCAAGGTTTATGACGTAACAGGTGATGAATAAAGCGTACATCGGTCCTAGTTTGCTTCGAATACCTTGTAATTTTGCCTTCAACCAGATTGGCTTTCTGAGGAATTGTGGGCAGGCGGTGACGAGTAGTCTGACGAGATTCCACGTTAGTTCGACAATATCTGGACAAAATGTATGAAAGAACATGTTGGTAAATAGCGTCCGATGTCTTTTAAATTTGACGTCCATAAATGCAAATATAAACCAGACAAACATGTCCATTTTCAGTCCCGTCTTCAACCAATCAAAATTTTGTCTACATGTGTACACCAATGGACTTACTGCCAATATAAGCAAACAACTAACCGTTATTAACGACAAGGTGTCCGTCTGCTCTAGAATTCCACCTATTAGCACCATAGATAGAACTGTAGGTAAAATACTAAGTCTGAAAGTCTTCTTGAAGAACAGTGTGGCACCAGCAGCATAAAGTATACAAGAAACAAACTCACAATACGTAGACATCGAAGTTAAATGAACGATATTTTCCATTTTGACAATTTTCCTCAAACTGGTCCTCCCTTTGTCAATATACAATTGATTCCAAAAGAATGGCGTTTAAAGATTTTATTTATTATTATAGAATGATACAACAGGTATTATTGCTCATCAGAAAATGCATCGTAAGCGATCTAATGCCCGTATTTAAACACACGAACCAGATAAGAGCTATTTTCGAAAAATCGAAAATAGACCTCATTTACTATTAATAGCACATGACAATTCTTTTCTGAAAAAACGAAAGTAGAAGCTATGTGCGTTGTCACAACAGCAAATCTAGGAAAGGTGCCCACGCATAAGCTAAGTTTTTTTTAACAGGGTGTGTTAAGGCACTGTCACACTATAACGTTTTAGCCAACGTACTCCGACGTATGAAGAATATATCATAGTAAGCTGGCATAAGCTGACATACGCTGAAATCTAATTTTAAAAAATCTAAGCCTTTCTCTGAACTTATACAAAGCGTATGCGCAACGAACATAGAACATGTGTCTATCTTATGAGTAACTTATTCATAACTTATTCCTGGCGTAACATAACTTATACTTGTATTAGCGCATAACAGCGTATGCCAAGCGTATCTCTAGTGTTCTTAACTTATGAGAAACTTATGCACAACGATCGTCTAACGTATGCTGAATTGTATATGTAACGTACGTTAACGTATGCATAACTTACATGTAGCGTACACCTAACGTATGTCTAACGTATAAAACAGTACCAAATTTTGAGACCCTTTTGCCACATGACAACGTACACCAACGTACTGCAGCGTGTTCGTAACGTATTTAAAACATATGTCTAACTTATCCACGGTATTCCAACGTACTCGATGATTTCTCATCCGTCCTCATACGTTGTTGCTTAACGTACCTTAAAGTATGCATAACTTACATGTAGCGTACATCTAACGTATGCCTAACGTATAAGCAATACGTCGGTCTACGCTAAGGATTTTTTATGCAAGCACAAAATTTTGGGATCTATTCGCCGTTTGACAACGTATACCAACGTACAGTAGCGTGTTCGTAACGTGTTTAAAACCTATCTCTAACGTATTCAGCGTACACCAACGTCCTTGCTGATTTTCTCATATGTCGACATACGTTAGCGCTAACGTTTTTTATACCTGCTGCGTACATCTAACGTATGCCTAACGTATAGAAACAGTACGCTGAGATTTATTATAGATGCACAAAATGTTGGACCTCTTCGCCGTATTTCAACGTATACAAACTTACTATAGCGTGTTCGTAACGTGTTGAAAAACTTATTTCTAACGTGCTCAGCGTATAACAACGTACTTGCTGAATTTCTCACACGTCGGCATACGTTGGTGCTATACGTCGTAGTGTGACAGGGCCTTAAAGGCATTCTCGCACACCCGATCGGGATATCCTTTGATAATATCCAAGGTCTCATAAACCAAGATCTAATACTCTTGTACAGTGGGCTAAACAATGGCTCGTAATATTCAATCCCTCCAAAACAGAAGCAATTTTATTAACCCTTAGAAATGTTGACCACATGCCTGTTCTTAAATGAGAGAATACGCACATAAAATTAGTTGAAAGTCACAAACACCTAGGTCTAACACTTTCATACGATGGCAAATGGACAGATCATATACATAATGTTAAAACCTCTGCAGCAAAAGTTTTAGGCATCATGCGAAAACTTTAATTTTCATTCAGTCGGAACGCTTTAAATCAATTATACTTTTCGTATCTATTGCCAGTCTTGGTGTATGCCTCTATTGTTTGGGACGATTGTGCAGCCCATAATTCTGATATTCTCGATAAAATTCAAAATAAAGCTGCCCGCATCGTAACGGGATTAACCAGATCTGTTTCTTTGGACAAGCTGAATAAGGAATGTGGTTGGCTCTCGCTTGCTGAAAGAAGAAGAAGACAGCAAATATTAAGCTTCATGTTCAAAGCTCATTTTGACTTATTGCCAACATACATATCTGATCTTATGCCACCATTAGTGAGAAACATTTCGAATTATTCTCTTCGTATTATGAGTAACTACTCAGTCCCATTTGCACGTACTGAAATTTTCAAGAAATCATGTATCCCGTCAGCAATAACACTTTGGAATGCAGCCGATAACAGCCTCAAAGATTCAAAGATTCATTCATTCAAGTATCAGATGAAAAAGCCCTTTGCTATTAACTCCAAAGTACCAAGTTATTATGCATCTGGCAATAGGCGTTTATCTGTTCTGCACGCAAGAATTCGCAACAACTGTAGCAATTTGAATCTCAATTTATTTAACAACTTTTTGCGTCCTGACCCACTTTGTAGCTGTCAAGTTGAACCCGAAAAACGCTGAACACTTCCTTAGATGTCACAAACATACTATCCAACGCTTGGTTTTATTTGATTCCTTGAGAAATTTTCTCCAACTAAGGCTAGAAATACTGTTATATAGAAATCCAAATCTCACCGATGCAGAAAATAAAACCATCTTTGAATCTGTTAATATTTTTATTAAAAACTCAAACTGCTTTGATTGATTTACATTTACGATAACAAACATTCAAATACTACATGTAAATTATCTAAACTTCACTCCATATAAAATTAAGCAAAATAACACGCTTGGCACCTGAACTTTAAAACACACTGATATTACCTCAACAAAGTCCGCCCAATCACTCATTCTCATTTCAATTACCATCAATAACATTTTATCAGTCACCCCTAATATTAACTGAATTCCTTCAACATAACCTAATAAACGTTTCCTAAGTCACGGCATGTTACCTATAGCAGGTCATGATGACGTTGCACTTTTTGAATGACGTCGCTAATGACGATGAATCAACACAAAAATAAAAAATAACGTCATAATCGCTAGTTTGAAGAGTGTTCAACAATGGGTAAACTGATAAATTCGCGTCTTTTGATATCAAGTTTACCAGGCTCTTTTTTGAGAACGCATGTTGAATCGCTCGGCAAGCCTCGCGATGTCAACATGCGTTCTCAAAGCCTTGCCTGGTAAACTTGAAATCAAAAGACACTCACCTAGTATTCTCTATTTATCAGTCACCCCTAATATTAACTGAATCATTTCAACATAACCTAATAAACGTTTCCTATCTCACGGCATGTTACCTTTATCAGGTCATGATGACGTTGCACTTTTAAATGACGTCGCTAATGACACTGAATCAACACAAAAATTGAAAATTACGTCATAACCGCTAGTTTGAAGAGTGAAACAATGGGTAAACTGATAAAAAGAATACCAGGTTCGCGTCTTTTGATATCAAGTTTACCAGGCTCGGCTTTGAGAACGCATGTTGAATCGCTCGGCAAGCCTCGCGATGTCAACAAGCGTTCTCAAAACCTTGCCTGGTAAACTTGATATCAAAAGACACTCACCTAGTATTCTCTATATATCATTTAGCTCATTTTAAGAAAACGATTATCATCACGTTGTTCTTAAAGAAATATGTTCGCCATTGTCTATGTAATGCTTTGTATGTATACTGTAGGGGAAGGGCCGTAACTAATATTGGAAAAACTTGTGGCCCGACCCCTTGCTTTATATTGGCAATAAATACGTTTAAACTAAACTAGCAAAACTTATCTTTAAATACTACATTTATCTAGAGTACAAAAGTATTTGATTTCTCACTCGAAAGAATCTTTTATCGGAATCAAGAGTTTACAAAATTAACTTCGAGCAACCAGGATTCAAGTTGTACCGTGATTCAACGAGCTAGTCAACAACGCTGGCCACGCATGCTAAGCCGGTCAAATAGTTGCACTTTTCCTTGACAGGTCGAAAACAAATCGGGTGATTCGCATATGGCCAAAGCATTTGGGAAAGTCCGTCACAATTCGAGAATCCAATCATGGCTCGGATGTTTATAAGGAGCATTACGCGTATACTATGTACTATAAAGCTCCATTTGGCGTGTGGAAAATTACTTCTGTAGCATGTGGGTTCAGCTCTATTAAAATCGATTGTTCTGATTATCCGAAAAAATTAATCAGCAGAATAAATGAATTTTATCTGTTTTTTAATAAAATATCGCTATAGCGATATTTTATTAAAAAAAAAAACAACAACATAAACTTCATTTTTAGCCGTTTGTTTTGATTCAATCACACTTGTTATTGTGTTAACATGGTTTATAACGTCAGCGTCACGTTATCACCCGCGTTATCAAAGTAGATCCTCGACGGTACATCCGTGGTCTGATTCCACGAAATTGGCCGAGGCAGTTCCGATTGATGGCCGAAGTAGTGCTGCTTTCCCAAGTTGTGACACATATGGCTTTGTGGAACGCTTTTGAAATATAGACATACAAACATTTACGGTAGATGTGTAAATGCTCAGAGCCTTAAACTTCGATATTCATATTTTATTCTTTTATATACGAAAAATAACAGAAAGAAAAAGAATCAGATGGTATATTAAAAATTCATTCACACTTTCTTGAGAGTCGCACCGCGGAAAATAGATACAAAACTCAAATGAAAGATCCAAAGTTTTCGGATGCCCTAGCCGATCTACATACTGTTACACAATCAATACTATTCCTGTATCTCAGCCAACCTTGTCGGGCCACCATCGGTCCGCCAGCGAAACGCCATTCGAATGGTGTTTCGCTGGTAGGCCGATTGTGGCCCTCTTTAAGATGTTTACTGGGATCCCGGGACTGGGATACATCTTTAGCCAGTTCGTAAGATTCTGTCGCTTATTGCACAAGTGACGAATCATGGACGATACAGGCAAACCTGCACATCCGTGAAGTCTCGTCAGAGCCCGACCCGTTTAATCGCACATACAAAGTATGGGCAAAGATGAAGACATCTACCATAAACTAGAGATCTAGCACCAATGGAAAGCTTGCGAATTAAAAAAAAATGGGCCAGCACACGAGATTCTGGTACAACTTAACGCATATGTGCAAATGCCCCAGGGAGCGCAGTGGCTCGGTGGTTGGGTGCTTGATTCGAGACCGAAAGGCCGCGGGTTCGAACCTCAACGGCGTCACTGCGTTGTGGTCCTTGAGCAAGACACATTTATCCTAGCTTAGTACTGGTTCAACTCAGGAAGACCCGTCCCTGTTTTACTGAAAGATTGTTGATGGGACGTAAAGAATCAAATCAAACAAACAAACAAAGCAAATGCCCCACATGCCCACGCTGAGGTATCCAGAGGCAAATAGTTCAACTATTAAGCCAGATACTTCATCTACGTCCATACTTTGTTTATTAGAACAACGAATGTGCTGGCGAGCCTACGAATATTCGCAGGACTCGCCAGAGCCTTTGTTGCTCGCCAATGTGATAAGTATGCGTGTACGCATCTAATGATTTTATGCATATTCGATAAGAACCGTTTTTACTAGGGGTGGACTATTTATTGATGGTTACGGTTCAGTTAATCAGATCAATACAAATTTCGTCAGTTCGACCTGCCCGTAAACATACAAATACATTTGTAAATACGTAATGCCAGGATACCGTGATCAGTGGTGTAATACATGTATAACGATGCTCTTATTTTGCTTAATTTATTAGATTGTACGTCTGAAAATATTCGTTTCATCTACAGCCGTACACTCTGTGTACGAGTTGATCGAAGGCTCTTATGAGTCTGCTTGGAGCATTGGATGCTTGCAGTTTTGAAAACTGCCATTTTCCAAAGAACCAACTCATTGAATGCCAATTTAAATGGTGTATTCAAAATGTGCAAAAAAGATGAATTCCTTTTAGTGAAAATGCTTTTCGGTGATTTATTTTGTTGGATACATAGATAGAGCTAATAACAAGGAATTTTAAGTTTAAGTATTATAATCATAATATTTTTATGGTTATATCAAACAAGCAGTGAAAAATTCATATTCCATTTTTTGATTCGTGAATAATTTTGTTTGGCTGAAAAGAACACACACACACTTATATCCCTAGTTGCTATGGTAAATAACTGTGCCACAAACACGCGTATATCAGCCAAGGTTTGCAGTGCATATGCATTTGCTAGAATATATGGAGTTTAATCATTAACGTTTTGAGGTTTTTAAATACAGTATAACTGGATAAATCGACGTCTGATAACCCAGGTTGCTGTTGAGGGATAGGGAAAGAGTGAAGTGAAAACTATGTAGCCATATATGGACCACGTATAGTCACACATAAGGAATGTATAGTCAGTCACAAAAAAGGAATGTATAGTAAGACATGAGAGATGTATAGTCACACAGTTCCTACATACTACCCTGGAGATGGCTATGGCAGGCGGCCACACTACTACTACGATCCCATAGAAGAAGAAGGAGGGCGGAGGTACCACGACGACAGAGATAGATATAGGGACCGGGAACCAGTAACAGTGACTGTTGAACACTGGTAACATATTACGTTTACGCATTACGCATTTGCTAAATAACGTATGTCAAATTAAAGATCACACAGTAATAGAATGATGGCTGAGAATGGTTTACCTTCCCCCCTAGAGAATTAGGCAGTAGAAAATTTCAAGCTGCATCTTTTAAGCGATGTTTGTTCTCTTTACGCTTGAGCGATAGTCTCTTAAAGTCTGTTATATATGCTACCATATACAATTTAGATAAAGTTTCCTTTTAAAAGGACAGTTTGCCCAGTTTTCCTCATGAACTACTGCCCTCTAATCCATAGGAAACCATCCAAGGTGCAATAATCAAGTTTTGAAAAAAAATAACCTCAGACGGGTCAAAAGTGAGATGAGTACATGAAGTAACATAAAATTGAGAGATGGGCGAAGTATCAGGTTTCTGTTCAACATCAATAACACATTAAGTAATCATTCGATTTAAAATAACCAATACCATATGAGTAACTATTCACATGCTACTAATTAGACACGTCCAACCAATCTTTGAATCTTCTGAGGACGAAATTTACCTTTAGATGCACTTATTAAGCATGTATCTTATCTGATTGGAGATATTATGACCCTACGTTAGATGGGGGGGACTTCAGGCCATGCTTACTGAAAGCTCTGTAACTCCCATAGACCAAAATTTACTTTCGGTGTAAACTGGCACACAGAGGTAGTGTTTGCATGGTAAGGTAAATGTTTTATATTTTACAACTACTCTATTTATTGGTCTGATACCAGTCTAGGAATCCTTATCACAAGATACAAAAATCTGTAAAACACACATGCAGTAATCTATCACATTGAAACTTCACCGCTCAGATCAGAGTAGGCATCTGTGTAGTACTTTGGTTGTCATTCAATATTAGATAAAGGGAGTACAGTGGCTCATTGTAAGAATGATCAACTTGAGATCATTGGGTTGGGGGTTCAACGTCACTAATTTTCCGAAGGAAAATCCTCGTGAATTGGGTTGCTAAGGTGTATTATATAGAGTGTGCGTGAGCACAATAATAACTTGAATAAATTTTCCTTTTAAAAGGATAGATAATCCAACTGTGGTGTGTGCTTTATTAATTTCCTCTGCTTGGTACTGATTCAACTGAGACAGTCGGATATGATTGAAAATATTTTACTACGAAGAGAACGGATTAAAACATTTATATGAATAAGCACAAATGATGACTAGCTAGACTGCACAAACCGGGCAACGTTGGCAATCAACCAGTTAATATGCATATTGACCAGACCAGTGGTCATTACTGGTTTAACCGGTCATTACTGGTCGATTGGTGGTTGATAGAAAAAATCATGGTCAATGTGAAGATACTTAGCATTAGTTATCCTAATATATTGGACTCTACTAAACAGCATTAGTTATCCTAATATACTGGACTCTATAAACAGACTTAAATTAGTTTCAATATAAGATAATACAGGCTTAATTGAAAATGTGTTTCATGAGTTGCTATTGCTTTAAAAAATGTATTGATAATTAGATAGACCTAAAGCAAACAAAAATGAGTGTCAATAGATAAGATATTCAGTCTCAATCAAACTGAATCATCACCACAACTTTTAGTTCAGACTTAAGACTTGAACTTATTTACATTTATTCATTAATAAAAAAGTAAAGCAAAAATTGACGCAAGCAATGAAATTAAATACATTTTGAAATAGCTTTTTCATAGTCATATTTTTTTAAATCAGTGCCTTATTAAATGAAAAAGGGTACAAAAAAAATCAATCAATACATCAAATTGATCATCAAATGGGTCATCATGTACAAACTAGTCTTTGCTCTATTGGTTGAAATGCAAATTGAATTGGTTTCTCACCTGAAAAGACAAAGGTGTGAAAATTGTAAAGAAAACACTGAATGTTTAACAATATATCAAGGAGTTCAAACAAACAAAACTGTCAAAATACTGGACATGTCACTCAGACTAAAGAAGGTCCAGTTTATTAGACCTATCCAATAACTGAGCTTAAGATGCATTGGCTAATTCATTGGCATCTGTGTTGATATAGAGGTTTGAAAGTGTGGTCATTCTGTTATCTGCTGTTATCAGTTAAGTTAATCATTTAACCAGTGTCATGAATTCATAAAAGTTATTGTCTCAAAATGATGAAAAAAGACCCTGATAGGTTGTATGGTTATTCTATTCTTCCCTTGATCATTAAAAAAGACTAGTGTTAGGTGCCTGGACTGTAATGCAGATGTCAGTGCTAAAGTAAAAAGTGCCCTTGGCAGGGACGAAACAGAATTATTTTCTTTCTTCAATAAATAGAATGTAAAACCTGACCTAATATCAACCACCAAAACGGCCTTTTAAAAATTTCAATCAACCACTCAGATTCGTAGAGACCAGTATTTACCACTTTTTGGCATATTGACCAGGGCGGTTTTAACCGGTTTAAACAGCTGGTTAAAGCTGGGGGGGGGGGGGTTTAGACTGTCCAACCTTGAAACTGGGTCATGGATGTGCATATTGCTTGTGTTCAGAAATATGAAAATTCAAAATAAATCCAATGAAATTGAAATAATAACACAGAAATGTTCCTAATAATGGGTCCATAACTAAAAATCGAAATTATATGTATCAGTATGAGGATTTTCTCTGAGACATCAATGTTTTAGGACTTGGGCCAGTCTACATTTAAAATTAAAAAGCTTGTGATAGACCAGTTTCACATCTAGTTTACCATCGTTGAATTGTTTTAGGATTTAAGTACCACAATACAAATACGGGCAGCTACAAACAATCCTTAGTTGAATTATAATTTACTATACGGTAAATCTTGTATAAGTTATTACAATCGAATAGTTCATACACCATATATTATTCACGAATGTCATGTATTAGTTTGTACAGTGATCATTTAAGCTTGCGGCGCTTACGCTGCAAGCATTTGTTTTGGATAAGTGATACCCTCTACCTGGTTGTCTATTTATATAACGAACTGTTAGCATAACGGTCGTGTGTATGGGAACAAAACAATTCACCGATAAGAAAACTCACCGACAGCAAGCAAAACATAGTGTTAAGAGCATGTCTCATATCATATGACATATTAACCCCTAATTCAATTTGTGGATATATGTTGGGGTCATGGAATGTCGCTCACTGTTTTCAACCACTGTGACCTTGATCTCAGGAGTCAGCTAGCTAAGTTGTGAAAAAATGCACCCACAGCAGATCGCCTATATTGTTTATGGTAGCAGATCCATATTTGGTACGTAGATACATATGGGGCCCTGGCGAGTCACCAACTGTTTCCAGTTCACTGTAACCTTGACCTATGGTTTCACCGTTTCAGTTCCAGCAAGGTCGAGCCCAGAGCGTATCTGTATATAATTTGAGGTAGGAATGTGAATTATATTGTGGGATCATGGCATGTCGCATACACTTCTAGGTCTCTTTGGCATGTAGCTTGTACATAAACATGTTTAAAACACTGTAGCCTTAGTTTGTAACTTTATTAATCATGTCACGATTGTCTGAACATGAACGATCTGACGCAATTGGAATGATATTGGCCCACTTCCAAAGTTCCTACTAAAGTTCTTAAATAATATATGCGTGCGCACTTTTACACCCAAACGGCTATAGTTGCAACCTTTTAATTAGTTGTCAAATAAACAAAGTGAATAGCCCTGTATGCCCACCTCATTTCTTCACCATAGACAAAAAAGGTGTGCATAAACTGCACAATAAACTGCACAGCCTGCTCTAATTAACAATAACGATTAAGAGGGACCGCAAATAGAATACATCAAGGATTTATTTTGTAAAATAAAAAACATTT
Organism: Loripinus fragilis; assembly: GCA_964019695.1. NCBI lineage: Eukaryota > Metazoa > Mollusca > Bivalvia > Lucinida > Lucinidae > Loripinus > Loripinus fragilis. Next base: position 65,851,371 of record OZ026524.1, on the reverse strand, counting down.
TGAGGCTATTAATAGATCTTGAACCCATTATGCTAGATAGGTCTAGAGGAGGGAACCAGACAAGCTTCTAGAGTAACGGTGCTCTGAACCACCGTTGATCTTTAGTAGGTTTGTGACGTCACTTTAGTAGCGAATCGAACTTTAGTTACTAAGTAGGAACTAAAGTTCGATTCGAAGTGAGAATTATAATCGCCATCAGTCAACTATGTAGAATAGCTACCAGTCTGATCATAAAAGTGGTCATTAATACACGTAAAATATTGTAATAATATTTTTCTTATCTTTTCCAAATGTTTATGTTCATGGCTAGTCTATAAAGTTAACGTAATTGTCTTCATTATCAAAACTTAGCACCAGCCTATAGACTAGCAACAAAGTAGGAATATGTTTATATGGAAAAAATGAAATGACTATTTGAAAAGTTCTAGGCCTTTGGGAAAGGCTTTCAACTATTCAACGCCCAAGAGATCAGTATCAGGCTACAGGGAAAGTTAAATATCGACGCAGGTCTGGTTAACCAAAAATGACGACCTGACATACCTTACTTTGAATGTATCAACGATATTTGCACCAACGATATGCGTTCTGGCTGGCTATCATCAGTTCCGGACAAATAATAGGACTTTGAGGGTAATTTGTATCCAGATTTTAATAAAAATATTTTAATACAATTCCTTTAAATCACGTCTGATTTCTAGACAATTTCAAATTGAAACTTTTGAATCTAAGGGTATTGCTATTCGATAGACTCTTGTCCTAACATTATTTATTATTTTGGCATGAATTTAAAAACATGTTTTGCTGATATGTTGATGTTCATTGTTGCAAAAATTCAAAAAAATGATACATGAAAAATAAGTAAATTTTATTAATTTCATTTTTTTTTGCGTGGCGCTACGTGCCGCTTTAGATAACTGTTTGTGTCTTTTTTTGCCAGAAGAGACTCAATAACTATTGCTGATGTTCTGTTCGTCTATGTCGTGGTTTTAGTGCAGTGTAAAAATAACCAAATTTGGAGGTGTTCCCAACAAACATGGTGCACATTCTGTTTTTAGACTAGGCAAGCCCTCCTTTAAAAAGGAAAATTTATTCTAATATGTTTTTTTTAGAATTTTTTGATAGTTCGTACACATCGTTTTTTTCCCCTTCATTGGTGCTTGTTTTTTAATCAGCGTAGCTGTCCATGATACTTTAATGCTAACTTTTCGCCTGCCAATCTAACGGCTTACGTCGCTAACGTGAATCCAGCATTGACGTCGCATGTTTTAGTTGACATTAAGATTTGTTTTCTGAAAGTACGTCCAGCGGATGCTTTACACGCCTATGTCGCCGATGCGTCGGAGATATTCTGTACGGTCATTACAAAATTCAGATACACTGCCGTGCAAGCTTAGGAAAATTGACTGTTTTATGTTTCCAATCCAAACCCAAACATGAAATCAACTTGCGCGGTGCCCCATATGAACTGGTACCAGGGTATTTCGTAAATAGCCTACTGGTACTTACTACATATGTGATCAGAGCAGGCAAAGATGAGCATGTGCATCCAAAACTGTTGGCATTATGGTAGTATCATGCGCGGATCCAGGAATTTTCGCCAGGTGGGAGGGGGTCCAAAAAAACTCTGATAACGGTTTTTAGGCATCAGCTTTTTTACAGTTTTACACAGCGGTATCAATGGTTTATTTTAAGGAAAACTATATTTTTTAAGGTTCCAGAGGGGGTCCAACATTTTACAGGGGAGGGGTCCAAATTTTTCCTGAGGGGGGGGGGGGGGGGGCAAATGTTAATATAGAACTTGTGAATTTCCAGGGGGGGGGGTCCGGACCACTGGATCCGCGCATGGGTATGATAGATCCACTTGCTTCTTCAGTGAAGCCAATCCCGAAAGACAGGTTTTCTCATGCAATAGCTCATTTTTCATTGCTCGAGCGACTAGTGACATTAGGTACATGATTCTGGATATTTCATCTGGTTCTACATTGTACTCTAGATGAAATAAGCATGCGCTGATACGTAAATTGTGGGAAGCAGAAAAAATGCGCTGATTTTGTACATATATATATTGAATATTCTCTTTCTGTGACCTGCGTTTTCGAGGGCTCTCTGAATGATGTCATGCAAAGAGTTAAAGCTACTCGCAGGTAAAGGGTTAGTCAGTAGTGTTGCATCATTTCATTCATTGTGGTCACTTTTGTCTCATAGCTATTTTTACGAGTGTGCTTGCTCCACGGATGGACTTTAATTTTAGTTTTCAAACGCAATTGCGGATAAATGGATTAATGCAAATGGATAAATACATAAACATGTGCGGATCCAGAGGGGGAGACAGGGGGTCCCGACCCAATCACAAAAAATATAGGGTTTCTTAGCATTATTAGTCCGGATCCCCTGTAAAACCACAAAGCTTACAAGCCAGCATTCAGTATTGGACCACTATCGGCCCGCCAGCGAAACGCCATTTGAATGGCGTTTCGCTGGCGGGCCGTTGATGGCCCGCTAATAGTGGTATTTGAATCCTTCCTCCCCTCACCAAAATAAAGAAAACAAAAATAAAAAGTTAAAGTTGGACCCCTCTGACAAAACTTTCTGGATCCGCGCATGCGTAAACCATTTAAAGGTTAGTCGTTTTCTTTTTAAACTTTTTCTATAATGACTTGCATCTGGCCGTTCCAAGCTGAACTTTATAATGATTTTCCATTTTAGCGGATCCTACAATATCGTCCAAAATCAAAGTATCTCATTTCTTCAACACAGGCGGCGGTATTGCGTTATACCCGACTATTAATAACAATGACAGGGTTGCGTCAGACAGCTACTTTGCAGTGCGCATGACCGGATTTCCGAAAAAGTCAATCTGAAAGTTTGCTGCTTCGAAAGCAGCAAACAAAAAAGAAAATTAAATGTTTGAGCTACAGAAAGAAGGCATTAAATTGTCAAATGATTTATCTTTTTCATATAGTCTGCATTTTGGTTATTTTAGCTACACTTAATAAGCTTTTTGAGCGAGGAGCGAGATTACGGCTTTCTAAGATGTTATGTCTTTTACTTTAATTAGAGTACCTTTAAAAATGATAATTGTGACCAATGTCATGTATTTATACAGCTGATCTGTGGATTCTTCAAGACTTTTTACCACAATGTACTAGCATATTATCCCTTCCGCTGAATCATTTAAGAAGGGTTGTTGTCAGTTACAAGCGAAAGTATGTGCACGAAATACTGGTAAACCTCTTGTTCAAGCTTGCCCAGGAAAAGGTGTGGGTAGTTGGACTGGCCGTCCCGCCATGACCATAGCTATTTATTTGGGACATTAAGCAACAAAACAAACCAACAAACAAACAAAATATTTATTCGGCTCTTAGAAAACCCAAAATGTGATTTTCTGTCTAAAATATATTGTCTTATATGAACAAAAAAACAACCCTATCCCTAGTTTTAAGGAGCTCAATTTGGCAGGTATTTTATATAAAATATATATAAAAAACATTTGATGCTGCTAGTGCTTGATATCTTACACATTTGGGATTGTCTTACTCATATAATAACGAATTGTAGATTTTGCAGGTTTAACAACACGTTTGGAGAACTTATTTAAGCCTGTTACATATGTTACATGGCAGAATAAAATAGCAAGAACATTGCCTTGATGTAAGAGATGCTATTTCAGGAAAACTTGAATATCTTTGCATGTTTTTTATATCTCTCTAGACTTTGGTGCCTAGTCTTAGGTATTAATTCTTTGGTGATTATTAAGCCCATGTACCTTAAACTTTAAAAAATATTTTCTTATGCATATAATTCTAAATTATAGATAGAGCCAAGAGGGACAAGTTAATAACAGTTTCACATTTAAACAATACATTTTTATTAATGTTCTTATGAAATGTAAATATTCTAAAATTAGACTTATCCAAAGTAAGAAAGGGGACACAAATCAGGAATCTATACAATCAAGTACCATAACTGACCCAGGATACCACATGGGAAAGTGACAAAAACATATCAAACATCACAAACGAGAGCCAAGAGGTCAGCCCTTTCTCAGCAGGTGACCACAAGACACAAATAAACAGACACGCATAAAGCATAGCAAACACAAGGCAGAAAAAACATAAATGACCCACAAAAGAAGTACGGCCTTGGAACGATCGGTAAAAATCTTTTACTGAAGGGCTTAAACCGGTTTCAAGGCGCCAACCTCACCCTTAGTTCAGATGTGGATCAAGACACATAGATGTTTGGTTTGCATGAAAGTGAAATACAATATCAATTATTCCTGCTTATCTGACATAATAATTGTTCATCTCATTGCATCAAAACCAGAGAATCGTCGAGCAGTATTTTAACTGCAAGCTGAGTAAGGGCCTGCTCCATCCCAAACCCCTTTGGAATTCTGCAGACATATTTTATCCGATTAAACAATTCAAGGTGCATAGAATAAGAAATGATTGCACTCTGCAAGTCGGTGTGTTGGCCTGTAACTGCATGTTACATATGTTAGTATATCAATATGAAAATAAGAAAATATAATGTTTGAGCTACAGAAAGAAGACATTAAACTTATCTAATAAATTAACATTCTAATAGCCTGCATACTGGATGCATTTGCTACATATGGAAGCTGTTTTGCACTAATTTAGCTGCCGTTGGTGTTACATGGACCTAATTATAATTTAAAAGCGGTAACTGAGGCCACCGTCATTTAGTTAAACAACTGTCCTGTGTTGGTTTCAAATAGTTTTAGATTAGGGTTTACAAACAAATACTCAATTGACGAATATAAAAATAAACAACAACAAGTTTGCTTTTCTATCTTAAATATATTGTTTCATATGAGCTAATACACAACCTAACCCCCCTTTTTACTCTGAAGCAAACTTTGCTATTACCGTTTAAGTTAAACACATGTGAAAACAATTGAAGCTGGTAAATAGTTTACATTTTCTTAGTCTGCCTTGCTCATATATCTGTAAGTTGTCACAAAGCTTCTAAGATCAGGACACTTAGTGTGTACTTATAAGTCTTTGGTTGTTGGTGCCAAAAACTAGAAATTATATTCACTTCTGATTATTAAACCCATGTATTGTTGATACAGATGTTATCAATGAACTTTTTGACACATTTCCTAATACTGTGAATAATTATAATGCTAAAATAGAGCCACAAATACAAAGTGATAGTTTTACATTTATACACGACAATACAATAAATGATCATGTTTATTGTAAATTGTCCACACTAATTCTTATCAAAGAAACACTTATATTAAACGTTTGTCTTTTTCTGCGTCTGTAGTAATCATCATTATTACCAGCCTTGCAACCAGTAGACTCATGACACAGCATTTCATGCATTTTCCTTTTGGACAATTCTGTCACCAGTTCGCTCAAAATCGATGAGTCAGCATCAACTTTCCAATTATGCCATTCATTGGAACATTCGAAAACTGATATAAATTCCTGATAGTTTGGCTCTTTGAACATGCGTTTCAAGTGACCCTCTGTAAGCAGTAGAAAGACTAAAAATGTACAGGGAGAAAAAAAGTCCATTAAAAGCAATGCGTACCTGGACTGATGTATCTTGATATTACTGTGAAATATGACTTATATCTCAGCTGGTTCACTTTGATATATCTTGCCTTTCCATACATGCAGCAAACACATTTTCAAAATGTCTACGAACACTTATTATCTTTCCACAAATATTCAAAAACTTCTATGAAGTCTTAGTATTTCTGAAGGGCTGAAACAAAGGTAACTCTCTCGAGGTAGGTAGTTTTATCACAGCAGGTAAAGCAATGCAGCCCAGGATGAATGGAGCACACATTAGACCATTTCACTTCAATGATTCACAAAGTTTCTACAAACAGAACGCTTATTAAAGGATATAACATTCAACTTGACATAATAAAAGAGCAAGGCAGTTTCCTTGGCATTATCCTTTTTGATTACACTGTCACAGGCAAGTGTTTTCAATTTCAGCCTTTTTCAATAGATTATGAAATGGGACAGCCTTATCAACTTGTTTACTCTATATAAATTCTCCATTGAGCACAACATAGGCAGGCTTTCTGGCTATTCTATTCTACCTATAGTCCAGCTTACTTCTTTTGAATGTAACGGCCAATGATATGTCTGCAAAAACTGAGAAATCAAATGTTTTACATTCTTTGAAGACTTGCTTCAATGTACTGACAACGAAAAAAATGATCTAGTAGCAAACATAATTGATGGCAATGTCCAATTACATGTCCTTTCTCATATACCAGATAACTATCAAGGTGTAACAGAAATGGTATTTGACCGTCTGCCTAAACCATCAAAAGTTGACATTGTAACAGATATTATTTTCGTAGATATCTTTGACTTAATTCAAGCAAGATCGTCCAAGTGGATCTATCCCATTTTAAATACAAATCTTGAAAAAACCCAATAAAATGTTTCAAAACTAAACACTATTTGTCGACAAAATTGAAACTACTCAAAATATACAATTTTTAGCCAAGGTCGCTCAGTGATTTACGATAAACAATTCCAACGCCCATAACCGATTGCAAATTCTGCAAAAGTCATATTCACACCGGGTAGGTGTAGAATAGTTGTATAACGTTTGTTATTTTATTGTACTCTGTTAAATTTCCGTCATTTGCAGGCAAGGTGGTATAGGGCAGAGTGTCTGTGATAACTTGAGACGTTCAGTAAGAAGGCACTACCCTGATGTGAGGTTCAGAGAAATCCGAGGACGGCCAAGTATGTATCTTCTATTCTCCTCCCTTCCACTGAGTCATTCAAGAAGTGTTGTTGTCAGTTACAAGCGAAAGTATGTGCAGGAAGTACTGGTTAACCGCTTGTTCAAGCTTGCCCAGGAAAAACGGTGTGTTTAGGAAACTGATCGTCCTCACATGACCATAGCTGTTGCCTGGGACGTAATGCAACACACCAAACAAACAAATCTTTCTTCTGTGTAAAAACGTGAAAGTTAATTTATAGATTAAATTATTCATAATGGGTGAAGCTTAGCATAAATATTCGTGAAGGGAAGGAATATTTAAACATTAATAATATTTATTTTGACAATATCGTTAGTCAAATATACCCTACAGAGCTCCAACTTAGTAAAGCTAATACCTCTGATACCGAAGCCGCATTTTTAGACTTGCATATGTTAATTTCCAATAATATTGTTTCTACCAAAATATATGATAAACGTGACAACTTTGAATTTGAAATTGTCAATTTCCCATTTTTAGATGGCCATGTTCCTCGCTCTACATCCTATGAAGTCTATATCTCTCAACTCATTCGTTTTGCTAGAGCATCTAGCCATGTTACTGACTTCAACACTCGCAATAAATTGTTAACTCAGAAATTTCTTAAACAAGGCTAAAGTATCATAAACTTTGCAAAACCTGTTCTAAATTTTATAGACGATACTAAGATTTGATATGTAAATTCCAAGTTGGACTTAAATCGATCTTGCGCCAAGGACGTTTGGAACCTGAATTCTATGTTGACTTGGTGTGTAAATCGAAGAGGAATGTTGGCTCTAATAATTTTTCAGCGCAGTTCATTAAAATAATTTCACATTATAAAAAGATTGGCTATAATATTAATGTATTGCAGCAGACTGCATGCTTGGTGGTCAACCAAATTAAGGTTGGCAAATTTGCTTTCCTCTTTTATTGCACGCCGGTGGGTCGGACTTCAGACTCTATGACGGTTCAGACTTAAAGACTAATCTATTGATGAGATGGTAGGGGCCTGATGCTTTGGCTGCTTGTCTGGCCCACTGGGGTTTACCTCATGTATTTCTTTTGCTCCAGTATTCAGTTTGATTTACTGTTGAGTCCTTATCTTTGCTTTGTCTCCTTTTTATATATTGATTTAAATGTTCTAGGAGATGAGGCATTGATAAGATAGGGGTATTTCATGCAAACCAAATATCTATGTGTCTTGATTCACATTTGAATTAAGGCTGAGGCTGACACAATGAAACCGGTTTAAATCCTTCAGTAAAATATTTTGCTGACTGTTCCAAGGCTGTACTTCTTTTGTGGATTATTTATGTTTTTCTGCCTTGTGCTTGTTATGCCTTTGTGCGCGTCTGTTCATTTGTGCCTTGTGGTCACCTTCTGGGAAAGGGCTGACCTCTTGGCTCTCGTTTGTGGTGTCTAACGGTGAGTTTGTCACTTTCCCATTGGTATCCAGGGTCAGGTGTGGTACTTGATTTATCTATTCCTGATCTTTGCAACCCTACTTACTTTAATAAACGAATGTAAACGTTTACAATCGCACATTTGAATATAAATAGGCCTCGTCGCATGAAACTGTGATTTTGCTGCATGCGTAAAGCACCTGGACACACTGATCAGCGCCTTTGTTGCTCGATCCCTAGAAAAATTATTGTTTACCATGCTACAGGTCAAATTTCAATAGTCTAGCTAGCAAGCGCGATATAGTTGCGTTTGCTGGTTTTAAAAATGGTGCTACATGATCGAAAACCAGGAGGACAGGGTTTCTTACGCCTGCATGGAATAGGCCACGTGCCTTCACATATACATGTACTGGGTCACATGTTCAGATTCAGCGTAAATTTATAATTATTTTCTTACCTATCAATTCAAACGTATGAGTACCCACAACATATGTTTTGGTTGAGAAATAAGAATATTAATTTTCAATTACACGATATTATCTGGAGGCATGATTTCTTAGTGGTATGCACGTAAGCACATTCAGTCCTGATGGGTGTCTCTTTCACCGCTGAATTTTCCATCCGGTTTAGCTGTTTTGTTTTTGAAGTTAAACAATTATTAAAAAATAAATCTGTTGTTTATTATGTTATGATAAATATGGGTGCTAATGAATAAATTCATTGCAGAACAGTTAATAAATACGGCGCACTATTTTAGGAAAACAATTAAAATGTGTATTTTTAAGTAATATATCAGATTTGAAGACATTGGTTCCTTTAGTTTATTTAATTGTGTCTAAGAACTGTAAACGAACCGAATTTGGCTAAACCTAGGACAATAGCCTAATGGGTACGGACCAAATAAATGGAAAATACGGAGTAATAAAAGCTGGGACCAATGCAAGGCACTAAATAAATTAGCATCAAAATGTTATTTAACATGCAAACATAAAGATAAAAACTGGATCACTTGCTCATTAAAGGGTCTTCTTAAAAATGCGTAAAGGTGTTTTTTTTAACTAATGCCCAGGTCACACCGGATTAGCCACGGATGTACATTCGTGGCAATCCGTATTGGTCCGTAGCTTTCCGTATTGCATCCGTAATCATACGTAGTAATACTTAATCGTACGTATATAGTGGATCTGTATCCGGCTACGGAAATTGGCCTTTCCGGGGTCATCCGTGAGATTTAATCCGTAGGAGAACCGGCGAGGTGATCCGTGAATGTGTGACCTGGGCATAACGTTTTGTTAAAATTATTAACACAAATAACGACAATGTCAAGCATTTAAGACGCATGACTAATTTTCGAGGTATTGACGATATCAAGCAAATATAGGCTCAACAGAAACAATTTTGAACATGATCTTTTTTCTTCTTTTATTTCGTTTCGTTACATGTGAAGATCCCACAGGTTTCGAAAAGAAATGAATCTACCGAAATTCTTCGGCAAATTCAGCCAGGGACAAGCTAGGGACCAACCTTGGACTAAAATTGCCATTAATATTTAAGTGCGGTTTGACGATGACAAGGAACTTTTTATTTATGGCTATGCAGACTTTAAAAAATACCATTTGTTTTTTCTTATGTCATCTAATTGGATGTCAGAGCAGGTGTAAATGAATTGAGCTTCTAATTTAAGAGGAAATTTGCCTGGGACCAAACCGGATCAAAATCTTCATTTGTTTATTTCATATGGTCACATGACCAAGATGGCCACCACGTCCATACAAGGTAAAATACTTTTAAAAAATTATCTCTGGAATGAAAAGGCCAATGGGTTTGGGAAATTGTATATAGCATTGGGAATGTGGGCTCTACCAAGTTCTCTCAAATGATGAGTCTGAGTTGACCTAGACCTACTTTACAATGGCCATCATGCCCATATATTGTAAATCACTTAAAAACTGAAACCTAAAGGTCAATGACATTAGGACTTGGTTTGTTGGGTCTGTATATCTTTGTAGGTCATTTGAATATTTGACCTTGCAAAATGTGTTTAAATAATAAGCCTAGATTGACCATGACCTGGTCAAACATTGATAAAGAGATCTTGTGACTAAATATCAGACCCAGGTGAGCACTTCAGGTCGTCTAGTTTTTCTTTTTTCTTTTTGTGCCTTTTAAACCATATGGGTTACATCACATATGTATTTTGGTTTGCATTATCTTCTAATTAATCAATACTTGAAAATACAGCAAGCTGAATTTGTAACCAGAAGCCCCTCTCAAAATTTTGATTTTTAAAAAATAGTAATTGGAAAGGATCATGCTTACCTGTTTTTCATATATTGACAATGTTTATGCTCGAAACTAAAATATAATGCAATAATGGTAAAAAGCAATCACTGAAACGGTGTGAAAGAAAAGTAGGTGAAATTAGGTTTATACAAAGCGAGCAGAGGTGTGCTTTCGCTGTGTGTCATTTTTACTGCAATTTTGCAGCAAGTTTGTACTTGTATATACAATTTGATGCATTTCAGATTCGTTTGAAGTGTTTATAAATAAGAGATTGACGTATTCTAGAACACAGCAGGGTGGCTATCCTACTGAACAGGAGGTATGTATTATACAGTTTGGGATTAGGTTCTTCTTCTTAATAATGAAGCAAACGAAGATATGCAGTCCAAAATCATGAAGTTATGCCAAATCAAATTACAATCCTTTATTAATACATTCTGTGAGATTATTGCGCATTCTTATAGAAGAAGCCTGATGCGTATATCTCCCTGTACATTGTCTGGCCATTGTTCAACTAGTCGGCGTTTCAGTTAATATATTATGAAAAATCTGAAAATTTTGATGGAATTAATGTTTTTTCATTTTTTATATCAAAGGGAAAGTTAGTTATTTAAGGAACAGAATGATAATAATATTAATAATTCTTTCAGGAAATGAAATGATGTTACAGTACTCTTGCGACTTTATCCACCATAATAATGTTTTGACTACGTGCAGGCTTTATTAGCCAGTTCAACTTTGAAATGCATGAGTTGGGTCATTTTATTGTTCAATTTAATTACCATGATTACAGAGCTTTCTCTGTCAACGTGTACAGAAAATATGTTTGAATTAAAAGTACATGCTGTAACCTATCTTATCTAGTGTTGAACAATTTGGAAAATTAAGAGATATTTTGTAAAATCAAATGTTTGATGTTATGGTCTAAAGATGTGCATATGGTTTAGATATATACTGAGAGACTTTAAAAACGCAACACTGACTCCCCTTTATATCTTTCAAAAGCCAGTTGAATGTAATCGATGTTGTCATCATGAGCTAGCTTCTTCGACCAACACATTAGTTTTAATTGTTAAACTTAACTCGACGACGTTACTTGTACTGCTTCGTATGAATTTTAGTCACTGAAATGCATTGTTTTTCTTAAGTAGAGGAAATTTTATATTACTTGACTTTTCGCTTACTGTAAAGGCGGCAATTTTGATATTCATATCTGGGCGTGGTTCCGCTATTTCATCTGCTAAGGAAGGGAAATCAAGTTTTAGTTATAATTTGGTAAGAGTTAACCGCGCAAACGTGCATGCATTTCATTAAAATCCTAACCGTATACACACTGAACTCACATTTATAAACCCTTAAAGCGCATAATCACAAAATGTATGTTTTTGTCGTCCACTAAACTATTGAAGCCTTATAGATAAACAGTGTGAATCCGGGGCAGTCTGATCTGGGTCCACAATTTTTGCCTTCCTGCTTATGTTAAATAGACATTTTCAGATGCAGTTATTTTGCTGGCGTTTTAAGGACTAAAAATGACTGAGGTGGTCGCACATGATGATACAGTTACTTTTGAATAAAACCACGCCTCTTTTCAGTTTTTACCTTTGCCTAAGGTTGACTAAACTCCGGCTGTTAAGTTTTTAGACTCAATTTTTCTCAATAACTTTTTTATCTTCAATTTTAGCAAAATGTGTTCGCGATGAAAGTTGTAGAGGAGAGTTTCCGCCAACTTCTCCAAAAGGTCTTGTGCTTGTGGCGCAAACAGATTTTTGTGTATATAGATGAAGATTTTGCAATAAATTGAATTTGTCCTAAATTTCTAAGTCTTTTATTGACAGGTAAAATTCGTATAGGCGTGACAGTATACCCCTTTGGTAGTTTCAAAAAATATTCGGAAGCGGTGCATATCCCGCTTTTCGAAGTCTGTGCAAAACATAAAACTGCCGTTAACATACTCAGAATTTACCTTGCATATGCAGAATCAACTTAAAGCAGGCTCATGTGTAGGAACAAAGGCTGGGTTATCGCATGACGTGCAATTTATCTTTTGTGCACGTGCTATGAAATGAACGGTTTTGAGATGACCCTACTAGCTTAACGCACGAGCGAATCAGGTATTTTGAACAAGCCATCCATCGCTTGAGTAATTGAATTAGGGCGGTGCAATGTAACTTTTTGACTGAGTTTATTTGCGCTTTGCTTAAAATGTTCAAAGAGTGCATCTAAGCACAGATTAGCGGACATGTTCCTGAATACTTTTCATCGCGAACACATTTCGCTAAAATTGAAGATAAAAAAGTTATTGCGAAAAATTAAGTCTAAAAACTTAACAGCTGGAGTTTAGTCCAAATTACGCATTCATGAGGCGCCGCCTTTACAGGAAGCGAAAAGTCAAGTAATACCAACGAATGAGAGGGTACAGACAGATAAACATCAAATTAGCATAAAAGACGTATCACAGACCTGCTGATCAACATGGCTACCTAAGTTCATGACACAAATTTGATCTTTCTCGTGTTTCTTGATTTAAAGAAGTAGGGAATCTTTCACTGATAATATTTCGTCACTTGAAACAGTTAACCCCTATCTCAAACAGTTTGATTTTTTAATGTTGTAAATTAATTTAAATTGGACAAGTTTTTCAAGTGTTACTCGCATTGGAACGCTCTTTAACATACAACCAAAATGATCGTTTTGCTTATTTTTCGAGACATAAATGTAAGCTGCTATCCAAGAGTTGCGTTTTTAAAATCTGGCAGTATAAAAATAAAGATTTTTTTATTACATACCCTGTGCTGTAAACGTTGGTATTTTGGGCTGAATACTGTCTAATCAATGTATAGTTATATTGTGCCTTGCGTGCGCAAGAATGCACGCTCTTTGTATACAGTGATGGTTCTAAAACTAAACACATGCGTTAGTCTAGGTCTGACATTTTCCATGTGATAAGGCTTTTGTTCTGCGTGGATTTTATATCTTTTCCCGATTTATGTTTCATATTTCATCTTTGCAAGCTAATGATACTATATCCACTTCGTTCCGTGCGTATGGAACAAACCATTTGCTTGCGAAAATCATATACAGGCTTATATAGTCTTAGATAGTTCATACATTTAAAGACGAACATTAAAGTTGCAAAGGCTGTAGTTTTTCATCTTCTATTTTTAGAAATAATGTTTCTAATTTTCAAGAACATAGTAATATACATGTAGCTAAAATTCGGGTAAACATTTTACCAGCTTCGGAAACCTTGACAAATTATTACTGTCAAAACAAAAGCATTTATGTTAAAAATAACTGTCTATAATTAGTGGAGAGATGAAGAAGAAGCGTACCTCGTAATAGGTCAATGGGGGCCGAGGCCATCTTGTGCTAATAATTACCTGTAAAGATAAACCAAAAGCTTTGAAGTGTGACTCTATTTACAATATTGATATGTTGTTCTAGAAAAAAGTGTTTCATGCGTGTATTTACATTTACTTGAAAAGCTTTGATATACACATATGTTCCAGCCGGACTGGCTCATTTTACGCTTTCTGCATCAATCATTGGAAACAGAAAGACCAAAAGGTCATTGGTCATAGGTCGTGGTACATCTGTACCAACAAGAGAAAAGCACCTGTCTCCAAAAGATTATTCACTTTTCCATGCAGTTTTCAGCTGCAGTGAACAGATTTATTTTAAGAGCATAACTTAATTCTATTTTTAAAAATGGTTTAAAATGATCATTTTTTTTTGGAAATGTAATTGAAGATTTACGGTAACGACTTGTTGCTGCAGTTACACATGTCGATAGTTTGTTAAGTTACTGAGCTTACAGGAGAAATGGATTAAATGCAGATTTTCAATCTATTTTCAGGTATTACATGAAATTTCCAGAGTGCGCAAAGGACTGCCAGCCCGGCCCATGGATACGGGCGATTCGTGCATGTGTACAATATTGTAGCAGGAAAAGTTGCCATTTTAGAGATTTGACTAATTTTATAAGGGCCCGTGGCGAGAAAAAACTGACTTGATAAATGTTATAAGGGCCTTGTCGTGGGAAAACTTGACCCGGTTTCTTGCGAACAACAAAAGGTGCAGACCAGCCTGCGCATCCGCGAAGCATGGTCAGCGCCTTTGTTATTCGCTCTCTAGTTAGTTTGATAGCTATAATTCCTGTATGCAAAAATCAATATTCTAGCTAGTCTCTGCAGCTAAGTAGACTGGTACCGAAGACATGTTTTCTCGTTGCGAGGTCCAAATATACACGAGAGAGCCTTTATAAACAGGTACAGTATAACCTCTGTTAGCTTCGTCAGAAGTGGGATACATTGCTAGGGCGTGCTTATCAGGAAGGTGCATAACCTTCAAAAGTTAAAAAAAAATAAAAATATATCACTTTAGGCAGTTTCTTTTACAGCAAAAACAAAAGTGGAAGTGTCCCCTTTCATCATCATATTCTAGAGTAGCGTAATTTTGTGGTCAGGTGTGTAATTTTATCTGAAAGATATATACTGCTCAACTAAAGTTTAGCACGGATTTTGATATGATGCCCCACTTTGAATGAACATGAAACATTTTATTTGATGTAATCAACATGTATGGGGACCTTGAAATTTACGTTTTTTTGTGTCCGCCAGACAAAAGGTAATCTGGTTAGGCGTCAGTGGATTGACGTTAAATTTGAGGTTATGGGCATGTAAAGGATACACGTCTACATCGAACATTTAAACTTTTGATTCTAATGTAAAGCAAAAGGTTCTAAATGATGAAAAACGTTAATAACTTCAAAGTTTGATACCCGTTTTATCGTTCCATTATGACGTCAAAATGGTATTTTCCACTTCTTTACTTCTTCAGCGAACTGAATCGAGCGGTCAAGTACTCTTTTTGATGCTGGAGTGGCACAAGTACCAGGAACATTTCTGTTAGTTGATCCTTTGAAAACGTCTGCTTTAAATAGCGTTACCGCCTACACTTAGCCTCAACTTCAGATTAACGTCATTTTTTATGAATTAAATACCCAGGGACAAAATTTTATGAACGTGCCTTGCCCTTAATTGTCTCACTTTTGGCATCCTCTTAAACAAGAAAACCCTTTAAATTAAGCATGCCTACACAACGAAAACAGCACTGTTTTTGCCTTGTTAACGTCATTATAACAACGACGTTAGTTGTTATCAAGACTCAACTTTTGCTTCAAATGCTCAATGAAGATGACCTTAATTTTTTTTCAGAATGGCAAATTCGACAAAACTGGGAAACAAAGGACTTTATAAACCGATACTGTATCAATTTTGCATTGTCAATAATGCAGTTGAAACACGTTTTTGACCCCTCTCTTGTTTAAAGTAATGAACGACGCAGTAGAAGTCCAATTTAAGCACACCAATTGCTGTCCTCAACTTTATCACATATCAAACCATCATTTCAGCAGATATTTTATAACTTTAAGCCATTTGCTCAAATAAAAATAAATTTTTATTTATCCGTGCTAGACTTTTGTTGAGCAGTATATTACATAACCTTACGATTATGCAATAAAATTATGTACGCATCGTATAGTAATGTGTACGCAAGGACATTGAAGATCAGAAAAACTTTAATCAGTTATATTTTTGAGCTTGCAAGTTTGACATTGGCCTAAGTAATTTGAGATATAACATAAATAAGTTTCTTTCTATAGCCTCACTTTGAAATCCTTTTCGAAAATTCACAATTGTAACTGTTATGTACTATTTTAATAATTTTTATCCAACTTACGTTAAAGGTGCTTAAATATGAGGGTGTTGTAATTTGATGTGGCTGTAAAAGCTATCGTGACATGGTTCGACAGAGGAATGCAAGCTCCAAACTTATTATGTATGCATTAGCTATAGCATAATTTGCTTGCCATGGATGTACGCTAAATCTACATGTAGTTGGGGTCCTTAAAACTAACAAAAATACTCAAAATGAGCCGTGAGATGAGATTTCCAACAATGTGTCATGTGCGACCAGCAAAAGCTCAGACCAGCCTGCGCATACGCGCAGTCTGATCAGAGCCTTTGCTAGTCGCTTGAATATTCTATGACTGTTAAGCTACTGACCGAACGTCATTTGGAGTTTCTAAGCTTAAAAGGGGGCGGCACAGGCTCGTCTGAGTCAACACTTGTCAAAATGCCCAATTGTTGGAAATCACATGTCGTGGCTCATATATCTCTTATGACGGAGCTGATATTACAAAAGTAAAAGGTTCTGGTGGATAAGAAGGTGGTGCTGTTTTGATTGTGGAAGGAAACCATTTTAGCAATGACGTGTGATTTCCAACAATGTGGCATATTGAAATGTGTAGACTCAAACGAGCATGTGCAGCCTCCTTTTAAGCTTAGAAACACTAAATGATGTTCCATTAGTAGATTTATACTTGTAGAATATTTAAGCGACTAGCAAAAGGCTCTGATCAGACTGCACGTATGCACAGGCTGGTATGAGCCTTTACTGGTCGTACATCCCACATTGTTGGAAATCTCATGTCGCGGCTCATGTGTTCAACTCAACTGAGCATGAAATATATTCTGCTCATAAATGTTAAAATGGAACAATTGTTGGCATTTTAACATTTATTAGCAGGATTAATACAGCATATGAGTGTTTTAAACATACACAAACATATTTGATAGCAATATAGTTTTATGAACATTTGAAATGTCATGCTCATTTGAGTGGAGCATGAAAATAGTTTCATAAATTTGGGGTCAGGTATACATAGCAAGAAAAGGTATCCTTATACTTTCTTCGCATTTAATTATGTACTGATTAGCGCATTTGTTTTTCGTTTATGGCACAAGTTGTTTTCCCCACGTCACAACTCATACTATGTTGTTAAATATATAGAGAGATATGTATGTTGTATGTTCGATATTTTATTGAGTGTATTTATTTGATATGTAAAATATTATTGAATGAAACACTGTGTGTTCTTTTCATATTACTTGCGTTGGTTGAGGCGTGGTGTGCATTCATAAAACTGTCTGAATAGCCAATGTCATGCTGAATAATCATGCGCTGATTCAGAAAGTTTTGTCAGAGGGAGTCCAACTAAGCTCTAAAAACGTTTTTTAGCTGATGAGGGGAGAGAGGATCCAAATACCAGTACCATCATCGGCCAGCTAGCGAAACAACATTAAATGGTGCTTTGCTGGCGGGCTGATAATGGCCAATTTTGAATGCTGCCTTGGTAGCTTTGTGATTTTTCAGAGGATCGGTACCAGTATTGCAAGGAAAGCATATACCGTTATGATTTTCAGTGTGTGTGTGTGTGTGTGTGTCCGTACCCCCTGTTCCCCCCTCTGGATTCGCGCATGCTTTTTACCACCGCGGCTTACACGAGAAGTCTTGACGATGTTCAACAATCAACACTATATACGACTCCTATACTGACGGACAAAAGAAAGGCTATATTAGAATTTTGTCAGGTTAGGCATCTGGTTCACCAACATGAGCTGCACGGGCTAACCATGCCCAGAACATTGAGTAAAGTATCGGGGTTATTTGAATTCATCGATTTTTGATTATCAGGCATGTTGGCTAATATACATAAATATTCCAACTGCTTTCACTAATTAAATTTCCTTCTGAGTAATTTATTTAAAAAAAATTGCATGTAGCGTTTCTTTTGCCCGTCAGTTTATTATATTTTTCATGATGATAAAAGCAAGATTGACTTTTTATAGAATTTTGTGAACCAATTCAAACACGTAACCACGTATTTGATGCCCAATTGAACGTCTGTGGTTGTTTACATCACAAATAATTTTGCTTTCATAAAAAGTCAACCTGCCAGCGGCATCATATAGTGTAGGCCCTACTGCAGCACCGACAACAAATACTTCACACCTATGGATAATTATGAGTGTATATGTACAGCTGACACTTGTCCGCATACACATAACTATGGAAATCTTAACTGAACAAGAACATTCAGATCTATACAGTTCTTCACTGACTCTCAACCAGCAATTATAACTGATTTTGAAAATAAATTACCAACATCAAAGATTGAAATAGTGACAAAGATAAAAGAATGCAAAAACAACATATATTCCAAAGGCAATATGGTAAATCACTATACACTGGGTGCTGATTCGTAAAGACTTTAGGAGAAACGAGCTAGCAGATATGGGGGCAAAAATAGGCAACAGCAGAAGCGAGTGATATGGAGGATATACCCAGAGAAATAGACACTGAAAAAAGACGCAGTTGGTGAGTTGAAGGAAAAAGGTGAAAGAGGATTGGCAGAGAAAATTTGATTTCACAGAAAAGGCAGAAAGTATAAACAAGAAATATCTACAGAGATAGGGAAGAGAAATTGTTATGGTGAGGGTGACCAGTTGTCATTCTTGTTTGTTTTGTTTGTTTGTTTGGTGCTTAACGAAGCATCAACCCTTGTGGGTCATTAGCGTCAGACGGTATTAAACTAAACATGATGTTGATGGAAAAAAGTAAAAATTTATAAGATAGAAATAAAATGAATGATGATAATGAGTTTGTATAATGATGACAAGTTGCAATACGATTGTTAACAGGAGAGACCACGCACAATATCTGACAGTTTCAAAGAGCTATTCAGATAACTGTACATGTTTTCCAACCGAACAAGATACAACAGTAAAGAATCTATATTATGATCTGATACAAATGTAAAACAAAACATGATTTTAAAAATAACAATTAGATTTTGTTAAAAATATTTATTTATCTTAAAAATGTCATAATACTATCAATATGTATATCTTGAAATAACTGTTTCATGTTATCAACATGGATGTGACTACTAATAATAATACAAATGCAATAATTTCTTACTTGTGCGAAGTTGCCACATTCCAAAAGGAAGTGACGTACAGTAAATGGTGCGCCACAACCAACACATTGTGGCTGCTCTTCATCCTGCAGTAAGTATGAATGAGTGACTCTTGTATGACCTAAGCGGAGTCGAGCTAAAATGACTTCTTCTTTTTTAATGTTTCCAACAACTGTTTGATGTTCACAAATACTTGGTTTGATGTCAAAAAGTTAATTTCCATGCTGTTATTCCATGAAGTTTGCCATTCTCCCAAGATATATTTATTGATAGATGGCTTAAAATTGGAAAATGGAATCTTAAAAGAAGTTGGTTTTAATGAAAGCGATGTTTTTGCTTGCTTATCTACCATCTCATTCCCTTGGATACCTATATGACTAGGAATCCAACAGAGAACAATTTCTTTATAAGCTAAAAGCTCATGACATTTTTCTAAAAGTTTCTGAATCTGTGGATTCTTTGAACTAGTATGGTTCATTGCTTTCAATAAAGAAAGTGAGTCAGAAAATATAATAAATTTATTGTTAGCATCACAAGTGCTAATGAAATCTAAAGCTAGATCAATTGCTTTGGCTTCAGCAGTGAAAATTGATGAATCGTCAGGTATACGTTGCATATTACTATGGTTGTCTGATATAACAGCACAGCCAATTTTTGAGTCTTCCTTTGACCCATCAGTATAAATTTGTTGGTAATTCTTATAACGACTTTGCATTTTTCTGAAAGCATCTTTTAATATTGTGGATTTGATTCAGATTTTTCCCCGGAATGTCAATCAAAAAGTATTTCAGGTGATTTCATACACCAAGCTGGAATATTTGGTGTAAAATGTTTTTCAATATTTTGTGGTTTGATGTTGGCAGAATCTAAGATTGGCGAAATTCTGATGCATAATGATTTAATAGCTTTAGGTTTTTGTTCATATAAATCAACATAATTTGCTGGGAATGTAACTTCTTTAGCAGGATTTGATGGGTTAGCAGCAAGTCTTATAGCATATTGCAAAGAGAGTTTCTCTCTTCGTGAGTAAAATGATGGTTCATCTGCTTCCACATAGAGACTAGCAATAGGAGAAGTTCTAAAAGCTCCTAAAGCTAACCTAAGTCCTTGGTTATGTATAGGATCAAATATTTGAAGATATGATTTTCGTGCAGAGCCATATATAATACAGCCATAGTCTAATTTTGAACGGACTAGTGACTGATAAAGTTTGAGAAGTGTAGTTTGGTCTGCACCAGTTGTCATTCTCTATAGTTAACTAGTTAATGTTTGGTAATACTCAACAATCAGAAAGCTAAGGAGGAAAAAGATGATCTGGAGAGGACAATGGAAGACGTTTTAAACAGAGAAGGGTTTAGCAGTTAGTGACATTAATCTGAAAGTCTTAATTGGACACATAAATGATACCAGTCGACACAGTAGGTGCTCTTACAAGTATGTTAAGAGCACCAAACTTTTTCATTAATTTCAATGATCAACCACGCACGCGCATGTGAAGAAGTGCCAGGCCTTTTGTCTGTGAAAAATAATTTTCTAAATCAAAACATATGCTAAAATTTATGAGTAAGAAAAAAACAATTGTAGGCAGACAATTCTTGTTTATCTAAACCTTTGAGTGCATAGTGGTAATGTACCGGTGAGCTGAAGAAGACAAAGCACAGCTAGAAAATAAGGCCTCTTGGCGACTGATTTTGTTTGCAACTTAAGCCCCGGTACCACAGAGCTTGCGACCATGGCATGAACTCTCAGCAACTGATTTTTATTGCGATCTCTGCAACCATTGCAACTGTTTTTCCATGTTATGGTCGCCGACTAGTGTCTGATCAGTCGCCGACCAATAGCTACTTGCTCGTCAATTGTTTAGAATTTAGTCAGCGACAGATCGGCGATTGGTGGGCGACTAGTTCAGAGTAATCAGCGACCATTAGCAACCTATCGACGACTGGTCAGGGACTGGATGGAGACCGTTCTATCATCATTTTTTTAATAATAAAGTGTTTGGAAAGAATAAAACCCTTTCTGCGCAAGATGACATCATGTTAACATATTAGATAAAGTTGTTTCGCTTACAACACAACAGAACGCTGCAAGTGTGGTTGTGATGATTCTGCTGGGACCTACTAGCTCTGAGCTTACATTTTAATCATTTGATACATCACGCTCAATTTGTCTCTAGGACAGCTGAGACCATCATCGCAATCAGGAGTCTGAATTTCGGTAGAAAGTTTTACCGTCTAATTTAGAACTGCTGTCTATTTTAGACCACCACTATGCCCCATGAAGCACACACTTTCAACGCTTTTGGTGACATTATGTCAGGATGGTAAGATAGTTTCATGTTGAAGCTGGCACTGCAACCTGTAGGCGACCAGTCGCAATAGATCGCCAGTCAGACGTCGATTACATGTATTTGCAGACTAGTTGCTGAAGATTTCACAGTGAAAGTGTTCAAGAAATTTGTTGGCGATAGATCAACGACTGATCCACGACTGTTCTGCAACATTTCGACGACTGATCGTTGACTTCTACAAAACCTTTGCAGCTAGTTGGTGATCAAAGTCAGTCGTGGCTAGTCTTTTGTTCAAGCTTGAAAGACTGACAGCAACTTATTTTGAGCGGCAACTGATAGCCAATCTTGCTGCAATCTTGATGAGACCTTTGTTAAATCTTGCAGCAACCTCTGCAACTTTTCTGCGATTGTCATTTTTAGTCAAGGTCACTAGCTTTGTGGGACTTGGGCTTTACCAGCAGCCTCTGCAGCAACCTTTTCAACCATTGCAGCTAATTTTCCACTACTGATATGATCGCTGACCATCCTATAAGTCGCGGACCAGTTGCAGCATATAGTTGGCTATTCAGCAATAGGTCAGCGACTGATTAGGGACTAGTTCAGACTAATCTGCGACCATCAGCGACTGATCGGTTACTGACTGGCAGCTGGTTGGAGACTGTTTTACTATCATTTTTAAAAAATACAATTTTAGGATTTAATAAAACCATTTCTGTGCAATTTGCCATCATGATAACGCAATATATACAGTTGCTTCGCTTACAACAAAACAGAACGTGGCAGTTATGGTTGGGATGGTTCTGCAAGGACCTACTAGCTCTAAGCTTACACTTTCAGCATTTGATGCTCAATTCATCTCTAGGACAGCTGAGATTCATTATCAGAATCAGGAGTCTGAATTTTCGGTAGTAATTCTTACCATCTGGTTTGATGCTACTCTCAATTAGATCACCTCTATGCCCCATGATGCAAACACTTTCAACGCTTGTTGTCGATCGATGTCAGGATGACCAGATAGCTTTTTGTTAAAACTGGCACTGCAACCTGTCCAGTCTGTGATCAGTTGCCTATCAGTTGCCGATAAGTCGCAAACTACATTGTAGTCGCTGAAGATTTCTGAGCCAAAGTTTTCATGATTTTTGTCAGAGACTGATCGTAGACTGATGGAAATCAGTCAGGGCTAGTCTTTTGTGCATGCTCAAAAGACTGTCGGCGACTGATTTTGATCAGCGATCGATCAGCAAACTTTTTGCGACCTTTCTAAAACCTTGCCTCGACCACTGCAACCTCTTTGCAATTTTAATTTTTTAGTCGCCGAGAATTCGCAACCCATGTCGCAAGTTCTGTGAGACCGGGGCTTAAGCAGCGTGATAATGCTTAACAGATAAAAAAATACAAATTGAAATAAAAATAATAATTAGTTTACACATATAATCACACGTGCATCGCTGATAAGATATTAAGTCAATATGACTCCACTTAACCCTAGTACTCAATAATACTTAAAACAAAAATAATAACAAAAACATGTATCGTATGTGAGTTTATTACAAACAAGAATAAATGCACACAAAGCATTTTTAAAACAAAAGAGTTACTCACAAAATAAAACTAAGGTGCTAAGGACAATTGCCAGAGTCAAAATGACGCTGCAATATGCTTGCCTTGAGATTTTTCCTCACTAGAACCGATACTGTAAAACACATACATTTTTGCGGGTAAAAAACCAAAAAACGCCAAATTTTAAGACAGCGAATTACAGTTTCGAATTCAGTTACAATAAGCAATTAATAGACACACACCATTAGGCTTTTGTTATCCGTATCGTCAAAACTCAACGTTCGAATGTTTTTTTTGTTTGATTTGATTCTTTACGTACCATCAACAATCTTTCAGTTATAAAGGGACGGGTCTTCCTGGGTTGAACCAGTACTAAGCTAGGATTAATGTTCTTGCACAAGGACACAACGCAGTGACGCCGGTGAGGCTCGAACCCGCGGCCCTTCGGTCTTGAGTCAAGCACTCTACCACTGAGCCACTGCGCTCCCTACCTTCGAATGGTAGTGTATGTTTTAAGATAAAGAAAACAACGTCTTAAACAGGAAAGAATATGCTCCCTATAGGGAGCATATTCTTTCCTTTAAAAGTAGCCCCTCTGAGAATAGAAAATAACTTCAAAGGACATTGATTTGAGAAACCGCCATTAAACAATGCCAATATGTAAGGATTTTAAAATCGCAAAATTTTGAATCCGCGAATATTAAGTGGTTAACAGTACTAGAAGCGTTGTTGCCAGCCCAGTTGTCAGTTGCTGATTAGAAATGTATAAATTAACCCATATTTATAAGCCTAGCCTTCTTTTTTGTGGGACATAGGCAAACAGTGCAGACCCAGACCATACGCCACAGAACACGGTGTCTGATCAGGTGCTTCACTATTTGCTAACGGAAAGTTTTATCAAAATTAAATATAAATGGAAAATGCCACCCAACAACCCTTGAAACGCAAAAGGAGTCGTCCAATTGATAAAAGTAAAATTAAATTGCATGTTTAATGGGTTGAGTGGTGTGGGGTTTTTTTTTTCATGAAAAACCTTTCCAGAAAAAGTAGAATATGGGTCTCCTCAAGAGAAACCCTGTCTTGGTCGGTTGTGACTGAGCGAGATTCAATCCAGCCTGATCACCTACGTAGACTACTGACCTGCCAGCCAAGAGTGACAGTGACGTCATGTTTTGTTTACAAAGTTATCAGGGACTTAGAATCGATAGATCACTTGTGGATAGGATTAATACACAAGTGGTCTATCAATTCCATAGCTCAAGTGGAGTGTATTAAGTAATGTTTTACTTTGTAATTGTAAACAAAATATTACGTTACTGTCACTCTTGGTTGGCACGACAGTAGCTTGAGTATTGAGTTCTGACATGTGCAAGTTTAGCAGAGATGCTATACAGAAAGCAAATGACTAATGCACTGATAAGACTAATCGATGATCAGGCCGATCTAAACTTTTGTTATTTGCATGCAACAAAAAACATTTTTTTCGAGATAAAGCACAGACATGATTGACTAAAACATGGTTGAAAATAAACCAAAATTCAATACAAAGACATAATATATGTGTTAAATGCGCATATTCCTAAAAATATTATTTAATCTCACTTTTGGCTGAGTCATACAAACACAACAAAACATACTTGTATCAAAGATTAACCCTTTAAGTGCCAGTCACGACAAAAGTCGTCTGCTTTTGTCGTTTGATGAAATGTTTTGAAGCCTTTTTGACAGTGTACTCCCAGCTCTGATTACACTAGCCAATAATGTTTTCAAACATATGCAAGAGACAGCAGCTGAAGAACACGGATTAACCAGATTACATTTTCAAATACCTGTTTAAGCTGGCGCTTAAAGGGCTAATTGTGTGCTGCCAGCAAAAAAAACAAACAAACTATTCAATCATCATCACACATACCCTTATCTCAAATCAGAAATAAATAGTCACAACCATTTTCATCTAAAATTGTGTCATCAGACCGTTCCATTTACCATTGTACACTGATGCTTTGAAAACAGGAGGCCTTTAACTCTATCGGACAAAGCTTTACTTAATGTATATATTATATTTTGGTATACACTTGGGCCCGGAATTACAATGCCTCCTTAAAGTTAAGCAAGACTTAAGTTAAGTATTGACATTTCAACATGCTGTATTAAATGCTAAATAAATTGCCTGGATCGATGTGGTATTTGTGGTCAAAGATGTCATTGTGATCTTAAGAAAAATTAAAACTATTTTGAATTTAATCAGTTTTAAACGTTATTTTTCGCATCCTGAAACATCACTTCTTAACTTAAGTCTTCCTTAACTCTAAGGAGGCATTGTAATTCTGGGCCCTGGATTCTTGCAATAGACAGCCAATTTTATGATATTGACAGCTTGTTATTGAATGTGGTTTCAGCAGCATGAAATGCTAAATTGGTACATGCTAGGTTGTATATAATCGATTTCTCCAGAGTTTTTTTGCGAGTTGTAATGGGGTCGTATAGTTAGTGTAAGTGCTGTTAACCATTTTAAGATCAATGACATTTTCTGTGAGGTTTGACACAGTTATGTCAGGATAGTCCATTGTATATACTGAGGGGTCAAAGCTTATATTTTTCCACACCCAAAACGTATTTATTTCTCTGAAGGTCGATTTTGTCTTAGCAAACGTGTAGACCCTGATGAAATGCCGCATCATGCGGCATTGCATCTGCGTCTTCACTGTTTGCCAGAGTACCCGATTAGGGGTCCTTGGTCCACAAAGGGTTAATATGATTAGTTGTAATGGGTTTGACTCAATCATTGTTGACAAACTCGTCTCATCTTGCAGTATGGCCAGCATCCATTGGTAACGCCCCTCCAGTCATGCTTGATGCAGCGTCGGTACACAGGAATGATACAAGGCCTGATATCTGAAAAAAAATATAATAGTTCAATATAACAAGAATACCATAAAAGGACATAGTAATTTCAAAAAAGCAAGCGAGTGTGATCAGGAAATACCACAATCACATACCACAGATCAACACAGGGCATAGCGAGGGAGAGCCACAGAACACTGACTTCACAAGACATCAGGAAGACAGTAATAGTAAAGCAACCAGCTCTCTCTTCCCCATCAAGATTGCAAGACTAGACGGACACAAAATACTGAATAACAAAACAAAGAGACTTAGCACAGATCCCCCCAAACAATGGGAGCAACAACGAAAAGTAAATCAACGACAAAAGAACCATCGCCTTAGAAAATACAGCAGCCTAAGCCACATGGGTGGGGCTTAAATGCATTTTACTGGTATCAAATCTTCTTCCTAGATTCTGTTGTTGTTAAAACACAAAATCTGTCTTAGGGTTTTGCTTGCAAAAGATAATCAAACGTTATAAAAAAGTTGGATATAATAGGCGCGTTGCTGAATTTCATATGAGGCTTACTTTTTGAGAAAACTTACCTCATCGTCATAAAGGATGAAACCGATCTCAAATCAAAACTAAATGCCTCTACTTTAATTTTGATTGGGTCGTACGTTCGAAAATTGGTAGCGTCATATCTAAAAAGGGGGAGATAACTCTATCCTTGCAAAAAAGGGAATTGTGAAGTACGAATTTCGAATCGATTTTTTGCAGTGTTAAAACATTATTTTTTCGTAAATTATTTTATTTTCTAAAATCAATTTAACTTTTATTTATTTTTAAATCAATTTTGGCTCATTTTCTTCATTTGCAGATATAGCTAATGAGGGATAACTCTTACTACCCTATAAAATAGAACATTTCCTTCGATATCGTTTCTGATAATACCATTATTTTTGGTAAAAATGTGTAAAACTTGATCAATTCGACGACACATATAACTTTGCTATTCAAAAACATGATTAACAGCATTCTGACATGCTTGACGGCTCGGAAAATTGCTTGCAAAGTTGCTACCCCTGTGTGAAAAATACTCTGTTTTCGTGCATTTTACCAATACACTTGATATACTATTCGGCGCAGTTTCTGAATGCTTTTGTGAGAATTAACCTCATCGTCCTAAAGGATGAAACTAGTCTTCAATTGAAGATAAATGTCTACACTTATTTTTGGGGGGTCGCACACTCAGAAATTGGTAGCGCCATATTGAAAAAAGGGGAGATAACTTTATACTCGCAGAAAACAGAATCACGAAATACGAATTTTAAAAGTATCAAGTATGGACTTATTTCTGAAGACAAAGGGTCTGACACATTTCTTCAAGGTAATTTGGTATGCTAAATCCGAAAACCAATGTTTGCAAGCTGAGAAATGGCGTCTTATTGAGCTTATTTGCATGTTTTCAAGATGGCCGCCAAAATCATACAGAATCTTACATTGTTGTTGATTCATTGTTTAATGTACCTCGGAATATTTGTGGGGGTTCTGTGTTGGTATTTGTTTTATTATGCATCTATTTGTGTTCTTTCTATTTTTGTTAACACCTTGACGAGGAAGAGAATGATAGTTTCTTTGCTTTAATTGTCTTTCTGGTGTTTTGTGACTGTAAGTGTTCTGTTCCTCTTCCTCACGATGCCGTGGGTTGATCTGCAGTAGTGATTGTGGTTTTTCCTGTTTATACTCACTTACTTTTTGCGTATCTAGTGTCCAGCTATTGTAATGAATGTTTCATTCATAGCACTATTTTGGACAAGGTTCAAGCTTTTAAAGTGAAAAACGAGAAATGAGTTTTGAGAATCAACAAGTAGCCTTGATTTAACTGTCGTCATAATATCCATTCTTCCTTGCAATATCCACAAAATGTATTACACTATCTATATATCAAAAGTAAAAGCATTTAAATTCCTTAGTACCCAATGGTCGAATTGGACCAGCCTTGCGTCCTCAGGACAACTTCTCATGGGCGTCAAATTGTTTTGTGGGACCGCCTTCAATAGGTAAAAGTATTGCCCTCAAAATAACCCCATTTGAGCTATGTGAAATTGTGTGGTTTCCATGGCAACAAACAATGCGCTTCAAAACAGTTGGGTATGTCCCTACAAATTGCTCATATCTCAGCAGAAACTCATCCTAAAGTACTAACTCAATAAAAAAAAACAAAAGTAAGACATAGCAGCTTCATTCAGCGGTAAAGTATGCTAGTGAGCAAATTTGTATATTCATGAAAATTAATGAATACATTAGGAAATCATAAAAAAATGAAAAGGTGTACCCACCAAGATACTTACAACTCAGCTGCAAATTATTTTAGGCAACCACTCTTGGTACCAAATAATGCCAAATCACTGCACTTTTACCAAATTGTCCATTTAACAAATTTTCTAACATTCTGACTCATAAATATTAATCAAAATATAAGAAATAAGAGAAAATTTTGGAAAAATTAAAGGGGTGTACTTCCAAAATTACGCATATGTCAGTTGCTAGTTATCCTATTCTCAAATTAAAGCCTAGAACTAAATTTTATCATTCTGTGTTCTTCTTTCTTTTTAATGTTTTCTTATACATTCATGAGACAAGCAAATGAGATCATTTGTATATTCATCATAGGTCTCAACTTTTATTTGGTACCATGGTTGGTAGCCCAGGATATATGGCAGCTGAAATATAGGTTATTTTGTAGGTCAAACCACTTTAGTTTTCTACTATTTTTGACTTATTCTTTATATGTGTTCATTAATATTCGTGAATATAAAAATTAGATATTTCGAATACCTATAGTCATAGGGTCACATACCTGTATCTCAACTATTATTTGGTACCAAGTTTTGTAGTCTAGGATAGTAAGCAGCTGGTGTAGAGGTAATTTGGAAGAGATACCAGCTTAATTAATCTACCATTTCTTATGTTTAAATTAATATTTTTGGGTATTCGAATTAGATCATTTGTATATTTAATCATTTTCATCAAATGAAAATGTCTCAACTTTTATTTAGTACCTAGTTTTGAAGTTAATCATAGTTAGCGGCTGACTAAGTGGTTATTTTGAACGTAAATCACCTAATTTTTCTACAAATTTCCTCTTATTTCTTATGTATTCATTAATATTCATGAATATATTCAAATTAGCTAAGGATCATTGACGGTTTGGGCCTTATACGCCTTTTTTTCTGATTCCCAGAACGCTGCTTTTGAGCTTCTAGTGTGGTGCACGTAGTAACAATGAAATAGATGGATCTAATGGCAAGAGCCAGCTAGTAAAATATTTTCAAAATTCCTACGCACTCGAGGGTTATGGCAGATAGAAAGGGGAGGGGGTCTGAAATTTCATGAAAATAAAAAAGTGCTTTAAAAAGTGATTTCTGCACGTTTTCTTGATTTATTTGGTAGGCATGGTGATATCTATTGAACATACCATATGCAGAGTATTAACGAATCACGATAATTGATGAAATTGTTTTAAAAACAAAACTGTTTCGTAATGAAATGATTTTGGGGAGATAATTTTGAAGTTACCTGTACATTTGTTACTACATGTACCGTAAATAATACAAAACTGAAAGCTCAACAAAAGAAATAACTATTTTTGAAGGAATGAAAGTGTCCCATTTAGCATTGGAAAGTAAAACTGATTCTAACTAGATACTTTGAATATTACTTTTGCTTTGTTTAAAGGGCATAGCATGTTGAAATGCATTTAAGGGGTCCTAATATTTATGATATACATGATGCATGTATATCCCTATACGAGATAATATATTGAACACTATACTATTTATCTGTTATAACTCTTTGCATGCCAGTGGATAATTTTGTCGTCTGCCCGAATAGCCTTTTGCAACCAGTGTGAACCCAGATGAAGACCAATAGAATGCTGGTCTTGATCTGGATCAAAACTGTTTGACACTCTGATGGTGGTCCTGGGTGGTTTATTTTTAAAACTTAATTTTGAAGAAAGTCAGCAGACGAAAATAAAAACATGAACAATTCCCTAGCATGCAAATAGATAAGTACAGGACGTTTGCAAAGTAATGTGTCATTTAATAACAGTGAGATTTTTTCTTATGAAAATGCATAAAACCTTGCTAATTATACTTTTAATCTTTAAGTACTTTATACTAAACTAGCACAGAAAACAACGCAATTTAGGAGGTTGGTTCTAGAGAATTTCATTACTGTCATTAACTTCTTATTTGGTAGAAAAGGCATTTTATGGGCTTAGGCCCTGGGTTTTGGGGCTGCTGAGCATCTTTCCCCCCTTGTGCCAGCAAGCCACTTCAATACAATGTGTAAAATATAGTAACACATATTCATGCAAAAGCTTTTGCTGGCACACGGGGGGGGGGGGGGGGGGGGGGGAATGATATTTTAAAAAAATGTTTTCGGATTCCTATATATCTTAATGTAAAACTGATTGTTCTACCCAAAATTTTACATCTTTGAAGCATTTAATATCGAAAACGGATTTCACAGCCATAAAGTACTCAGGTCAGGGTAGCTTCAGGGTGAAGAAAGGGACGATTGACAAACTTTAATTTTTACTGAAAACCATAGGCATTTACCCATAGCAAGTGTCAATGATCCTTTGTAAATTTCATCATTTTGGTCAAAATGCAATGTCTCAACTAGAATTTGGTACTAAGTTTTGCAGTCTACGATAGTTGGCAGTAGAAATATAGGTAATTTTGTAGCTATATCCCCTTATTTTTTCTATCTATTTCATCTTATTTCTTATGATGTCATTCATATTCATGAATATTTAAATTATAAAATTCGTATATTTTATCATTTTGACTAAATGGCTATGTCTCAACTTTTATTTGATAGCAAGTTTTGTAAGATAGGATAATTATCAGTTAGCGTCATGTTCATTTTGTAGGTATACCACCTTAATTTTTTTACCAATTTTGTCTTGTTTCTTATGTTTACATTAATATTCATGAATATTTAAATTAAATAATTCGTATATTTAATCGTTTTAGTGAAATGATTATGTCTCAACTGTTATTGGGTACCAATTTTTATAGTGTAGGATAGTTTTCAGCTGGAGTACATGTAATTTTGTAGGTATACCCCCTTAAAATTTCTACCAATTTAGTCTTATTTCTTATGTTTACATCAATATTCATGAATATTTAAATTAGATAATTCGCATATTTTATTATTTTGGTTAAATTGCAAAGTCTCAACTTTTATTTGGTACCAAATTTTATAGTCTAGTCTAATAAACAGCAGACATATAAGACATTTTGTAGGTATACCACCTTCATTTTTCTACCAATTTTCCCTTATTTATACTTTTTACATTAATATTCATGAATATTCAAATTAAATTCTTCGTATATTTTAATCATTTTGGTCAAAAAACAATGTCTCAGCTTTAATTTGGTACCAAGTTTTGTAGTCTACGATAGTTAGCAGTAGATATATAGGTAATTTTGAAAGTAAAGTAATAAGGTTGCAAAGATCAGGAATCGATACAATCGAGTACCACACCTTAATTTTTCTACCAATTTTCTCTTGTCTCTTATGCTTTCATTAATATTCATGAATATTTAAATAAGATAATTCGTATATTTCATCATTTTGATCAAATGGCTTTGTTTCATCTTTTATTTGGTACCACGTTTTGTAAGATAGGATAGTTAGCAGCTAGCGTACTGGTAATTTTTAAAGTATACCATCTTTATTTTTCTACAAATTTTGTTTTATGTCTTATGTTTACATTAATATTCTTTAATATTTAAATTAGATAATTCGCATATTTAATCATTTTAGTCAAATGGCAATGTCTCAACTTTAATTTGGTACCAAGTTTTGTAGTCTAGGCTAGTACGCAGCAGACATATAGGACATTTTGTTGGTATACCCCCTTAATTTTTCTACCAATGTGTTTCTTATTTCTTACGTTTACATTAATATTCATGAATATTTAAATGAGACAATTCGTATATTTAATCATTTTAGTCAAATTGCTTAGTCTCAACTTTTATTGGGTACCAAATCTTGTAGGTTAAGATATTTAGCAGCTGGTGTAGTGGTAATTTTGTAGATATACCCCTTAATTTTTCGGCCAATTTTCTCTCATTTCGTATGTTTTCATTAATATTCATGAGTATGCAAATTAGATAATTCGTATATCTATTCAGTTGGTCATTTTGCTAATGTCTCAACTTTAATTTGGTACCACGATTCTTAGTCTGGAATGATAAACAGCGACATATAGGTAATTTTGTAGGTGACACCCCTAAATTTATTCTACAATTTTTCTTATTACTTACGTTTTCATTAATATTCTTGAATATGCAAATTAGATAATATTAATATCTAATAAGAGCGTCATATTGCTGTTTCTGAAATTCTATTTTATCTATCTAAGAAAGAAAGACTAGACATTTCAAACAGATATACTTTTGTGTGAGTAAAAGTAAAAAAAAAAGCAGAGAAGCAATATTTCAAGGAGGTACTTAACGACGCTCATCTATGCTGGTTTTACATTATTTCTAGTACCAGAGTTACTTCCCCTATTTTATGAATGAAGATACTCGATTTTAACGTACAATCCTCACAAATTGATAGTACAGATACATTTATCTTTAATTGAGCCATGTATCATCATTTAGGACACTTATGTAAGTTTTCTCCAAAAGTAAATCAGCGAATCTCCTATGCTCGTATCAAGTGTATTGGAAAAATGCATTAAAACGCTGTTTTTCGACACAGGGGTGGCAACTTAAGAAGCAAATTTCTGAGCCGTCAGGCATATCAGGATGCAACAAATCATGTTTTTGAAAAGCGAAAAGACAATTGTTTTAGAAATTATGAAGTTTTGCGGGTTTTGATTAAATATAACGGTATTACAAGGAATAATATAGAGGAAAATATTAAATTTTATAGGGTAGTAAGAGTTATCCCTCCAAAAAAATATGTTTAAATTTATAAAAATCAATAAAACTCATACAAATATAAATGACAGTAAACTTACTTTTAGAAAATAAAATAATTTGCGAAAAAGAACGTCTTTTTGTCAGTACAAAATCAGTTTAAAAACCGTACTTTACGTTTCCGTTTTTTGCAAACATTGAGTTATCTCCCCATTTTTTAATATGATGCTACCAATTTTTGAGCGTACGACCCAATCAGAAATAAAGTAGAGTCATTCATCTTGAATTTAAGACCTGTTTCATCCTTTATGACGATGAGGTAAGTTTTTTCAAAAATTCGAATTTCAGCAACGCGCCTATAACATGGATGTCATGTGGCGGTGAGTCAGGTCATAGGCCCTATGACGGCCCCAACGTAAAACTTTAATCGTTAGGTTGGTGCCTGTAACCTGTCGTCGGACTCAACTTGATGTTTTCTTCAGCTTGGGACTATCTGTGAGTCATGAGCCTTTTTCTTTGGTTCATCATAGTGTGTTAATTTGATAAGGTTATTTATCTGTGATGATACACTGCATTAGTTAGGAAGCCGTTAAAACATTAGAACCTAGAGCGAAGATTTTGTACAAGGTAAATGCATTCAAGCACCCCCACCCCGTGGCTTACACTGCTGTCCGTACTATGGTGGTGATTCTGTTGTTGCTGACCCATTGTTTGTTATTGCTCCCATTGTTTGTGGGGGTTCTTTGTTTGGTCCTTGTTTTATGGCTATTCCTCACTGTGCCGTGGATTGGTCTGCAGTTTGTGATTGTGGTATTTCATGAGCATACCCTTTGCTTTTTTGCCACCAGGCAAGGCTAACATATATTTACTCAGCTATAGATATCAATAAGAATTATAGAACGTGGATGTTGGACAAACTCTTATGTTTCAAATACTACTCATAAAGCAATGAAATGGTGCTATTGGGAAGCAACAGTAAAATTTGCAAGCTTGTTCATTATGCAATGGTGTGCTCTCAAAAACTAAATAGCCTGCTCCATGTAAATAAGCTGTCAGAAAAGCATGTGTATTTTGCCACCAAATAATAATAATATTAAAAATACCAACATCAATGAACATGTGGGTGGTTCTAATTATTTGCATAATCTGTAAAAACGGATCCTTCAAAAATAGAGAGAACCTACAATATTAAAAACAGCAGACTCGGATTTATTGAGTCTGTTCATGAGCACAACAATTCTCATACCTACTGGCACCGGCTTAAGCGGTATTCTGTTTTCCATCAGAATCCTACATACTTCGAGAAGGACTAGAATATGAAAACATATCAACACTATATTGATGCATTGGGAGAAGTTTAATGCTTACGACGTTGGCAAAAATTAAACTCTGCTAAATGGATGTCTATTTTGTCTATATAATATTATAGTTAATAATTATACTTATGGTCTACAATGAGCCAGTTCAAGAGATGTTGGTACCTATTACAATCATAATATGCGTACCATAAATGTTCCAAAATTTCAACACTGTTTGTCAGACAAAAAGTTATAGACAAACAGCACAGACCCAGATCAAACTGCTTCTGGCATGCATTTTGTGAATTCTCTCCCTGATTACTAACAGTTTTTAAAACAATAAGAGGAAAGTGTTCGAAATTTTAGAACGTTTGCCGTAAAGTCATACATCTCTCATCCCTTTTCATTCTGGAAATCAGGATAAAGGGACTTTTAAAAACAATGAAAAACAGATACAATGACACAATGTGCGACATTTCACCAGGGTCTGCACTGTTTGCTTAAGTAAAACTGATCTTCAATGACAATCATTCATCATTTTATAGAAGTTTTAACCGTAAAACCTTTTGAAAATGACAATTTAATACTGTTTTATCAATATGTATGAGAAGATCCATTAAACAAGCGCACATAGCTATCTTTTGGACACGTCCCTACTTTGTGATTCCAAGCAGTGCAAACTCTTGCAAGACTGTACAGGCTCAACTTAGAATGCACTGGTTGGCTAAACAATAAGTACCGAAGATATCACGATTTGAACTTTTTGTGGTTGACGAAATTTGTTAGAATGTTGGATGTACATTTGCATACCTGTTCAATGGTCACTGGTTTCTTGGTCGGATGAATATTTTCGAAGAACATGTTCTGAAAAAAAAACACACATCTTAGTTCCAGGTTGTTATACATCATATTTGAATTTGGTAATTAAAAATAAATTGTATTAGAGTTTAGCTTATTGTGTACAGTCTTTTGCCTACCAAATTTTTCTATGTGTGTGTGTGTGTGTGTGTGTGTGTGTGTGTGTGTGTGTTGTAGGGGAGTGGGTAAAATGTGGTTTCCACTAATGCCGGTTTTTTATTAGTTTTTATTAACTATTATCTACCCTCTCCAGTGAATGGTGAGTTAAGCTTGATATACAAATATTCTACATCACGTTAAGAGTGCGTAACAGAAAATTATTTTTTTTATTTCTCAACCAAAACATATGTTGTGGGTACTAAAAAGAACCGTCTTGATGAGACCTTAATGCTAAAAAGTATTGGTTAGGGAATATTAACTTTTTTACCCTGAAATTTTTGTTTATTTAAACCTATAAATTAAGCATTCTTTATTGAAGTGGAAATTGTCTGAAATTAATACAACATTTTCCTTTTTGTGAGTGGTAATGCTTTCCGATTGTAAATCTTTAAGAGTTATCGAATGATCTTTAACAAATGTTGATGCTTTTATTCAGAATGCTACTTTATAACCTGGTAGGCGGCAGTTTTGATAAAATCATGTTCAACTTTAATTTGGTCTTCGTATGAAACCGAAATATAATAGTTCTTGCTTCTGTCATATTCATTATGTTGCTGCCATTTATGTTTTGGTTCCAAAAGCATTAGAAGTGTTTTCTTTGTTTTCAGAAAAAAGGGTAGTAATGAATTCTGAAAAATTATTACATACATCATCCTTTTTAGTTCAAATACGGTATAGAAATGCACATTTACCCTTCCTTCCTCATAAGATATGCTGTGTTTTTCGGCTAGAGCTTGTATCTGTTTAACAGCAACTGGAATATCATAGTTGAGACGTGACATTTGATTTCCAACAATGTGGCATTTTGCCATGAATAGACTTACACAAGCCTGTTCAGCCTCCTTTTATGTTTAGTAACTGCAAATGATGTTCGACCAGTAGCTTGACAGTCATATTATATTCAAGCAACCAGCAAAGGCTCTGATCAGACTGTGCATATGCGCAGACTGGTCTGCGCCTTTGCTGGTCGCACATGCCACATTGTTGGAAAATTTATGTCGCAGCTCATTTATATAGCATATAGCAGTAAAATCAGTGAGTACACTGTAGTATCTATATTCTGATGGAATGTCCCTTATAAGTATGGGACTGCCCATTGTGTATTTTAAGAGGTCAAAGGTAAAAAAATTGAATTAGGATATATTTTTGTCCATGAAGGTTACTTTAGTCTTATTAAATAGTGCAGACCCTGATGAAATGCAGCAGGATGTTGCATTTCATCTGGGTCTTTACTGTTGGCCAAATTACCCGTTTAGGGTTCCCAGAATAGAAAGGGCTAAACGATATCTGTAAAAGGAACTGATGATGTGGCTTTAGTATTACATCAGCAATACGTCATTCCTTAACCCTTTTCGTTCTGAAGGATTCTCCCATACCTACTGATACAATAAGTATGGAGTTGTCAATTTTGTAGATAAAAAAATTGCAGTTCCAAATTTCTATAAAATGATGTATTTTGAACCCTTAAGATTAAAGATTATTATCATCTTAGCAAAAGAGCAGACCCTGGTGAAACGCCGCCTTAATTGCTGTGCCTTCACTGTTTGCCAAAATATATGTATCCCAGCAAAAGATTAAAAAGGGTTATACATACATGCGCAGGTATCAATAAATAACGATATGCGTATTCGAGAAAGTTCCAAAATCTCATGGAAAAGAACATAAAGTATTTATAGGTTTATTCATGTATTACAAGTCTTGCAAACATGGAAATGGTTAATTAAGTCTCCCAAAAGAAGCGTGTTCATCATTATAACTCCATTTCTTCTTATTCTTTTTTCGTCTCCTTAGTGTACTTCGTGACTTCATTTTTTCTGCCCAAATTTCTCATAGATTACAGACCAACACACAGACACAATAATCAGACACCAAAACAACAGCAAGAATACAATTAAAGTAAAGTGAACAAGCTCTTTCTTCCTCAGCAAGATGATTGTCAAACTAGAAAGTACTATAAGGGCTACATGCAGTACATCACGAAGGAAGGACCACATACAAAACCAACACACATAATTGGGAGAAAGAACAAACAATGTTTACAGTTCATACTCACTTTTTTGGTGTGTTTATTTAGAAAAAAAGGTATCCTAGTACCAGGCCCCCAGATTAGAGTGCGTAACTGATTTTTTTTTATTTCTCAACCAAAACATATGCTGCGGGTACTCAAAACAACGGTGTCAATGAGCATAATGCTGCATTTCATCAGAGTTTTCACTGTTGTCCAAAGGACCCGTTCATGGGTTTCCAGAATACAAGCTTAAACGATATCTGTAAAATGAACTGCTGATATTGCTTTAGTTTTACATTGGGAACACATTATTCTTTAACCCTTTTCGTTTTGATGGATTATCCCATACACATTGATACAATAAGTATGGAACTGTCCATTTTGTCAATGTTTCTCTAAAAAGACGTTTTTTTGTCCCTGAAGATTTTATATCTTAGCAAACAATGCAGGGCAAGATGAATTACCATTTTATGTGGCATTTGATGTCGGTCTTCACTGTTTGCCGAAGTACCTGTTTAAAGGTATCCAGAAGGAAAAAGGTCAATGTGCTATCCATATAGCCGCGACATGAGATTTCCAACAATGTGGCATGTGTGACCAGCAAAGCCTCAGAGCAGCCTGCGCATATGCGTAGTCTGATCAGAGCTATTGCTAGTCACTTAAATATAATATGACTGTTAAGCTACTGACCAAACATCATAATATTATGGAGTTTCTAACCTTTAAAGGAGGCTGCACAGGCCAGTCTGAGTCTACACCTGTCCAAATAACACATTGTTTGAAATAACGTGTCGTGGCTCTTATAAAGATATGCATATTCAATAGGTCCTAAAATCTCATGGACTGGTTTATTGTCCTTATCTAGGACCAAACAAAAAATCAACACACATATTTAGAGCAAAGCAAACAATGAACCAACAACAATATTTCCCACATCATACTTGCTTGTTTTGTGTGTGTTTTGTAAAACGCCCCCACTATGGCAGGAAATCCAACGGTGACCAGCCCTGTACAAGACCACTGCCTACATAACCAGCCAAAGAGTCAACAGTCTGACGCAAGTGTTAGAGATTGAATATAAACTGGAAAGTTATGTGAAATCTACAGGAAATCCACTATGTGTTTATATTTAATGTGATAATGATCATTGTCTGCACATGTCATATTCTTAAAAAAATGAGAGAGTATGAAAAGAAAAATTCTTGTCCTAGATTCTGTTGTTATTAAAAACAAAATATGCTTAGCTCGCATGAAGGCTTATTCAATGCATCATCACAGAGTGCAATCTAATCACGTTAAAATTCTATAATAATGAAACAAATGTAACATTTATAATGTTTATCTGCTTGATATGTTGTTAACTAAGTTTCTGTTGACCCAGATATTGGAGAGATTGATAGTAAACAACTTGTTATAAACAACTTGTTTATTTGATCATAATATTTTTTATAGAAAAAAAATGACTAATCATCTAGAAATTAAAAATGTATTATCACGGAAGTTTCTGGAAAAATCCTGAATTCCTTGGAGCTTTCTTTTTCATGCCAAATAGAAGCTCTGATTGGGTTCTCTAATCGTTCAGAAGAATTTTGAAACTTGTGGAACATTCCAAGATAGATGTTTTTGTTTATATTTAGCATATGGTATCATAGCTATTTCCCGATTGTTCTGAAGCTTTCTTAAAGGGTATAAATAAGAGTTAATTTTGATAAGAGCGTATTTGGAGTATTTTCAACATTTAAAAGTCAAAACCTTTTGTGCAGGAATTCTAACTTATTATATCTGGATTAATTTGTGTTTGACTTATTCTTTCTGGATTACTTTGTTTGTTTGTTTGTTTTGTTGCTTTACGTCCCAAGTGAACAGCTATGGTCATTGCGGGAATGTCAGTTCACCTTACCACACTTTTTTCCTGGGCAAGCTTGAACAAGCAGTTAACCAGTAATCGTGCACATACTTTCGCTTGGAACTGACAACAACCCTTCATGAATGATTCAGCGGAAGGGAGGAGAATGACCGTAGAAATTATTCATGATCAATCTCCACGAAAGTATGGGACCGGGCCGGGATCGAACTCGCGACCCCTGGATCAGCAGTTAGCTTCGCATTTGTAACCAGACACGTTACCGACTGCGCTACGCGGCCCGGTGGATTACTATGTGACATCCAGTGTTGGATTCAGACTAAGTGTTCAGCTGGAATTAACTTCAAAATCTGGGGATCAGAAACTGCTGAAGGACTTGTGTTGATAAATATTCTGAGGGACAGTTTGGACATATAAGGTACTGGAAATTAGACTTTCATTGATTTTATAAATATTTTCCATGTTTTTTTTTTTAATAAATTTTGTTAAATTTTAAAACTGCTTTTTGCTGACTTTCAAAATACTAAAGTTTGTTTTTCTGAATTCTTTTCTAGTTACGCCTGGCATGTAACACAAAGAAAAAGGTTCATGACTTAAAGATAGTCTGAGCTAAAGCAAATCTCAAGTTGAGCCACAGATGGCCCAGCCAAAGACAAACATCAGGCTCCAACCCTCCCATGATAGATTTACGTCAGGGTGGTCACTGAGTCAGAGGCATGACCAACAGTCATGCAGTTAATAAGGAAACCACAGCTGTCAACCATGACTGTGTTTACAACCAGGCATGCAGACTGTTGCATGATATTCGTGTTATATCCCACCTTTTTATATCGTTTGGTTATTTTTTTAATTGAAGGCTAAAATTAGGTGTTTGCTACATTTTTTTTTAATTTATAAACTAAATCACCATAAAATACTGGCGATATGTTGTGTTACAAAAGAGTTCATTATAATAAACATATATGTGGTATAATGCACCAGTCATTTGCATCCACGCCCCCCCCCCCCAACTTTGGGATGGCGGGGGAATAGCAGGGCTAATTTGCGCTATTATATCTTTTTGAATATCCCCGCAGTAGGTGTAAGTGCAGGGATAGGGATTTCCCACCAAGCCCTTGATAGGTTTAATCTCAGACCCTCGTGACCCATGCAGTGCTCGTGCTCTTGATGTCAATGTGATTAGCAGATAATGTGTTGAGGAATAGGTACCACGTCATTTTAAAACATAAGATATTGGTGTAGATAACTCAAATAGTCGCTAAGGAAAGCATAGAAATCTGAACTCGGCTCAGTTTTAATATCAAGCTTTGGCAAAGAGCATTTCGAATTTCCTTGACAGTACAATTGCATTTTGCCAGTGAATATCATAACCAGACTACACGAGTACCCGAGTTTTTCTGTGAGGTTTCTGTCTTAAGAAGAAAAAAGAATGCAAGTCAACTAAAAACAACTTCAAACTTTTCATGTCATACCGGCAGACATGAGGTCGTTGCAATAACAACGATATCAGCTCTTACAAGACTGCTTGCATGTTAGCAATTTTATATGTCTTTGTTGAGCACTGGAGATCTGTGTTTGTATAGCCATTTTCAGCAGACTTCTTGACGTTTCAAGGGCTTTGAGAAGGACCAAACCAATATGAGGAGATAAGTGGGTGGGGAATAAGAAATAAGAGGAACCCTATAAGGCTTTTGAACCATTCTACATAACAGAATGTGTTACAGATAGCTTTGCCATATTCACTGCAATGACTCTTGAAGATAAGGACACAAGCCTGACAACAGTGCAGTTACATAAACGCACACGCTGATCAGCATAGGCTGTATATAACCTATTTACCATGCCATCCAGTATAGCAAATTTTATGGGTTACTTGATGACGACCCAGCTGATTTTTGTAGATTGAGTATACCAGCACCAATGTTCATAAATCATATTAAAAGAATATATGTTTATTCATACCATTCATAGAGAAGAACAAAACAAGAAAAAATATATAATTCAGTTCTTTTGCCCAGTTCCATTGTCACTCATTTCAGTTTGGCTTCAAAAGTAAAGTTTTGAAATTTTCAATCAAAAATATAAAGAAAATGTACCACAAATATTTAAGATTTGTTGGTTGCAGAAAAAAATGCTGAATTCTTCATTCTTGCTGATTTATTTAAGATGCATTCAACAACTATATTCATGTCCCTGGGGGCGGGGGAGAATAGCAGTGCTATTACCACAGTGGGAAGATATTAGTCAGGCTTCACTTTTGAGAAAGACATTATCCCCACCCATCCCTGTAGGTGGGGGAGCCCTGGATACAAATGACTAGTGCGTAACTTATGAACTGTCTGTTTACTTGCCTTCTAACACAAAAAACAGGCTCTTCTGATTCCGTATCACTATTCTTTAAATAACTGCTAACCTAAGTTACCTGTTTTACACTACCTAAAGTAAAGATCAAGCGGAAAACATGATGACGTAACGTATATAATAAACATATTATTATAATGGTTACTCTTTCTGGCGTACAGTATCACGTCTCATGGATGAGGTAATACCATTGGATCTGATGGTATGGCCTCATCCACTTTGGTGAGTCTGTTCAGTTGCGCTGTCTCGCCTGGGACTTCATTGCCCAACAATGTGATAAGTTACGGGCCTTTCGTTAAGAGTGTGTAACAGAAAAATGAGTTTCTTATTTCTCAACCAAAACATATGTTGTGGATACTCAAAAGAACTGTCTCAATGAAACAGTTCTTTTGAGAACAAAAAAACATTTGCTGAAATTTATTGGTAAGAAAATATTTTCAATTTTACGCTGAACATTTTTGTTTATCTAAACATGTGTAAGTACCTGAATCTCATATGCTGGCTCAATTGAGATAAAGGCACATGAACTTACTCTGAGTTTCTACAAATCCTGGACATATAGTGTTGCAGGTTATACCATATTCAGCCGTTTCCAAAGCAATAACCTAGAAGTAAGATAAATAACATCAATCCTACTTCATCCAGATTTTCCAGATCTTTATTTGACATAACATTATAAAAGCTATTCAGTTATCACAAAACGTCGCACGAATGATAAAACGCCACTGGTGGTTTGCATATTTAGAAATCTTATATGTAAAGACAACCACATAACGTCGCTTACATATATGG
Organism: Loripinus fragilis; assembly: GCA_964019695.1. Taxonomy (NCBI): domain Eukaryota; kingdom Metazoa; phylum Mollusca; class Bivalvia; order Lucinida; family Lucinidae; genus Loripinus; species Loripinus fragilis. The sequence continues at coordinate 65,809,137 of OZ026524.1, read as the reverse complement.
CATATACTATATTGATGTTTTCATGCCAGAAAGTTAATTGTCATATGATAAATATAATCTATCATTCTTGCATGGGAATTCGTTACACGAAGCTGTTTGAAGCCTCAAAATCCATGTTCAAATCATGAGATCCACGTGCTGTTTGAACATGGCTTTTAACTTGAAAAAGCCTAAACTGGGCCCTGATTTCCATGCATGACGTTACACTGGAATGCGTTGTGGCCGTGACTGATCATTTCGTCGATGCTTTCGTTCTCGAAAACGTTGCACGCGTATATATGACGTTGTGGCAACGTAATGACGTTCGAAAGTTGACGCTGTCGCCATTTTGTTTTGAGAAATCAAGTGTAAGAAAAGCGATATTTAATGTTTAAGCGACGTTTTCAGCGCTGTTTATGCTGAAATCAGGTAAAATATGCAAGAATAACGATCACACATGTTTGTTTCATTGCATTAACACTTGCCGGGTCCCTCAGACGATGTTTGAACACTCGGCCTAGCGGCCTCGTGTTCAAACAGCTTCCTCGGGACAGGGCAAATGTTAATGCATGAAGAAACATGTTCCCTATATTCGATATACTGTATTTTGAATTCATTACACTGGTTGAGAAAGGCAATAAAATGCTTGTGGCTAAGATCAGGAATCGATACAATCAAGTACCACGCCTGACCCAGGATACCACATGGGAAAGTGACACAAACACAATTAAACATCACAAACAAGAGCCAAGAGGTCAGCTCTTTCCCAGCATGTGACCACAATTCAGCAATGAACAAACGCGAAAGCATGACAAACACAAGACATAAATAACACAAATAATCTACAAATAAAGAACTTCCTTGGAACGGTCAGTAAATTATTTTACTGGAGGGCCTTAACCGGTTTCACGGCGCTAACCTCAACCTCACATTGTT
>OZ026524.1:62408944-62450971 GCA_964019695.1 Loripinus fragilis | reverse complement strand
CAACAACAAACAAGAAATGTCACAAACACGTGACGAATGCCCCCAAAGGAATTGGTCTAGCATAAGACACATTTGAGGAAAGTTAGCTGTAATATAGGAGATATGCTCCAGACAGGAAAAACCTAGAAAAGAGGCCAGAAGTCAATGTCAAGGTCAAAGTGACCCAAAATGGTATGCACCACTCTGCCATCCCAAGAGGAATCAACACCCCAAATTTGGGATTCCTACATCAAATAATATAGGAGATCTATATGAACCAGACTCAATGCAGTTTCTAAATACTAGGTCAGAGGTCAAGTTCAAAGTCACAGTGACCCAATTATGGTACATGGCACTTCGTCATCCCAAGATGCATCCGCATACCAAATTTGAGATTCCTACCTCAAAAAATATAAGAGATATGTTCCAGACACGATAATTCTAAAAACTAGGTTAGGTCAAGGTCACAGTGACCCAAAAATGGTAAACAATACTCCGCCATCCCTGGATGCATCCACACACCAAATTTGGAATTCCCACCTCAAAGAATTTAAGAGATATGCTCCGGAAACAATAATTCTTAAAACTAGGTCAAGGTCACAGTGACCCAAAAATGGCATGTGACACTTTGTCATCCCAAGATGCATTTACACACCAAATTTGAATTCCTATCTCTAAGAATATAGGAGATATGCACCAGACTCAATGCAGTTTCTAGAAACTACGTCAGAGGTCAAGTTCAAGGTCACAGTGACCAAATTATGGTACGCGACACTTTGTCATCCCAAGATGCATCCACACACCAAATTTGAGATTCCTACCTCAAATAATATAAGAGATATGCTCCGGTCACGATTATTCTTAAAACTAGGTCAGAAGTCAAGGTCAAGGTCACAGTGACCCGAAAATGGTACGCGACGCTCCGCCATCCCAAGATGTATCCACATACCAAATTTGGAATCCCTACCTCAAACAATCTAGGAGATATGCACCGGACACGAAGCAGGACGGATGGACGGACTGACGGACGGACAGTGAAATTACTATATGCCTCCCAAAGTTCCTTTGGGGGCATAAAAAAAGGTTTAACTAGGAACATGTTTACTACAGAAGCTATATGAGGTCATATAACTCTCTGCCTACTGGGTAATTTTTCATGCTTTTTGCCGCCTGTTGATTTTTTTCAAAATTAACTTTTGCAAAAATTTCTTTCAGGAATACCATCAGAGTATCAAACAGTTTGGATCCAGATCAGCCTAATGTTCTGTCAGACCTGATCTGGGTCCAAACTGTTTGCAAAGGTTATCAGCAGACGACACTGGTAGGCAAAGAAACAATGACCAAGAATATTACAATCACAGGACTTAAGTTGAGTGTGCAACAAAAAAAATTTTCTTATTTCTCAACTAAAACATATATTGTGGGTACTCAAAAGAACCATCTCAATGAGATGGTTCTTTTGAGCACCCAAAAATATGTTAAAACTGATTGGTAAGATTTTTTTTTACAATTTTACGCTCTAAAATTTTGCTTAATCTAAACCTGTGAATCACTTCAAAACATACCTCATACATATGTCTAGCTAGCCTGGTACTATAGTTCCACTGTTTGAGAGCATGGTCAAGGTCAACTTGAGAAGGAGGCTGAGTAGCAGTCAGGAAACTTGTCACTGCACCAGTCTGTCCCCCATGATAGTGTTCCTGTATCTTGATCAGCTGTTCTCTCATGTACTTTGTCAAGCTACCAGTCCATTCTATTTTAAAGAGAAAATGCTTTTAAAAATATGCTAAATTGTTAATTACAAAACACCTTATATTGTGGGCACCACAATTTTGAGAATTTAAAAGACATATTGGCTTAATTTAATTTTGGCTATTTCTTAGTATACTGACAGACTTTAATTACGCAACACTAACTTCCCCTTATATCTTCCAAAAGACTGTTGACTGTAAACTTCCTTTGCGTTGATAATGTCATCATGAGTTGGCTTCGTCAGCAAACACTTTAGTTTTAAATTTACAAATAAACTGGACGACGTTATTCGCTCCGTATGAATTTAGCCATTTAAACATTTCTTAAGTAGAGGAGATTTTAAGCTATTGAATGAAAGGGTACACCCAGATAAATGTCATATACGCAAATATGCTGTATCGCAGACCTGCCAATCAATATGAGAGTAATTCCTCGATGACCAACAAAGTCCATGATACAAATTTGATGCTTCTAGTGTTTCTTGGTTTAAAGAAGTAGGGAATCTTTCATTCATAACATTTGGTCACATCAAACAGTTGACCCCTATCTCAAAAAGTTTACATTTTAATGCATTAATTTCATCTTAGTTAGACGTGTTTTCCATATTTTACTTACAAATGAATGCTCTTCAACATACAATCAAAATTATTGTTCTGCCTTCTTTTTCGAGACATAAATTGAAGCCGTTATCCAAGTGTTGCGTTTTTAAAGTCCGTCAGTATATAAAGGCCTTTACGGTTCTTTTTTATATTCTCTTAGGGGCCATTCTTAAAGGATATAATTTATTTCCAACCACCATCTAAACCAGTGTTTCATGACCATTAATCCATTAAGACAGGAGATACGGTGCTTAAACATGGTTTTCTTATGCTTTTGATTTGTAATGCGACGTCTACTTGAATAAGGTAAAAAATTTGCGACAGTATATCCTGCAATATACTGTCTGAAATAACTTAACATCATTTATTGTGTCACATTTTGTTGGATGATGTGCGGCTTGCGACGCTCCAATTTGAGAGGAAACTGCAGAAGTGGATTAGAATGGGAATAACTATATTCAAAAATTTCATTTGGGGAGGTAAATCTTCAGATATACGGTCAGAAATCATGTTTTAAAGCTGCATAGTCTGTAACTTGATCTTTTAATTTTAGAACTAATGTTTCTATTTTTCAAGAACACAGTAAAAAAACTAAAATTCAGGTATACATTTTACCTATTTTGTAAATCTTAACAAATTATCATTATCAAAACAACAGCAATTAAGCTAAAATGAAAAAAGTCAATAAGCAATGCTTATTAGATACCCCCCGCACAGTAAGAGTCAGTGAGAAAACATGGCAAGTTATAGTTCGAAAAAGAAGACCTTAGTTTTGATAAGAAGATTTCAGTAGAATCTGTGCAAAAAAAATTATAAACTCCTTCATGCATATGTTCAATGTGTCTACATTGTATCCGCAAAGTATCAAATTGCTCCATCAAAAGCTGTAGTAGGAGTTGATTGGCCCATAAAGGCACTATCCATGCATATACAAAAGCCATATAAGGGAATAATTGTCTAAGTTCTCACAGTTGTCATTTTGTCAAAATTATTTTTTGTGAACCAAACTCCTTCATGCATATGTTCAATGTGTCTGCATTGTATCGGCAAAGTATCAAATTGTTCCATCAAAAGCTGAAGTAGGAGTTGATCAGCCCATGAAGGCAGCATCTATGCATATACAAAAGCCTAATAAGGGAAAAATTGTCTAAGTTCTCACAGCTGTCATTTCGTCAAAAATTATTTTTTCTGAACAAAACTCCTTCATGCATATGTTCAATGTGTTTAAATTGTATAGGCATAGTCTCAAATTGTTCCATCAAAAGCTGTGGTAGGAGTTGATCGGCCCATGAAGGCACCATCTATGCATATACAAAATCCTTATTAGGGAGAATTGTCTAAGTTCTCACAGCTGTCATTTTGTCAAAAATTATCTTTTCTGAACTAAACTCCTTCATGCATATGTTCAATGTGTCTACATTGTATAGGAAAAGTATCAAATTGTTCCATCGAAAGCTGTGGTAGGAGTTGATTGGCCCGTATATGGCCTATAATAGCATAAGCACAAAGCACTATATTAAAAGCCATTTAGAACTACAAAGGGAAATAACTCTAATAGAATTGGCCCCTAGCCCTTACTATTTTGTCTCAAGTATTTGTCTTGCATATATGAACATGTTTGCAAGGTTTGATGAAAATCCAGCTATGACTCTTCGAGTTATTAAGGAAAAAGCACTATATTAAAAGCCATTTAGAACTACAAAGGGAAATAACTCTAATAGAATTGGCCCCTAGCCCTTACTTTTTTGTCTAAAGTATTTGTTGTGCATATATGAACATGTTTGCAAGGTTTGATGAAAATCCAGCGATGACTCTTCGAGTTATTAAGGAAACAAAGCGTTACGGACGGACGGACGGACGGACGCACGGACGGACGCACGGACAACGTGAAAACAGTATACCCCCTACAAACAAAGTTTGCGGGGGGTATAATTAACTGTCTATAATTATTGGAGGGATGCAAATAATTACCAACAAGAGAAAAACACACCTGTTTTAAAAGATAATTCACTTTTCCCTGCAGTTTTCAGCTATAGTGAACAGATTTATTGTGAAAACATATCTTTATTCTGCTTTTACAACTGATTTAAAAAGAAAATAAAAAATTTCGAAAAAATGTTCATAGTTGCAGACTTAGTCTCTTTAAAGCTTCGCTCGCATGTCACTGTAAAACTTAATTTCCAATCCATATATTCGACGACATATTTCCCCAAATGAAAATTTTGAATACAGTTATCCCCATAGTTTCTGTTCCATCAGTGACCTTGAATAATAGGTTAAAGTCACCAAAATCTTCTGAATGGGGTGTAAAATTCTTAAAATGTCTACTCTGACATACTACATGCTCATATGTGTTTGTAAATTCAATAGTATACAGCACAAACAGTCAAATTTTCTACTTGTCCTGCAATATATGGTACTCATGGCAAGTGGACGAGTGGATTTTTCCATCCCAGCTTCAGCATGCACCAATTGATAAAATGTGACATATTATGGACAATAACCAAACCAGGAAGACTGATTGAAGAATTTGAAGTACCTGCCAATATCAGAAAAATAACATACCTAAAGACTGGTCCACAGTCTGTCTCTTCTTTGGTTTATTTTCCTGCATTGCGAGGTAGTAGGCGGCCGTCATCTTGATAAACCAGGTAGCCTTCAGCATGGTAATACCGAAGTCACAGAGATTGGTGAATATTTCTTCCTTCTTGTTGAAAGAGGGTACCCTCTTGCTGAGCTGAGCGAGGGGTTTGTTACTGGACAAGTCCTTAAACCAGTTCTCCATCATGGTCCTTTTCTGTGAGGTGACCTGAATATAAGAAGGGATTTTTCTAGGCCTGACCTTGACCTTCCCAATTTAAAAATGAGCAAAAACTTCCCAAAATGGTGTATATAATTGTAAATTTCCAAATTCTTTGTTCTACATTTTGGTGAAAATTTCATGAAAATCGGAACAAAAATACCAAAGTTACAGATGCAAGATTTGCATAAAAATGTTAATGAAAACTTTTTTCATAACAGGGGCTTCAAGTTACCATTTTTGAGTGATTTTAGGCCAAGGGAGGCGTGATACATGCTTTAAAATGTCGAAAGTTCGAATATTTGAAGATTTGTAAAAATGTTCAAATCAAGTAAAAGAAAAATGACAAGTTAAGGGAGGATATAGAAATCTGTCAGATCACTTTGTAACTGATTTTCTGCTGAAACCTATGAAATAGATCGAGAATTTCTTGTTTGTCCACCAGCCCATCAACATGCTTAAGCTGTTTCCTCAATATTTTAACCAATGTGCACCATTGAAAAGAGAAATTCACAAAAATTCTGAAATAATCACTTGTCGAGTGCAATCGCGGGAGTTTGCCATCTTGTTTATGATGTTGCCCCAATATGAAGTAGGTAAGTGGCACATGTCTACAATCCTTTGATCACTCAACCTGCTCACCTGAGACAACTTACTCGTACCTACATACCAGAGGTCCTTTATATATTAGTAACGTTATAAGATTTTTATAAAGGCATGAAAACTTCAACAATATATTTGGTGGCATGGTAATTAGTTTAAATAGTGAATCAAATCAAATAATTTTAGTTTAGAAAAAGAAAAAAAATATGGATGCACAGATGAAACAATTCAGGGTACTTATTTGAAGTCACCTCTCTTTGTACCAGGATATTAAAAGATAAAGTTATCCACAAAATATGCAAAGAACACTTTTCTTTAGATTAGGCTCATTTTAAACAACCTGTATTTTCGTCAAGGTGAGCTAGTTTGTGATGCGCGTACAGTTTAGTGCCATGTCAGTTAAATTACGTCGTGCATGTAAACAAAGATGGCCGCTCCTGCCAAAATGCACTCGACAACTGTTTATTTTGAAAAACTGACCAGTTTACATGGTTAGAAGCTTAGCAGAAACATTTTAATGATGTCATGAGATGCACGTAACATTGAAAACTATATCTGCCAAAGGATTTGAGAAACAAAAGTGAGGGAGTACAAATAAATGTTTTTTTCATGATCTTGAAGATTTCTGTGTCCGACCTTTGCTTTTTTCTATGAATCAATTTGGTCAAATTTTTTTTTATTTCATTGGCTGTTATTTTCTTAAAATTTTTGGATGGAATTCAAGAGAAGGCCCCTTAGCATCAGACAAGGTGGCAGATTTTCATAAATTCCAGCACCTGTGGTTTTCATTCACATTGTTATGAAAATTTTCATGAGTTTTATGGTGGGCAATTAAAGCAATAAATATGTTACAGCTTTACACTGCTCATTTCTTATATGGTTTTTAACCCATTTAAAATGGGGTCCCAGTTCTTTTAGCCTGCATCAAGTTTTCCCAGCTTTTACGGTCCAAAAGCTTTTTATCCCAAATTCAACAGGCCCCTGTCACCATGTAGCTTGTGTGTGTGTTGACTAAATTGGTGTGTTGACTAAATTGCAAATCCCAATCTTAATAAAAAGTTTAAATTGGGGAAAAGGGCACCTAAATACAATTTCGGTCCCTGAGAACACAAAAAAAAATCCCTGCGCCTCGATACCGACTTTGATAAACAGACTGAGAAAAGGCTGATTTACTCACAGGCCAGAATATGTCCTTAGTGATCTGTATTTTCTTCTTACTACTGTCAGGGCAGGTGTTTAACTCAATCTTCTTTGTCATCACGGCACTAAAGAATGCCCCAAACTGAAATAAAGCAAGATACATTTAAAATATGATGCCACTTTAGTTAAGAGTGCGTACCAAAAAATCAATTTTCTTATTTCTGAACCAAAACATATGTTGTGGGTACTCAAAAGAACCGTCTCAATGAGACAGTTCTTTTGAACACCCAAAACATAATGTCAAAACAGATCGGTAAGAAAATATTAAAAATTTTGCGCTAAAATTTTTTGTTTATCTAAACCTATGAATGTGGCTATTCTGGCAGCATCCGTGTGAATAAGTTTACAATTGTCTGGCAGTGGACAAATAGCCACCTTTACAGTCCGAAGTCCAGAATGAAGGTAGGCAAAATGTCCCCTACCTCCTATTCTGGACTTTGGGCTGTTAAGTGCATTATGACCTTACCACAAGCTCGGATATTGCCATACTGCAACCTGAACTATTCAAACACAAAGATCTTTTGAATACCAGCATGGTGGCTGTGTTGTTTCTTTGAGCAAGACACTTTACCCTAATTGCTTAGTATTGGTTCCACCCAGGAAAGTGTCCCGACTTGACTGAAAAATTATTGACTGGGACTTTAAGCATCAACTTTGGAGAAGAACTATATAAGTAGCATTACTTTCTTTCCAATCCTATACTTGTATTAACAGATGAAACTCCTGCTCCATAATAACGCCTTTGAAATACATTTGAAAATATTATGGAAAATGGAGCATTTGAAAATATTATGGAAAATGGAGCATTTTGCTCCTTTGAAGCAAATGCTCCATTTTCCATAATATTTTCAAAAGTTTTCAAAACTTTACTTGATTTTTTTTGTTTTTTTTTAAATGTCATCTAAAAAAAGAAAACAAAGTCATGATCTAAAAATAGTAAATGGAGTAAACAGTAAAGTGTTAAAATGTGACTGAAGTTGGAAATGTTTCAGATGAGTCAAGTGAGATTTTAAATTTTCATGCTTAGGGAGGATTAAGGGTTATAGATCTACACCTAGTTTGTGAACATGGTGAATGGACAACATAAAGTTTGTGACAGCAAGCATGTTTGTCTGTTTGTTTGATTTGATTCTTTACGTCCCAGCCATCAATCTTTCATTTATGTCTGGACAGATCTTCCTGGGTTGAACCAGTACTAAGCAGGTATTAACGTGTCTTGCTCAAGGACACGTCAATGCAGTGATGCCAATGAACAGCAAGGCATGTCATTGCATTGTTATTTGTCACGATGTGCATAATGATGCACATAACGATAAGTCTAATCACTTATCACTTCCTGGCATAATGATGTGATTACCCAGGCCCCCAGATTAGAGTGCGTAACTGAAAATTATTTTCTTATTTCTTAACCTACACATATGTTGTGGGTACTCAAAAGAACCGTCTCAATGAGACGGTTCTTTTGAGCACCCAAAACACATGTTTAAACTGATTGATAGTAAAATAATCACAATTTTACGCTGAAAAGTGTTTCTTAACTGGCCCTATGATTACCTCCAGTGAAGAAGAGTCTGAAGATACAAGCCTCCAGATAAGAGTGTGTCATTAAAATTTAATCTTCTCAGACTTATTTCTCAACCAAAACATATGTTGTGGGTACTCAAAAGAACCGTCTCAATTAGATGGTTCTTTTGAGCACCCATAACAGATGTTAGAACTGATGGGTAAGAAAATATTCACAATTTTACGCTGAAGAAATATACTTATCATAAGTTATATGGACTTATGGTCCTTGTTTATTTTTACCTTTTCCTGGCTAATGCTGGCACTCTTTGCAGAACCATACTGAAAAACAAGAAACGACAAATAATCAAAGTTCAGCCAGCTCTGACATAAGAATTGTTACTTTAAACACATCATTTTCTCTATTCTAAAAATGATACAATATGTAACACAGGGATTATTTTCCGGGATTCACTATTTGCTATTATTTGAGAGATTTGCTTCATTTTTCTGCCAAAAGTCTCATTGACATTAGCTTGATGGGAGAAAAATCTCATATATAGTAGCAATGTACTTTAGCGAAGTATTTTGTTAAAATTGCTTGCTAAAATTAATTTTTCGTCAGTTTTGGCTGAATGGCATTCTGAGCAAGAATTCTTCCGGTGTTTATGTATAATTTCATTCAGCATTAATTATATAATTGTGTTTCTAGGGCTTAAATTAAAATTTTATTTGTTTCCCCTTACCCGACCGACCCTGAAAAAAAGCCCCTACTCAAAAATTATTATTTCAATTTTCATTCAAGAATTTTTTTTAAAATTTCATTGCAAACTTAGAGAAGTGTCCATTGTAAACAGTGTTATCTTTGCAAAATGTTTGTTTATTTAATTCTATTGCCTATAATAGGACTATGCAGTAAAACCTGCCTAAAATGACAAATGAGTGCTAAATGCAGATCGAAAGTATTGCAGAATGTTGGAGCATTCTGCAACACTTTTGACCTGCATTATGCGAAAATCAGTCTTGATAAAACAAACAATTTTATGTCTTTTGTTGAGTGGCCTCTTAAGACAGGCTTTACTGTATACAATTAAGCATAATGGGTATCCAATTTGAGAAGTTAAAAAAAATTTCAGACCGACCAACCCATACCGGTAAAACAGGGTCGGGTAAGGGGAAACAAAATATTTTTAAGGTTGTCTTAGTCTATATCAAATCTTGTATGGTACATCAATGTAGTAAAATGTAAATGTGTGTGAACTAATGTTCAATAACTCTTGTAAAAGTGACCAGCTTCTTTTGCATACATGCAGCCTCCCTTTGTGTTTTCCATATGTATTTTGTTTGCAAAATTTCAGCCCCTACAGGGCCTTTGCCAGCAATTTTGGGAAAAGGCCCCTGGCCAAAATTGGGAAAAAATGATCGACTTAACATCAAAGTTGGGAGAAATTAACGAAATGGAACATTACAAGGGTAGTAAAATATATCCTCAAAATCAAGTTATTTTAGATTGTATTATGCCAAGCATAGCACTTAAGCACAAGTATTTGAGTATCATTCTGATATGGGTCATTGTTTCTCATAAGTAGAAGGGGTCTTTAAAGAAAAAGTAAAAAAAAAAAATTTTTTTTTTTTTTTTTTTTACTTTTCTTAATTGGGAAAATCAGACATGGTATTGGGAAAAAGGTTACTATTCTTTGATTGGGAATGTGGCCGAAATTCGGCCCCTAGGTTGAAAAGGCCCTGCCCTAGGACCATTATTTCTCCCTAGTCTCCCTCTGCTTATTCACTGCTGAGGGTCTGCATTGTTGGCTTTCTTCAGGGACTGAAATATATTTAACTTGGAAATTCTAACCTGTGACCCCTTGATATGTAAAATAAACCACTGCAGGATCATTGTATACATGAAATCAGATGGAAGAATGTATTAGTCATGTTTGTTTTGTTTTATTTGATTCTTTACAACCCATCAACAATCTATCAGTTATGTAGGGACGGGTCTTCCTGGGTTGAACTAGTACTAAGCTAGGATTAATGTGTCTTGCTCAATGACACAATGCAGTGATGCCGGTGAGGCTCGAACCCGCGGCCCTTCGGTCAAGTCAAGCACTCTACCACTGAGCCACTGCCCTCCCATATGTATTTTTTGTTTTATTTATAGAGCAGACTGGTTCCATACATATGACACTGAATATTCAGGGTTGTTGTTTTTGTGTTGTTGTTGTTGTTTTTTGGGGGTTTTTTTGTTTTTTTTTTTTTTTTGGGGGGGGGGGGGGGTATATGATCAAATTCGGGGAAAGGTAAAGTATATTTAAAAAAAATTGTATGGTCTGTCTAGGGTACTTTGACTTACCTCATCAACAAAGTGTGGCATATTGCTGAAGCCAAGTTTAACACTGGTAGAATTGAGTTCATCCTGAAAAAAAATCATTGCATGTTGGGTAATTTTTCAAGATTTTTTTTGTCGTCTGCTGACTTTTTAAAAAATTATTCTTTTCAAAAATCAAGACCAACAGAATATTGGTCCTGATCTGGGCCCAAACTGTTTGCAAAGGTAATCAGCAGACCACAAAACTCGCCACTAGTGAGCAAAGAGTTAACATATTATAAAATAAGAAAATAATAGTTACCTTTGAGTTTCAACTCCATTTAAAAAGGCAGATTTCAAGCTTCTACACATTTTTTTCAGGACATTGGTTGTTATCCCCACGCTTTTTTAAAAAAGTGATGGGGATATTGCAATCGCCTCGGTCTGTCCGTCAGTCAAACTATCTCCTCCAAAACAATTGGACGAAATCCAAACACATTTGGCGCAACAGCACAATTTTTTCCCCCGCCCCCTGGAGCCCTGGGGAGGGGCCAAAAGGTCAAATATCATTAAATTTCAATTACTAAGTCGATTTCAAATATTTTTATACCAAACTTTGTGTGTCTTCTCACAAATGAATAAAAGCACCGCAAGCACTGCAGAATACCCCGCCACTGCTGGGGGCACCAAAAGTTATTTTGTGAGATATATAATGCCTAAATAGCAACAGAACTGAGATAGACAGTGATATGACGTCCTTAGTCACAATATGTAACCTTTGATGGTCAACATATCTGTGAAGTTTCATTCAGATACTCCATATAGTAAATGAACTACAGGTCAAAAACCATTTTTCAGATCAATCAAGGGCAGATAACTCATGAACTGGAAAGGTAAGGGTGACGAATCTTACTAAAAATGTGTAACCTTTGATGTTCAACATATCTGTGAAGTTTCATTCAGATATTCCATATAGTAAATGAACTACAGGTCAAAAACCATTTTTCAGATCAATCAAGGGCAGATAACTCATGAACTGGAAAGGTAAGAGTGAAGATCCTTAGTCACAATATGTAACCTTTGATGATCAACATATCTGTGAAGTTTCATTCAGATATTCCATATAGTAAATGAACTACAGGTCAAAAACCATTTTTCAGATCAATCAAGGGCAGATAACTCATGAAAGAGAAAGGTAAGAGTGATGGTTCTTTGTCACAGTATGTAACCTTTGATGTGAAACATATCTGTAAAGTTTCATTTAAATATTCCACATAGTAAAGGAACTATGGGTAAAAAACATTTTTTAATTCAATCAAGGGCGGATAACTCACAAACGGGAAAGGTAAGAGTGACGGTTCTTAGTCACAATATGTTACCTTTGATGTGAAACATATCTGTGAAGTTATATTCAGATATTCCACATAGTAAAGGAACAATAGGTCAAAAACCTTTTTTCAGACCTATCAAGGGCAGATAACTCACAAACTGGGAAGGTCAGAGTGACGGTCCTTAGTCACAATATGTAACCTTTGATGTGCAACATATCTGTGAAGTTTCATTCAGATATCATGAACAGTAAAGGAATAACAGGCCAGAAACCATTTTTCCAATACGAAAAAGGGCAGTAACTCCGTTAAAAATGGACGGATTTTGCCCATTAACAATCCCATACCCCTCATCGCCGATAACAATATGTATGCAAAATTTGAAAAAATTCCGTGAATAAATACTCAAGTTATCGATCGGAAATGGTGAGCACGGACGGACGGACGGACGGACAGACGGACGGACGGACAGACGGACAGACACCGAAGGGTATAACATAATACCTCGCCACACTTTAGTGGCGGGGTATAAAGATATAAAACATCAGACGGGATTTTCATTCCGTCGCCTGGAGAGTTAGGCGGGTCAAAAATTATTTTCTTCTGGAATTCAACCAAATTTGGTGTATGAGTTACTCAAATGAATCTGAATCTGAATCTGCCAGGTACTCCAAACACCTCTAGTGAGTATTACATGGAGTGCGCAGCGTGCGCAAATGACGGTTTCGAAAAAAAGAAATAAAATCAAAAACAATTTTTATTCACAAGTTTTTAGAATTTTGTTATTTTCTGGTTTTTGAGCTGAGAAATCAACATGACTGTGTAGAAAAACAAGAGGAAGGCATCATGAATGGTGTTTATATAATGGGTAATGAAAATGTTTAATGAGGTTGAAATTGATGAATATGAGGATGATGAGTTTTTATCAGTTTTTTAAAGAGTTTTGAGGAGCCCTGCTCGGAATGATCCGAGGTCAGGACTGTTACAAAGGTCAGGTGGGAGATTGTTCCAAAGTTTAGCAGTTCTGGGAAAAAATGAGTATCTATGAATGTTTATCCTAGATCGAGGAAATGTATATCTGGATCTCATGGATGGCTGAATATTGTCTGGAAATGGAATATTAACTAAGTGATGCTTGATTTTATAAAACATAGTGAGAGATGAAATTTGTCTGCGTTTCTCAAGTGTTGGAAGGTTAAGCTTAGATAACATATTACTTACACTACTAGTGAAGCTATAATCATTGAATATGTATCTTATGGCCCTGTGTTGAATCATTTCAATTTTGTTTATGTATTTTTTCTGCCAGGGGTCCAATACAGAGGCCGCATATTCAACTAAGGGACGGACGTATGTCTTGTATGCTGACTCTTTTAGTTTAGGGTTAATGGTCTGGATGTTGCGTTTAATGAATTTTAGTGAGTTATTGGTTTTCATTGTGATTTGGTTGATGTGAATGACACATGAAACGGCACATATGGACATATCACTGATTAAAATTTCGTGATTTTTGAATGCTTTTTAACAAGCGTCTGGCATTATTTTCTACGAGTATCTCAGCAGAGCTCTTCAGCCTGATGTTACATAAAGCTGTAGTATTGATGTACCCAGGATGAGCGCAACAACCCATTCACCCCCGCTCCAATGCCTGGGATACCCATCCAGCTACTAACCGAGCTCTGGAAGCATCATCACCAATTTGAGGTAAAGTACAGTTGTTAAGTTAGAGCGCTGGTTAGATGTGGTCATGAGTTTTACGTGATGATCTCAAATTAGAGAGGCGTAATTATCAGTTTTGATTGTTGTTGTTGTATATTCGCTGCCAGTAAAGATTCCGAAATTAAGATACTAACGAATTAGATCTAATACGTTACAGAAAATTACTTCGTATTCAGTTGCTGAATAAAAAAAAAGAGATAAATTTTTGACATATGAAAGGAAAAATATGAATGGACTGACTTCTTTTTGTTTTGCATCCTGTGGATAAACATCTGGAGGTCCTAATCGAGCTTTTTTCAAAGGCCTTGAATCTTGACTCGGATAAGCGGCCATTTTTTCATTTTTGACTGGTTCAAAAATAATTATTATGATAAATTAGAAGAACGGTATTGTGAGTGTGTGTAAGAACCGGGATGGGGATTGGTGTTTATCTCATAATAATTTACATTGATTGGGGTCCGTAGAATTACCGAAAACCACGCATTAACCGAAAACCACCGAAAACCACTTAAAAAATCATATTTATAGGGAATTATACCCTCCTAGTATTTGTTTTTAGTAGTTTATGTTTATATATAAGTATATTTAGTAGGATGGATAGAAAAAAAATAATGAAGCCATCTTTAATATGCCTTTTTTGATCGTTTAAAATGTATCGCATCTACCGAAAACCAAAAGCAATCGCCGAAAACCAATCCGAATAGCTGATATAATAAGTTACTTTGTTCTTGAAGTATTTGTTTTTGATAATAAGATGTTTATAGCAGTATATTGAATAAGATGGATAAAATAAATCAAATTTGCCTCTCTCTTATACCTAATTAAATGCTTTAAAACGTACAGCGGCAGGCCGAAAATCAAAAAACAACTATACCATGATAAAGTGGCCTCAACATATACCTTGTAATAAAATATCATAAATAATATATATTTAAACCTTAACTAATAAAAAACAAATACTAGTATGGCATAATTCCCCTAAAAACTTGATTTTTTTAGGTGGTTTTCGGTGGTTTTTGGTGGTTTTCGGTAAATGTGTGGTTTTCGGTAATTCTACGGACCGCATTGATTGGTTGCTCAAAATGGGATGTCATCTGAGTGTGAGATGTCACTTCAATAAACAAAACCGAATTAATGACATGCGTGCGTTTGAACATAATTGGCCGGGGAGTTTGGACGTGGCGATCATGTTTTTAGCTGCGGTTCACCCAAGGGTTGTGGCTAAAAGCTGTAACCGAACCGAATTCGGCCAGACATACGGCAACAGCCGAATGGATACGGCCCGAATCTACGGAAAATGACGGTTGTGTACGGTTTTCCGATACCGTGATTTAGTACCGTAACCGGTTCGCTATATCAAATGTGAACAAAATAATATATTCATTTATTTAGATTAAACATATTTTATTGCATAAAACAGCAGAAGTTATAACAACAGTATATCGTCCTCTCCCAACATAGTAAATAGTTAGCATATATAGATACAAGAGCCGAGCATATTTCATAACACATTTCAACTTCAAGTAGATCTACAAAATTTCTGGAGAAGAAGCCATATCTCGGGTATATGACATAGTTACTAAGTACGGATGTGCGTGCCGAATAGCCCCCTTTTCAGTGCTGCCAGGATACGATAAGCCCCATTTTTCTAAGAAAAAGTATATGACTGACCCAGTTTTTTTATCATTCACGGTTATATGAATGGTCCCATTTTCTGACATCCCTGTTTGAAAATACTCATATATTTGCTCAGATATTCAGCTCAGAAACCAAAATTGTTATATTTATTTGTTAACTTTGTTTACGGACAGCAAAGAGGGTATATAAAAATCAAAGAACAGTATATGAATATGTTAACATTTTGTTAAATCAAGTATATGAATAGGTCACTTTTTTCGAAGACTAGGAATATGATTGGGACAGGTTTAAAAAAACTGGCTCGCACTTCCGTACCAAATTAACCCTCAAGTCCCCCCCCCCCCCCCCCCCCCGAGAGCCATATCAGCATGGCGGTCGTCTTGGTGTAACCGGAGTCGTTTGAACTCATTATAAATAACTTTTTTTTTTTGGCCGAAGTTAGATTGTCAAAATAGGATTTTGAATGTCAAATTTGCGATATTCAGCCCTATGTCGAATGTCAAAATAGGATTTTGAATGTCAAAATACGATATTCGGCCGAAGTTAGATTGTCAAAATAGGATTTTGAATGTCAAATTTGCGATATTCAGCCCTATTTCGAATGTCAAAATAGGATTTTGAATGTCAAAATGCGATATTCGGCCCCATTTCGAATGACAAAATAGGATTTTGAATGTCAAAATGCGATACTCCGCCCCAGTTCGAATGTCAAAATAGGATTTTGAATGTCAAAATACGATATTTGGCCCGATTTCGAATGTCAAAATAGGATTTTAAATGTCAAAATACCGCCGGGCCGTAACCTCTCATTGCATGAAAGGCATTGCCGCCTTTCTGTATGCTAGCTCGCGTGCGATTAACAGATTTTAAATTTACGTCTTGAAGTTTTCCTAGATAGAGATAAGTTGTTGTTGATTCTTCGCGCAGTTACTCTTTACCAATGCAGAAAGGATAATTTAAGCCGCTTTAGTTCGCTTATTGAGTGAAAACATGAGAACGCACGATATTTCTGCGTGTATGAGGGTCTGGATGGGGTATAATGATTAGTGAATAATGGCCCTTTTTTATCATGAATAGTGAATAATGAGCCAAAAAATAATGAATAGTGAATAATGAGGGCCTAAAAATTAATGAATTATCCTATTTTTTAATGAATTGAAGAAAAAAAAATGAATAGTGAATAATCAGATTTCTTTGCCACCTTTCTTACTTTTAATGAATAATTGGTCTTATCTTAATGAATAACCCAAACTTTTAATGAGATGAATAATGGGCTAAATTTTTAATGAATAGTGAATACCAGACCCCCCATCAAGACCCTCATGTATCATACATAAGCGTATACGGACCTATACGATGTCGAACATTTTCTGTAAGTTTAAGGCGGGCGATGTGGCTTTTCTTCATACGTAGGCGTGTACCCGGTATCTACTGGTTACCCCCAAAAATATCTGGAATATCGTGAGGCATACCCCAAAAAAATATTTCTTGAAATTAGATTTCATGCGCAGACTCGCCAGAGCCTTTGCTGCTGGCATAATCGAATAAAATCGCATACACTTGGGGCTCATTCACAGACAGCAGGCAAACTGATTTCTCAGATAAAATTCAATGTGCCATCGGAAATCAAATTTTGACATCTGAATGAAAGGTGTTAATTGCGGGCATAAATGCAGCCTGAAACTGTTGCTAACGTCTACACACGTACCGTGATGATTAGACAATGAGTGCAGTGTCTGTGAAACAAAGATATATGCGAATACATTTGTGAAACTTTATTTCATAAACGATTACATTGAATTCGTTAAATATCATTATCCAATCTTTGCGATTGAGGCACCTTTCAAATTAACTTAATATTGAAATATATCTCGGACCCATTCACATGTTACTGTACTAAATCCCGGTATCGGAAAACCGTACGTTTCCGTACTTTCCCGTAGATTCCCACAACATAATTATCTAATTCCAACGACTTAAGATCTCGTTTCCACAACAAAATTGTTAAGCGATCATGCGTCAATTTGGTCTCGTAGGGACCCAATATCAATATATGGGGTATATATTGTTCACATTGAGTACCTAGCTATTTCAAAAACATAACTATTGCAAGAAATGAATTCTATATTATATATCTTGATTTGAAAGGAATATTATACAATTATTTATTTCAATGAGGTAGACATGAGGATATATCTACCTGAAAAAGTGATATTCACCGAGGCCGTTAGGGTAGATAAATCCGTATGTCTACTAAAATTGAAGTCAATAATTGTTTTGTTTTATGACCTTTCAAATATGAATGAGTATTTTCCACTTTCACTTTTTTGTTGAAGTCATGTTCAACCTAAAGACTTTATCACGATTTTTAGCAACTGTCATTAAAACATTTTAATGTAGTATTAATGAACAAGTAAATCTAAACTAAACTTTTTTTTTAAAAAAAATCATACAGTTTTTGATTTTTAAAAACTGTTGGGAGTTGAAACAGCAAATCATATGATTTTTATCCAGCCCATGCTAGATTCATCAGGGTCTTTCTATACAAAGGTTTAAGAATCTTTACCGTATGTTCAAAAACCGTTGTAGGCCAGTGTGTATTGACCATAGCCTCAATAATTGCTGGTTCCTGGATTAAAAGTGGTCAGTAATGGAAAAGCAGGTAACCAGTTCCTATAACTGGTTACCTGTATTTACATTACTGACCACCTGTAGACTGGAAACCATCAATTGATCTAGATATAATATGCCACTTTACTCACACAAAAGTCGAACACAGAGTATTAATTTACAATTCATCATTAATGTCAAATTTTACTTAATAATACTTTTGAATTACTATCTCTTCTTTACCACCATATGCTGAATCACACAGACTAAACATTTAGCACCATTGTTACTGGGTATGTGTATCTATTACATTGTAATATGTACCTAATGTGTACATTAGGACTCTGACGCTCATACCAACTATCAACGTGATTAACTGGAGAAATACACAATGCATCGTTTTGAAAATTAAATGGTTTTGAAGCTGAAATGCTACTTTATGTTCTGGGTGTTTTCAAACTTCATAAATAATTAATTATTATTTCTATTCCGAAAAATTCACTTTTAAATAAGTTCATTATCTCCTTCTTACAATGTCTGTAAGTATGGTACTGTACCTATAAGATAATTCTTATTATCAGTAAAATTATACGGTACTGTACCTATAAGATAATTCTTATTATCAGTAAAATTAATACAGTGTTTCCTAACCCTCTTGGATTCATACGCATCATGCCTTTTTGGCTCTTTTGAGTGTGATATTAGAAAGGTGTCAAAAAATTAACTTCTGGAAACTAGTATGAGTTGATTTTCGTCCCAGTTTTTGGGTCTGCATTGAGATTTATCAGGACAAATTGTGCCAATCAGGAGATAGGAATTCTCTTCAGCCATATAACAAATGCCATTATGTCCCATTAGGAATTCAATTCAATGGAATGTGACACTGTTTTTCTAAGGTGATTAGAACACTGCTAGTCTGATATTGTAATGGGGAAGTACAAAATTTCAAACTTCAAATAAAATTTATTTCAAAATAAAAAATAACCCGATCCCAATTTTTCAATATGGTGAATTATAGGTATCAGTTAACTAATTGAGAGAAAAACAAAAAAATCTAATGTAGAAATTTTTAGAAAAATGATATTGAAAATTGCCAATTTTTAGTGCATTGAAAAATGCATAATAGCATGTAAAAATCCATCATAGCACGTGATACCATGGAAACGGAAAAGTAACAAAATCAGTACAAGGGTAAAGTAATTAGTCATTTTTATTGTTTGAAAACACAAACACAAACATTTGCCACA
Source organism: Loripinus fragilis (assembly GCA_964019695.1). Taxonomy (NCBI): domain Eukaryota; kingdom Metazoa; phylum Mollusca; class Bivalvia; order Lucinida; family Lucinidae; genus Loripinus; species Loripinus fragilis. Next base: position 62,431,685 of record OZ026524.1, on the reverse strand, counting down.
TTGCCTCTTGGGTAGGGCAGTCCAAAATATTGTAATTTTTAGCTCAAAATATTGCTGAAAAATGCTAAAAATAGAAAATCGTGGTTGTCATGGAAACGGAAGTGAAAAATTGAAAAAAAATGCATTTTTGTTCATCTCTCGACAGAAGTTAAAAATGGGCAAATTTTCAAGAAAATCTATTTTTTCTATTTCCAACTGATTTTGACGCTCTCAGATAATGACTCTTAAGATGCTATAAATGGGACCATTGAGTCTGGAACTTCAGGGTAGTAGATGTTTACTGCCTAAGACTGGCTAGTACTGTGGTCATATGGTAAGCAATTGCCAGAAATCTGTCAGAGCCTGTGGGAGCCGCGGGCTGTCCCCGAGTGACTAGTACTGTGAGTATATGGTTATCAATTGTCTGATAACTGACAGAGTTGGAGTGGGCCACATACTGTCTGAGAGTGGTCAGTAATTGGACTAGTTAATATGTGATCAGTAGTTTTGCGAGCATGATAGTGGCGTGTATTGTAAAACTAACGGTTACAAGAGTCTAACAGCGGTCAAAACTGGGGTGATCTATGTCCAGGACATTATTGTGAAAATATGGAATGGCTGAAAGCAGTTTGTACTGGTGTGATCAGAGTCACTGAGTTGATTATCTTAAGTGATATAGAGGAAATCATACTTTGAAAGCGAATATTGGATTTGGGGCGATAAGAGTGCAGCTTCCACTGAAAGAGGCTGGTACTAGGACAATATGGTACATGTAATACCGTGTTTGAAAGCACTGGCACATGTATCTTGATCAGCTGTTAGCTGCTAGCCTGTTAACATAGTAATTTCTGTAAACGACCAGTACTTGAGCGATCAGAAACCTGTCTATTTGAAAGATGATACTGAAGGGACAGTATGAACAGTAAAGTATCAAGGCGACCAGTTCTTTTGTGATATGAGTGCTGCTTGTCTGAGAACTGCGAGCTCTGTAATATTTATACAGTATTGGTAGTAGATTGCATCGTATTCCCTTGTCTTAGGCCCCTAAGGAACAAACATGGCATATTCCTTTAAAAAATAGAGAATTGTTTGATACATTTTCATCATTGCACAGGTTATGCTTATGTGATAGATTGATATCCTACATGTAATGTAAGAGGGGGATTGGGTAGAGTAACACTACCTGATATTGAGTCCCATGGTGGCCAAAATGAATATTCATTTGAAATTTCTATACATCCTTATGTACATGTATGTTAAATTTTATGGCAACCCAATGTTTTATTTTCTTGAAATAGTTATACTATTGATAAAGCTAGGTGCTCTGAATAATATGTGCATTGGGGTCACGTGCTGGGAAAGGGCTGACCTCTTGTCTCTCGTTTGTGGTGTCCAACTGTAAGTATGTCACTTTCCCATTAGTATCCTGGGTCAGGTGTGGTATACTTGATTGTATCGACTCCTGATCTTTGCACCCTTACTTACTTTGATAGTGTCACATTCCCTGAGAGTGTGAAAAATGAAGTTTCTCTTAATTTTTTTTTAAAAAATGTTTTGATTATCTTATTCATCTTTTATGGATACTTAAAGCTTATTTTCTTGTAATTGTTATGGTTTTGTAATAGCTAAGTAACAGGGGTAGACAGTGTCGCATTTCCTGTCAGGGCAAATGTTCCCTTAAAATATGTCGTTGGAACAAGATCTTAGGTAGTGGGAAAGAGATATTAAGTCGTGGGAACAAGATAAATATTTTGTTTAACATGCCCTCTCTGTGTTGCCGTAGCTTTCAATGCACTTAACACCACAATACGTAATTTTGAATGGTCCTGCTTATTGTACCGATCGGTTAACGAAGCCAGCTATCTTTTTTGAAATGGTTAACACTAGTATTCCCTCCAATAACATTACAGTTACACTGGATGACTAGCCATGGTACAATTCAGAAATTAGGCGAATTTCACGTAAGAGAGACATATTGAAAAGTAAGGCAATTAAAACGGACAAAATCTCAAAATAAATGTTTGTAAAAATAATGAATTCTTCAATCCCGCTATTATGTTCTACATCACATTCAGGTGGAAATAAGTTTCATTTTACTGACAAAGAAAAGGCTGAATGCTTAAACGATTATTTTGCCTCCATCTCTAACGTTGATGACCAAAATACCACTTTACCACCTTTCTTTCGGAAATCTCCTTATTCTCTTTCCAATATTCTTCCACTACAGAAGAAATAGAACTGCTAGTTTAAACCATAAATCCTTAGAAAGCAAATGGAATTGACGGTGTTAGCAATCGAATCCCTAGAGCAGTATGATCAAGAAATACTAAAATCACACACTACAGATCAACCCACGACCCCGCGAGGAAGAGCTACAGGACATTTATAGTGTCAAGACATCAAAAAAGACAATAAAAGCAAAGCAACCAGCTCTCTCTTCCTCGCAAAGATGATTGCAAAACGTAATACATACCAAAACAAAGACCAACACAGAACCCCCACAAACAATGGAAGGTATATACACACAATAAATAAAAAACGTATCCTAGTTTTTTGGTGCTGACATTGTGGACTCTGACTAGAATTCGCAGATACCAGGGTGATATGAGATTTCACTTGGGTTGCATAATATGATTATGATAGTTGTCAAGGGAGCGCAGTAGCTCAGTGGTAGAGTGCTTGACTCGAGACCGAGAGGCAGCGGGTTTGAGCCTCACCGGCGTAACTGTGTTGTGTTCTTTGAGAAAGACACATTTATCCTGGCTTAGTACTGGGTCAACACAGGAAGACCCATCCCTGTTTACTGAAAGATTGTTGATGCGATGTAAAGAATCAAATCAAACAAAAACAAACTAATACTTTCTTGTCTGTTTATTGCAGCCTTGTGGTCACCTGCTGGGAATTGACTGGCGTCTTGGCTCTCTTGACTGGTATGTTTTATTGTGTTTTTGTCACTTTCCCATGTGGTGTCTTGGCTCAGGTGTGGTACTTGATTGTATCGATTCCTGATCTTTGCATCCTTACTTACTTTAATCACCATAGCTGATGAACAAACAGGGTGGTAAAAAAATTATTAGTAAATAATGAGGATATTTTTGATAACGATAAACATTAATAGGACCTGAATATTCACTTAAAGTGGTGCAACGCCACTGTTATGGTGTGCATACGGTTTTAACTGACTCATTTAGACAGGTCTGATGAATGTGATGACAGTGAAGTTCTTGCAATACTCTAGTCTGGGCCTTTGCGGTTCACATATGCGATATGCACTTAAAGCTCAAGTGTTGGTCCAAATATGACTTTTGGTTTGTGTGCAATTATTTGAACTCTGTCATCAAGATGGATTTAATGAACGTCTCTACAAATAATTTTCAACACATAAAGCTTGGTCTGAGTCTTGTCTTTTTGTTTGTGTGGGCATTGAAGGTTATTGCCAGACTGTGCGTTTGCGTAGTCTCGTTGGAGTCTTATCTGTTTGCATAGGTTCATCCTCATTAATCACTGTGCTTAGGAGAAAGTTGATTCTGTCCATGTTATGCCCTGTCATGGGCGGATCCAGAGGGGGTAGACAGGGGTCCGGACCCCCACCCCACACCCCCTTAAGAAAATCACAAGTGGTTGTAGGTTTTCTTAGAAAATCTGGTATGGACCCCCTAGAGAAGTAATTGGACCCCCTCGATGGAGGTCCATATGGCCCTATGTGAACTACGTTGATGACTAAATAAACCGTTGCCAGGACACCCCATCCCCGCCTATGGCATGAGCCCTTTTCTTTGTTTCATCCATTAATTTGAGTTGATGCATTGCATTAGTTAGGGAGCCTCCATGCGAACAATCTAGGGCGAAGATTTGGAACCATTAAAATGCATTTAACCCCCCCCCCCCTCACCCGATGGTTTAGGCTGCAATCCGCTCACAGGTGGCGGTTCTGTTGTTGTTGTTGATTTATTATTTTATGTACCTCCCATTGTTCGTTGTCTTTTCTTGTTTTGCAATAATCATGACGAGGAAGAGAGACCTGTTAGAAAGTGATATTTCAATATAAATTAGGCTATATTTCAACATAAATTAGACTATAATTTTAAATTTAGTTGCATAAAACAAGATAATTGTGATGCCCATTCCGGTTATGAAGGCCATTCCGTTTTTTTCCGGTCCACTCTGGTTATTTAACCAGATCTACTAAAACCCGTGACAAACATAATGTCTGTGACGTTATTGTCAGGGGTTGTCACTGGTTTTCTCAGTACAGTCACAGCAATGTCACGTGTTGTCACGGGCAACTGTCATGGGTTTTGTTGGTACCGTCACAGGATTTATCAGGTAGGAACGCCATTTATATTTAGACATTTACCAGAACATCAATTGTAAGTTAAAGACGTTGACGTCATAGCAACATAGACGCCATTAAATAATGAAGCAAGATGCAGTCAAGAACATTTTCAGCTGGTGCAGTCCTTGAAAACTTACGGGACCCAGATACATAGCCTGCATTGACACTGCCATTTCATCCAAAATGAGGAGAGCTATACAAGTTCAAAGGAGAAGGAGTGAAGGCACAAGACTGGCGTGTGGATGGTCACCGATGGATCAACCAAGGAATTAAGCCTTACCAAGGAAAAATCCAAAAATAAAAAAAGTATTTTTATATCGCCACTGCAAATGAGGCGTTAAAAGAGTTTGTGAAATTTGTTTTCCATGAACATGGAAAGGAAAACGGTCCATTCATAATACAATATATTGGAAATGAAAAATCTCGCAAGTACATGTCCACGGGAATGCAAAAAGCACAGCTAGACCATTTGTAAGAACTAAACCAAGTTCCCTAGAGTGATGGTTTAAAAAACAAACAAAAAACGGAGGACCCAAATGCGGTATATAAAAACGAAATCCACGAGGAGAAAATGCCAAGGAACTTGAAGCAAATCCAAAATCTCAGATATAAAGGAAACAATGAAATGAGAATATCGCGAGATGCTTTATACAACATTCACGCTATAGCAAGGGACAGCAGCAATCAGTTCATCCATGCCATTCACACATTCCTGAACTTATTGGTTATATGTGGACACTTAGGCTACCTGTATTAGATGAACTAGAAAAGGTACTTTATTTTGATACCATTGTAAATGCCTTAGCTACGACACGACATTTCAATTAGGAGATTTTTATATACCGGCTCTGATTTTCAGGCATATTATCTTCGGGTCAGTGTATACATTGGACCAATTCACTTGGACCTTTGGACCTTGGACCGGTCCAAGTAATTACTTGTAGGACCAGATGGTGTGTATTCCTTGGACCAAATATCAGTTGGACCAGTTTTATTACCAGCCAAGCTGGTGAAGATCATATATACCAATTAGCATGATAATATGAGATATTAACTCTTCATTTGCTTCCAAGCCCTTATGAGCTTCTTGAAAACCCACCTGTTAAATCTGCATGAATAAGAAACTGGTGGAATACTGGAAAGAGGTCCTAGTAAGTGTAACACAGAAAAAGTCTTCGCTCCAATTTTGGAACCCCAGCAGTTTTGAATACAACGTCTGCAGTCAGATCTGGACATGTGCTGGAAGAGACCCAGTTTCAGTACATAAAACAAACATTAATGTCGAGTTGGTCAGTTGTACCTATATTCTGCAAACAAGTAAAGCCAAATTCAACCAGTATGAAGTTAGCAGCCAGTGTCCTTTGTGTGGCATGGAACCTGAAGACCTAGTGCATTTCATGCTGACCTGTGAAAAACTTGAAGAGGTGCGTCAGCCTTTCATCTCAAAACTAGAGACACTAATCACTTCACGTCATGGAAGTCACTGGTGGAATCAACTCGGCGACAGGGACATGGTTCAGCTGTAACTTGATAATACCAAACTGAAAGAAATCAACGATCCGACGAGGTTGCAGATCTGGGATATCTCACGTGGTCTATGCTATATATTGCATTCCAAACGAAGTGTGATTCTTAATATGCTGTAAAGTGACATTTTTTAATTTTTCAAGATACAAGATACAAGAAACTTTATTTAAAGTCGGCATTCAATTTTAACATATCAAACATTAGCCATTAAGGCTATTTTACCGACAAACAAAGAGAAAGACTGTACAAGTATAAACATATAACAATTCACAGGAAATTTGGGTTAGTATCACAGAAATTTACATTGATATAGCACAGATATTTATAAGCTAAGATCATATGTAAGTTAAAATATTATAAAGATAAAATTTTATAAAACCAATATATTTTTTTCCTATATAAAGTTATATATTATGAGCATATAAATATAAATAAATAAAATGATCCTTCTTTGCGATCTATCTAGGGGAAGGAATTTACGAAACTCGAAAAGGTGGGAATAAAAGGGGCTCAAGAGACCCTGACCGCCATGTTGGCTGGTTTCAAGGCTCTTAGGCGAAAGACGAAACCTAGATAGGGCGCAGATAGGCCACAAGATGAGCTCAGCGGAGAGCAGACTTATCAGATGCATATTAATACAGCTATAGTTATAGCCAGGTCTCCAGATAAGAGCGCACATTTGAAAACAATTTTCTTCATTTATTCTCATCCAAAACATATGTTGTGGGTACTCAAAAGAACAGTCTCGATGAGACGGTCCTTTTGAGCACCCAAAACACATGCTTAATATAGGTGAGAAAAAACATTTGTTGTGGGTACACAAAAGAACCGTCTCATTGAGACGGTTCCCCCGAGCACCCAAAACACATGCTTAATGTTGGTGAGAAAATCATACCAATTTTACACTTATAATATTATAAGAACTATAGATTATAATGGCACTTTGGAAGTTTAGCAAAAGATTAATTAAATTAATTAAAATAAAGTAACTAAACAAATGAAAAGGTAAACAGAACAGTAAAAGTAACAGCTGAACTGAGGAACTGAACTAGACTGGTAAAAACAAAAACTACAAATTAAACTTACACATAGAACATTTACATGAGATACCCTCCCAGGCCCGGATCAGTCTTCCAAACTCCTTGAAGTCAGTAGTTGTCCTCAGTTCATTTGGGAGACTGTTCCAGATGTGGGCGGCCTCATATCTAAACGATTTCCTACCGTAAGACTCTGTGTTTACTCTAGGAAGCTCAGCAAGATTTTGGTGTCTGAAAGAGTAATTTGTGTTTTTAAATTTTACTAAGTCAAGAATATAACTTGGTGACAGATTATTAAGGATTTTGAATGTTTCAATGGCAATTTTACGGATTCTGGTTATTTGAAGGGTATTCATATTTGCCTTTTTTAGAAGATCTTCGTAAGAGCTAATAAAGTCATTGTATACCAGTCGCAGGGCTCTATACTGAAGTTTTTCCATTTTGTCAGTACTTGATTTAGAGCAAAAATGCCAGACTACTGGACAATAACTAAAGTTAGATCTTACGAAGGACTTGTAAATAAGTAGTTTGGTTTCAGTGCTTAAGTAGCGACTGAGCCTGCACAAGACATTTATCTGCCTTGCTGCCTTTTTACAATTATCAGAAATATGCAAGCCAAAATTTAACATGTAATCAATGGTAACCCCTAATAGCTTGACTGAGTCTTCACATTTAACAGTATTATCATGTATTGTGAAGCTCTCACAGTCACCATGCCCTCTCTTACCCAAGACAATTGCCTGGAACTTTCCAGGATTGGCCTGCATCTGGTTTGTACCAAACCATTCGATAACATATTCACTTTCGGATGTGAGGACATTCTTGGTTTCAAGAAGGTCAGGGTGACTGTAAGAAAGAGTATTGTCATCTGCATAATTATATAGGTTTGATTTTTTAACAAAATAAAAGATATTTTTAAATGATATCTTTTATTTTGTTAAAAAATCAAACATTTTACGATATGTAAAGCTGTGATAAGGCCTTCAGAGATTTGTTGAATGCTGTGTAGATGCTGATAAATATGTGTACATGAACTTTTAAGTATTATACATGAACTTTTATTCTTGGAGCTTTTAAAGGTTTTAAATGGTGTTGGAACTGTACAAAGTGTATATATATACAGAAACATAAACATTTTTTTAACCTAATGGAGATTTGAGTGATGCACACACAAGAGGTCTACGAGCATTTTATAGTTTCATTGGTTTTAAACAAGAAAATCCTGGGAGAGATTGCAAGAGATTCCTTTTAGTGAGATAATCTACGTTGAAACGGCGGTGCTCCAGGAAGTGGAGGAATTTCCTTTCAACTAGAACTAGCACTAGTAGCAACTTCAGATTTCAATAAAGGTACGATGATCAACTGTGACTTGGTAAATAAATTTTGATTATCACATCTATCTCTATAATTATAACTTCATTTAAAAACGTAATACCACAATCACAGATCAACCGACCAAAACGTCACGGAAAATAATCATCACAGATATAAGATGATGTAAACATTTTAGGACCTCACATGTTTTATACCGTCACAGGTTTAAGGTGATCCCTTATTAAACGCACCGCCAAGATGTATTCCTGGTACACACTCACACACACGAACGCACGCATACACAACTGGTTTTACAGCGACGTGGTAGAGTGTTTGCTTGTAAATCCAGTGACCTGGGCTCGATTCCTGGCTGGGCAGGTTGGAATATTTTCCCTCTACGACACATACATTCAATTATCTTTTATTTTCAGAATGCTTGCCAAACTCGCTTGTGGACCTCTCAAATTTCAAATAAAAATCAACTGAAACCTTGACTCACTCGGCTGTGGTTTTCAGACCACCTGCAAGCAATAAAATCAAAATAATTGTTATTTACTATTAGTATTAATGTTCCACTTATCGATTTTAGTCTATGTGATGATATTAATTAAAAAATATTTATGAAAAATCTTCACCAAGGTTGAATTTGAAAAAATAAACTATGTAGGTCGGCACTCGGTAGTTCGGCTCGGCAGGGGCTTTCAGACCCGATCGTATACACTGCCTACACCCCGTCCACCCGGACAACCTAATCTCCTAAGCACTATTTAACTCACCAATCCGCAGATTGAAACCCGTCTATTTTGACAGAAGTTGTCTTTCCTTGCAATTGGAAAAAACAGAAAAGAAAAACTCGCATAGAATTTGTCAAATTATAACCCGAGGTATCTACCTTATCGGATTTTCAGCATTTTTTCATTCTTCCATCTTATTATTGCATTGATATCTGAAAAATAAGCCTTCCGATTTCAAGATTTTTGTTAGATTTTGCCTTGATCCCTCACTGGTGGACAAGAAAGGAAGGAGAAAAATGCCAAATTAGGAAATTGTGGTTCAAAATCAAGTGCATAAATACTAAAGAGATCACATGCACTTGTAGCATACAAAAGATCCACCATTTAGGCCATACCAAATATTTTTTTAGATTCTCATCCCCGCCCGCCCCTATGAAAAACCGCGGACCCTAAATTTTTTTATAAAATTTGCCTTTTAAAAATGGCATGACCAAATATTTTTGGTGCAAATTTTTTGTACCAAACAGTGTTCAAATTTAGCAATCGCATACTAGCAAAATGCGATTGAACTTTACACGATGCACAAAGGAAAAATTCGTACTCAAATTTATTAGCTGGTTTGAGTTTAGTCCGAGTTTTCTCTGACGTTTTGGTGGCTTTTCTTTATTTTGATTTTTGCCACTACCGTCAGAGCAACTTAGCTATTGAAAATCCAGAATTCTCCCAGCCAGTCGTGGCTGGGCACTTTCAATGAAAAATAAGGTAATTGAATGAAAGCTCCATGACATAAAAAGCTAAAATATGGTCAAGTAATGATTTATCTATAAAATAAAATGATATTTTTCATTTAAATCTTACAAAGATGGAAATTATCCACACCTATTGTAGCCTACCCTCTGTACACATATAGTTGGTGTTTAAGCTATATTCATTACCCATCATTCCCATTAATCACTTAAAAAGTGAAACTACTTTTATTTTTCAGTTGTATGTACGTTAGTTTTATCATTTAAAGCAGTTATCTAATGAAAACATCATTCATCTGTCAATATTTTTGGTATAAATACCCATTTTTGATAGGTGAAGAAAATTCTGGATTTTCTTAATAGGAGTTACTCTGATGTTAGTGGCAAAAATGTCAAAATATAGAAAAGCCACTTAAACATCAGAGAAGGCTCGGATTAGTTTGAGTTATGGCAGTTTTCGTAGCCAAAATAGAAATCCGGAAGTTTGGAGGTACTGTGTATGTGCAAAGGAGATGCAAAGCCAGCCAATGGCAACGGTAGTAATCTTGCCCTCGCAGATATTATAATCTTTCAAACTTGGATTGATAAGGTCGGGCTGACGTCACAGCAGCCATATTGTTTCAAATGCGAGGTACAAAACTGGGAACTCCTTGCTTTTTATCGCCATGATTTATATCATTTATAACCTTTTTCGGAAAATTTTGATTGACAAAAAATAAAAAGCCAGAGGAAATAATTCACAAAATAGGAAATTATGTTGAAGAGAACATCTTTTTCTGTAAGTCCTTAATTTGGTTTACATGAGAAATTGTTTATCATGGATATATTAAAGGTGACGTCTATTGACAGCCGGCTGTCAATAGACACTTCCTATATTAAAGCTGAAAGTTGGCATCTTTCAACTATAAAGACCGGAGATAGTACCTCCAACTTACGGCGCTAGGTGGCGCTTTAGATAACTGTTTGTGGTTTCTTTTCCAGAAGAGCTCTTTGCCGACCTTATGAGTTGATCCAAGAAAGTGTCCGACTTTTTGATTGAAAATAAAATCAAGGAATGTTTTCTTCTAAGTATTATACTTAAAAACTATAGAAAAAGATATGTTAATGAAACCAAGGGAAGCTCTATATCAGTCCTCCTTTTTGGAGAGTTCTACTTGACTGGGGGGGGAGGGGAGACTTAAGAAGCAATTTACAAGATTTCTACAGAAGAGGACGGTTACAAGTGGTGTATAGCGTAAAGGGTTCAAAATTCAACCAAAGCTGTTGAACAAGCAAGTGCTCATCATTTTAACACACCTTCAAATAAGTATTTAGTATTTGATGAAGAATCATGAAAATACTGTTGCAGCAGTGGTAAGAAAACCTTTCCAGCGCCCTAGATAAGCTTTTTGGTCAATATGGTATTCATGCAACCTGGTTATCCTCAATTGCGTACTTGCAAAAACAGTTGCGTATTTTCATATTTTTTACGCCACATTTTCTTTTTCTGTGATTACACCTTTTCTTATTGCATGAAGCCATCAGGAATGTGCTTGCATATTTATTCACTCCCATCGTCTGCCTTTCTAAAGTATCAAACTCGCGGATTTTATAGTACCTGAAACAAATCTCATCCCCTTGTTGACATTCGAGCGTGTATACTTTGCAAAGTTTCACTTTCATCTTAGTGTTTTTCCGCATTACTGGACTGGGCAACAATATTTTCATAAAATGGAGTATATTGTGCGCTCGCTAGTAAAAATAAAATCAATACCCGACTGGCATTTGTTTATTAGCCGAATGGAAACAAAATGGACCAAATGGTACGCAATGACATTGCATGTAATTGCATACCGATCGTTAGATTTGCTTTTCGGTACGCACACATTTCATTTCAATTGCTTTTTTGATGATTTTAATTATGTAATTACGCAAATACACTGCTTATCTAGGGTGCTGCCTTTCCAAGGCGAAAGTGCATTCCTGCTAAAAGAAACTTAAATGTCTCATGGACCAGTCCATGGCTTTAATATTTAGTCATCTGTTCTAGTCTGGTCTTATTTCAGTCAACGGGTGTATGATCTAGTCAGGTCTTTATGGTTTAGTTTCTAGTCTGATGGTCATTCTACAGCATTGCTCAATGCTTATATTCCCAGGGTTTTAAAATAAAACAACGAGCATATCAGTTTTATATAATATATTTCTTTTTATAAAAATTTTGTATCAAAGTATTCAATTCCTCCTCCAGCACTGTTCTGTTCTTCGAAGTTATCGGAAAAATAAAAAATAAAATCCTCCCACCTGCCCCAATTTTTCACAAAATTTTGATAAGAATCTAAAAATTTATTTGGTATGGCCTTATATAGAGGAATAGATAAGACATATCTGACACTCAAAGCTCATCTGGAAGCTCCACCACCAGTATGGGATCAGGGATTTTTTTTTGCAATTTTGGGAAGGGGCCCTAGGGCCTTTCAGATTGGGAAAATTAGCGCGGTAAACCACTACTTTGGGAAATTTTCTAAACAAACAAGAACAGCTTTTTTGGTCAGTTTAAAAACAAAATTAGCTATTACACATACTATTGCCATTAAATTGAAGGAAAATAGGATGCAATTCTAGTAGATTGTCATCATGTAGCTTGTGAGTGTGTGTGTGTGTGTGGTGACTGAATGAAAATTCTCAAAAAAAAAAAAATTTCTTTTTTTTTTTTTGAGATTGGGAATTTTTTTTTCAAATTGGGAAAAAAGTCACCTAAATTCCATTGGGAAAGGGGCCGAATTTCGGCCCCTGAGGACACCAAAAAAAATCCCTGGGGATGGTCCTGATTGGAGGAAACACACTGTCCTGGACCCGTGCCTTTCTTGGTAACTGGTGGCAGACAGTCGTTCATTGAGGGTGAGGTATCACAATCCGTTCCAGTGACCTCTGGGGTACCCCAGTGTTCAGTTTTGGGACTTATCTTGTTCCTTGTGTTAAAAACTACTTCCCAGAAAAGCTGTTGTTACAAGTGCGCCTCTTTGCTGACGACACAGCCATGTATCTTACAGTTGGAGGCTCGGATGATGGCATAGTGCTACAAAAAGACTTGGACAGACTATCAGTGTTGGAGTCCCAGTGGTACACGGGTTTCAACCCCTCTCAATACCAGGTGGTGCAGGAAAGCAATTAACTCAGCAGGGGACAAAAATGTTTCAATATTGCACTTGTCCTGGAGGACGAGTAATTTACAATTTTCACTCATCCTGCAAACACTTGCACTCGTCCTTAAGAAGCATATATGCAATTAAGAACATAAGGGAGTTTTATGTAATATGACTTGTAAAGTTCCTTTATATCACTGCTAAAATTATTCAGTTTCATAATTGCATCCCATACATTGACAAAAGATTTTACAGTCAATACTCAGAAAATGCTAGTTTCACCCTCAGATTTTAGATTTTGGGAAGAATTACTTGTCCTTTCTAGATTTTACTTGTTAGTTCAAGCGGACAAGTGGAATGTTTGTCCCCTGCAGCTGCTCAGTGTATACTTTACATGGCCAGATCATAGAGGTTGTCACAAGTGCTATGTACTTAGGGGTTGACATCTCCAGTTTGTTAGGGGTTGACATCTCCAGTTTGTTAGGGGTTGACATCTCCAGTTTGTTCAAATAATGGCCCTACCTTAAAGTGCTTTGAGGTCTTGGAATCATAAAATATCTTGGAAACACCTCAGATCACCATCCCTAAACCACATGTGTTTTTGTTCCTCATGATTAGACACATGCATTGGCAATAACCGTGGGTGCCATTGGGGCTATGCCCCACCCCTCGCCTTAATGCAAGACTTAATGTCATTGAAACCATTCATTTTCCCAACTCTAAATCAAATATATTATTCAGGCGTGTGGAAATATCATGCCTGACTTGACCGGCCAGGTCCCGTTTTATTCAGAACAAGTGAAAAATTTCTATTTACTTGTCCTGGGACAAGTTTAAACTTTAAAGTTAATGTAATTCAATATTCATCCCCATGCTTTTTTTAAAAAAGCGAAGGGGATATTGTAATCGCCTCCGTCCATCTGTCTGTCCGTTATGTTATCTCCTCCTAAATCATTGGACGAAATTCAACCAAATTTAGTGTGTGAGTTACTCACATGAATGGGACGTGCAACGTCAAACTTTTTTGGCCCCTCCTGGGGACAAAAATATTTCAATATTGCACTTGTCCTGCAGGACGAGTGACTTAAAATTTCGACTCGTCCTTTAAAGGATATACAACAGAGAACATAAGGGAGTAATATATAATATGACTTATAAAGTTCCTTATATCTTTGCTAAAATGAATTTACCCAGTCAGTTTCAGAACTGCATCCCATATACTCAGAAAATGCTAGTTTCACCCACAGATTTTTCACCCTCACCCTCGAGAAATTCTTCCCAAAGCACTCGTCCTATAGGAAGAGTACTATGGGAAGACTTACTCGTCCTTTCTAGATTTCACTCGTAGTTACGAGCGGACGAGTGGAATTTTTGTCCCCTGCCCTCCCCCCTGGGGCCCTAGGGAGGGGTCAAAAGGTCAAATATCATTTAATAAAATTTCAATTGCAGAGTCATTTTCAGAGATTTTTATACCAAACTTTGTGTGTGTTCTCACAAATGAAAGATACAAAATATATCAGACGGGATTTTCATTCTGTTGCCTGGGTCATGCCCCAGGGGTAGGACTTTGGGCTGCTGGGGGTGCCCAGGGGGTCAATTTTTTTTTTAAACATGGTCATGTGGCATATAAAATCAAAGAGGATGACGAGCAGAACAGAATGCAAGTAAAATTTTCATCCTAGGGTCAAACTGGTGACCTTGGGGTGAGGTCAACAGGTCAAATATCATTAAATGGCTACCATGTCAATTCTAATATTTTTATACTAAACTTTGTGTGTGTTCTTACAAATAAAAGATAGAAAACATATTAAACAGAATTTTCATTCTGTTGCTGGAATCATGCTCCAGGAGTGGGACTTGGGGATGCTGGTGGGTCAAAAACTTTAGCATGGGGATTTGCGATGGCGCCTTATCGCCTGCGCATTCTAGTTCATTTTTTATTAATTTTTGTGAACTCACAATGTCACGTATGGAAAATAGTGTGGATCCTGATCAGCTGGTTTCTGAAGGAGCCAGCTGTTCTGGATCTACACTGTTTACAGTCTGGCTTCATACTGTTTTTAAGAGATTATGTATGGTTATTGACAAACTAAGGAATAAGCGGCTAATTGTTTTTCAAGACTACATGTAATTATCGCTTAATGCAGGTCAAAAGTATTGCAGAATGCTCCTTTCGACCTTCTTTAAGCTACTGTACCATAAGCTACTGTCATTAAAATGTCTTACTTGGACAGGCACTTTATGTTGCTGGTTTTGCTTTTTGGAGTCACTTTCTTTGCAAACTTGGGAAGAAAGCTTACAATCCAGCGCGAAAGGAAATAGCAAATCTTACACCAAGTAGAAAGGAAAACCAATGTTTACCCCTAGAACCGGAGCAATTTATTTATTTATTTATTTATTTATTTATTTATTTATTCATCTTCCTTCTTGACGTAACCTAAACAATCTGACATCTCTGAGATAATAACCCACAGTGTAGATCTGTATGAGACAGCTCTTAGAAACTTTCTCATCCGGACCTGCACCGATTGTCACGTGCCTTGTTAATAAACCTGACAAGGACAAGGGAAGTTATTTACCACATATTCGTAAGACAGAATACAGATTTATTATAACCTATCTAGCTCTTGATACTCTACGCAAAATATTTCACTATTTCTTTAACATTGCACCCACTAAATAAGTTATTGTGTAGACCCTGATGAGGCATCCATTAGGATCTGTCTCATCAGTACCTGCACGGGGTGGTATTGGTCTTGCTCTCTAAGATTTATTTTACACTAGACTTTAGAGATACAAGAGCAAGGGAAACAACTGATCAAACACTCAAGTGGAAAATAACCCCGAGTTACTCATCTTTGACTGAAAATGATTTTAATATTACCTCCATATTTCTTTGTTGTTTTTTTTTTCGTTTTTTTTTTTCGTTTTTTTTTTCTCTTTTTTTCATGTTTTTCTTTTTTTTTTTACACATATTTCCTTCCTTTTCTTTTTTATGCCCCCAAAGGAACTTTGGGAGGCATATAGTAATCGCACTGTCCGTCCGTCCGTCCGTCCGTCAGTCCGTCCGTCCCACTTTCGTGTCTGGTCCATATCTCCTATATTCTTTGAGGTAGGAATTCCAAATTTGGTGTGTGGATACATCTTGGGATGGCGGAGTGTCGCATACCATTTTCGGGTCACTGTGACCTTGACCTTGACCTCTGACCTAGTTTTTAGAATAATCGTGTCCAGAGCATATCTCTTATATTAATTGAGTTAGGAATCTCAAATTTGGTGTGTGGATGCATCTTGGGATGACAAAGTGTCGCGTACCATAATTGGGTCACTGTGACCTCAAACTTGACCTCTGACCTAGTTTCTTGAAAACTGCATTGAGTCTGGTGCATATCTCCTATATTCTTTGAGATAGGAATTCCAAATTTGGTGTGTAAATGCATCTTGGGATGACAGGGTGTCACATGCCATTTTTGGGTCACTGTGACCTTGACCTCTGACCTAGTTTTAAGAAATATTGTGTCCGGAGCATATCTCTTATAATCTTTGAGTTAGGAATTCCAAATTTGGTGTGTGGATGCATCTTGGGATAGCGGAGTGTCATGTACCATTTTTGGGTCACTGTGACCTTGACCTCTGACCTAGTTTTTAGAACAATCATGTCCATAGCATATTTCTTATATTATTTGAGGTAGGAATCTCAAATTTAGTGTGTGGATGCATCTTGGGATGACAAAGTGTCGGGTACCATAATTGGGTCACTGTGACCTTGAACTTGACCTCTGACCTAGTTTCTAGAAACTACATTGAGTCTGGTGCATATCTCCTATATTCTTTGAGATAGGAATTCCAATTTTGGTGTGTAAATACATCTTGGGATGACAGGGTGTCACATACCTTTTTTGGGTCACTGTGACCTTGACCTCTGACCTAGTTTTAAGAATTATTGTGTCCCGAGCATATCTCATATATTCCTTGAGTTAGGAATTCCAATTTTGGTGTATGGATGCATTTTGGAATAGGGGAGTGTCATGTACCATTTTCAGGTCACTCTGACCTTTCACCTCTGACCTAGTTTTTAGAATAATCATGTCCAGAGCGTATCTCTTATATTATTTGAGGTAGGAATCTCAAATTAGGTGTGTGGATGCATATTGGGATGACGAAGTGTCACTTACCATAATTTAGTCACTGTGACCTTGAACTTGACCTCTGACCTAGTTTCTAGAAACTGGTGCATATCTCCTATATTCTTTGAAATAGGAATTCCAAATTTGGTATGTAAATGCATCTTGGGATGCCTGAGTGTCACAAACCATTTTTGGGTCACTGTGACCTTGACCTCTGACCTAGTTATCAAGAATTATTGTGTCCAGAGCATATCTTCTATATTATTTGATGTAGGAATCCCAAATTTGGGGTGGTGATTCCTCTTTGGATGGCAGAGTGGTGCATACCATTTTGAGTCACTTTGACCTTGACATTGACTCCTGGCCTCATTTCTAGGTTTTTCGTGCTATATTATAGCTATCTTTCCTCAAATGTGTCTTATGCTAGACCAATTCCTTTGGGGGCATTCGTCACATGTTTGTGACATTTCTTGTTTCTTTATGTTTTCCATCCTTTTTTGTTTTGTTCATTACTTAGATAGACCCTGGCTAAATACTTACTTATTATAGCCCCCATTATAACTGCTCCCAACCCTTACCCAACCCCAACCAATTAGATAGTTTTTGTTTTGTCTTCTCACCTCCACCAATGCATTCTCTGTGTTCCATGCCATTCCATACTGCTGCTTTAATGAAATACGAAGTCAATGCGTGGTCCATTTTAGCAACAGTGTGGATCAAAATACACACAACATATAGAGAATGCACCAGTACACCGCTTATTTCACTGTATTTGCTTTGTCCTCATATGTCATGTTTGTATGACTTGAGAGTAATAAAGATTCTGTTCTGTTATTAAGATCATTGTTAAAAAATTGTCTATTTTTGAGTGACTGTTTTACACAGGTTTTACTGTATTCACAATTTTATGCTAAAAATGATGATTTTTATCTTTTTACAGACTTCAAGCGAGTTTCTTTTACTAGTCAAATGTGATGGTGCAAGAGATCAGATTTATGAGAGGCTGTTGAATTTGAACAGACTGCCTGAGATCATGAAGCTACGAAAGGAAGCTGCAGATGAGATCCTTGAAGACTCCCTCGAATACAAAGCTGCTGTGAAGACTGTGATCAGATATGAGATACAAAACCTAGTAAGTCCCTTGAAACCAATGCATAGCCACATTGGTCTAGTAGGTAAATTTTGGAGTGTAAAATTTTAAACATTTTCTTGCCTAAAAGTCTAAACATATGTTGCGGGTCTCATAAGAACCGTCTCGCCTGGCCTGTTCATGTACCAGCACTAGCAGAATAAAGGCAGTTTATGGAATTTTTTATCACAAGGCTTCGTTTCCAGCCAAAAATTACGAATTCTCTGCAATAAAAATACAGTGAACAAAATTTTTTAATTGGTTGTAAAATTTTTAAGAGTAAGTTTGCCCTTCTATTCAATAGAATTCCAGATCTAATATCAATACTGTGATTAAAACCTGCACACATTTTTACAGGTTTCATCAGAGTTCTCGGAAACGCCGAATCAGGCATATTTTTACGCCAACTTTTTGTTTTGGATACGTACATTTCCTGCTGGGGATTCCAATTTATGGCAATTTTTTTTCTGCTGACTCATCTCAAACTCCTTAAAAACACCTGAAGATGACAGCCGGAGTCCAAATTTGGCTTCCGCCACAAAAGATCAGAAGATAGCCGCTAATCCGATGCCCCAGGGTTTGTCATAAAATGTCCAGCCGTCTGATCGCAATAGGCGTGATCTCATTTAGCTCTCAGCCAATCAGAACGTCCCAAAGCGACTGCGTCTTTATTGACAGGTCAATAATTATACCTATGCAAATTTGAGAAGCAGGCGGTCGATTGGTTTTAATCTTTTCCAAGTGCGTGTAAAGACAAACGATAGTCGCGCATTCGTGACTGTCTGTCTCAATCAAGTCTTGAAAGTTTTCTTACATTTTGAACACATGAAATTGCTTCCACAGATGGTTGATAAAATAAAAATAAGATTTGCTGAAGATATCACTACATCAGTAAACCGAATAGGATAACGTCCGATAAGGCAAACGTTCCGAATGAAGCTTCATTAGCAACAAATGAGTGATGCAATCAATTATCAGTGTTTGTTTCCATCAAATAAACTATTCTTAGGGTATTAAATGCAAACAAATTACTTTCAGCAAGAAAACCTGTTAATTTTAAACCATTGAAATCATCTCGCACATATGTTTGAAATCAAAATAATCATCAATCACCGTTGACTAGCTAGACTAGGTGCGCAAAAAGCACTTGGCACTTGCATGCAAATAATTAGGCTTTTTGATTGAACTAGATCTATACATCTACAAGATATATCCATCTGTCTGTCCGTCAGCTTGTAAATGAATAAAACAACTACATGTATCAATAGTATAAGCTTTTCATTTTTAAGGCCAAACATAAAAATATGTGTTTCATGATACATGGAATTTTAAAATATGAAAATATTTTGATTTTGATGGAGAAGATGGGAAAACAATATAGCCAAACCCCTTTGAAATCCCCCAACAATGTTTAGAAAATATTGTGTAGGGGTTGGGTAGAGGGGATTTAAGTTTGTTGCGGTAACTGATACAAACTCTTATTTTTGGTCTAAAATCTTTTTAGTTCACAGCTAGTCCTCACAAGGATTTTGAAATTGCCATTTTGCAGGATAAAAGACATTACATCTGTAAATAAAATTTTTCATATTTTCGGCTAAAACTAAAAACTCCAACTTTTCCAGGTCAAACTCCAATTTTTCAATTTTGACTCCTTTTCCAGGGATGGATTCTATGAATCCTGTTTTAAAAATCTGAGTGAGAACTCTGTTCATATTTTTTTATTTTACGCAGTTTTACACGTTTAACAGGTTTTTAAACCTACACAAAATTTGAATAGATATTGAACAAAATTACTCAACGTATTTCTTTGACTACTTGCTTCAAGTTTGCTCAATTAAGAAAAGAGCTACGTGCATATAGGGGCTTTTTTGGCCCCCCTATGAGGCTAAAATATAAAAATTGTTTTTCATCAATGTGTTCTTATTAGCTTATTAGAACAATAACCAAAGTGTAAAAGTCTCAAATTACTTTGACCTTTACCGTTGCTATGGTAACAAAAAAGGCTGCAAAAATAGGCTGAAAATAGGAAAATTACCATTTGGAGCAAAATTGAGAGGTTTGACAGAAATTAACATAGAGCACAAGCAAATACCAAAAAGATATTTTAACAGAAGATGAGAATTACCACCGCACAAAACATATTAAAAGGATTTTTTTGTATTTAGCTGTGCTGATATCTAATTCTTAAAGAATCGGTCTCAAAAAGCCTTTAATTATGTCCAAAATGGCAATTTCTCTGTTTTAAGCCTATTTTGTTGGCCATTTTTTGTTACCATAGCAACAGTAAAATTTAAATAAATACCAAAATTTTACACTTCAGTTAGTCTTCTAATAAACCAATCAAAAGAAATTGGTGAAAAGCAATTAGTTTTTGGCTCTAGAGGGGGCCAAGATAGCCCCTTAATGCATGTACCCCTTTGAACATTTTCAAGTGTATTGAAAGAGAGGGTATGATAGGAAAGTTAGAAACTTAGTTGATAGAAAGCCAGAACAAAGAGTAGTTTTAGCCAATGCATTTTCCACTCTTCAATCCTCAACCAAACTGCCTTCCCTGAGGGTACCAGGGCACAAAGTGCCCGACGGTATAGCTTGAGGGTGTCTGTATTAGTTTTGTAAAATACCTGATATTTATATTTTAGTTACACAAACTTGCTGTGGAGACCGGTGAGGAGTCTATCGTCATCTCAACTAATGTGTCAACGGGCACATACAACCACCTGGGATCAGGACTGGGACAAGAGTATCTATTAGATGGTGCCATGACAGTCGAGAGGCTCTGTGAGAATTTCATGAGCTTTTGTAAAAGTGAGTACTATGCATAGGTCCAGTTAAGCAAAATATTTGAGCGTAAAAATGCATTTATTTTCTTACCCATCAATTTTAACATGTGTTTTGGGTGCTCAAAAGAACCATCTCATTGAGACGATTCTTTTGAGCACCCACAACATATGTTTTGGTTGAGAAATAAAGAAAATAGTTTTTTAATACACTCTCTTGTCTGGATGCCTGACTATGGAAGGGTGATAACTCATGTCATCGTAACATGCCCAGAAAGGCAAATACTCTGAGTGCTACATTATTTGCTATTATTTTCTTATCTTAACATACAGGGAAAAAGTTTTCAGGATTATTCCTGAATTCAGGATTTTGAGGCTGATATTTGAGTAAGTCAGAGAACAATTTCTTTTTGAGTTATTTTTAGATATCCAGACAGGCCCCCAGATAAGAATGCGTAACTGAAATTTTCTTTTTATTTCTCAACCAAAACATATGTTGTGGGTACTCAAAAGAACTGTCTCAATGAGACGCTTCTTTTGAGCACCCAAAACAAATGTTTAAACTGATGGATAAGTAAAAAATCACAATTTTATGCCGAAAAAATTTGCTTAACCTATGCTGGAGACGTTTTAATTTCATCGCTGGCAGAGTCACTATGTTGTGTCCAGAGCAAGACACTTTATCTGCTGCTAAGTACTGGTTCAACCTAGGAAGACCCCTCCAACATGACTGAATTGTTGAGTGGGATGTAAATAGTCAAAACAAACAAACTTTAAATTATAAATTTTTTTGTAGGCATACTGCTAGTTTTAAAGTTTTACCATCTAAAGTTCAGGTTTTGTTGAATTTTCGGCTTTTATCCAGTACATACATTTTGGGTGTGCAAAAGAATCATTTTGTTGAATTGTCATTGAATTGTCATTGAGTCTTTGGGACTGCTTGTTTGACTAAACACTGCATGTTTTGTTTGAGGAATAAGAAAATTAATCTCAGAGACAACTGTACTCAAAGCAGCCGCTATGGTGTAATGGATAAATCACTTGCCTTGTACCCAGGGGTCAGTCCCTGGTTTGATTTTGTTGCTTTTCCGGTCTGTTGTATGAGACTAGGATGGACTAGTTTTTTTCTACAATAACATAAATTTTGAGTGTGTAATAGAAGACATTTCTTTCATGCACTCCAAAAGATATGTGATTATAGACAGTTTTTAAAATTATAATGAATAGGTCCTGTTCTCTGAATCCAGTGTATCCCAAATTTATTTCGAATCAGTGAGTATTTCGAAAAATCGAAGTTCAAATTTTGGAGGTTTCGCTGTATTTTTTACAGGTGTTCACAATGATTGTGTTATACCTCAACCAGTGGATCACATGAACTCTATTGTTGATCAGATGAACTCCGTCTTCTCACAGCAGCCTGACAGTAAGTACAGGCACCAGTGACCCCTAAAGTTAGAACCACTGTCATAGGCAGAGGTGCCATTACATGTATGCACTTATGCATATGTGTAATGAAAATTGTACATATGAGCCATGGCATGAGATTTCCAACAATGTGGTATGTGCGACCAGCAAAGGCTTAGACCAGCCTGCACATACGTGCAGACTGATCAGAGTCTTTGCTGGTTGCTTAAATATTCTATGACTGTTAAACTACCGACCGAACCTCATTTGAGGTTTCTAAGCTAAAAAGGAGGCTGCACAGGCTCATCTGAATCTACACTTGTCAAAATACCCCAACGTTGGAAATCACATGCTACGGCTCATATTCAAGCGAAATCACATTATGAGGCAATCAGGGTTTCCCAACCATAATGGACTGCTCTTAAAGGAAAGAATTTGCTTCAGGAGCAAATTCCCTTAAAGAAAAGACCCCTTTATGAAAAGGGGCGCAATTGATGAGAATCACTGCT
>OZ026524.1:62323235-62408921 GCA_964019695.1 Loripinus fragilis | reverse complement strand
CATTATGGCTGAAAATATAAGGCTGCTATTTTGTATATATGTTTGCTAAAACATCTGTATATTCAGTAAACCGGAAGTGAACAGGTGAACATGGGTACATAAATTCTCAAAGCAAATTTGTGCATACTCTTTAGCTCAGAGGAGGAAACTGACGCCATGTTTTGAAACAATTTGAAAATAAAAAAGGTGAAAATTCTGTGTGGAGAACAGTATTTATCTTTTTATAACAAACCAGGTTTATACAATCTAATGTCCTTCTATTAATGGCTCTATTTGCAGATGACACTGCAGTGTATTCGACAGTTCAATGACAGGAAGATGAAGATATTCTCCAAGATGACCTTAATGTTCTCCAAGAGTGGGAAAAAGCATGGGATATGGAACTTAATCCATCCAAGTGTCAAGTCATGCACATATCCAGGTCCTGCAGGCCAATCAAACATTCTTACACTATGCACGGACAAGTCCTGGACTAGTCTTTATAGACCATGCACGGTACCTTGGTGTCAACATCTCATGATGAGTATCAGAGTATAACAGACTTTAGATTAAGATCAAGCCCAACAGTTTATCGGTGAAGATGACAACGAATGTAGTTAAGCACAAACATTGCAGACCCAGAATATACACATCTGTCTTTGTTACAATCAAGCGTTTTTATTCCACATGTTCTTAATAATTGTAGATTTCAAAAACTAATATGGAGTAGGGTGGGGTGGGTGTAAAATTGATTAAATTTTGATTCTTGGTCAGTGTTTGGATTTACAATAAGTCCATCTTTAAATATCTATATCTTTTGAAGTCTTTTTTTCTTTCAAAATATCCTCAGTATATCAGGCTCTACTTATCTTCTTGTTAGCATATATTAAAGAAAATTTGTCTTTTTATGTCTGAAAATGTCACCATTGTTGCCCATTTAACCCTGATCACATGTCCAAGGAACCGCCATTAGACATGGTGAAGAAGGCCATCTCAAAGATGAAGTCGGGCAAAGCTGCAGGTCCTTCAGGCATAGTGGTGGAGATGATCAAGGCAGCAGGTGATACAGGTGCCATCGCGATCTTGCTACTGCGATTATCCTTAATGGCAAGGTCCCAACTGACTGGGAGCAAAGTTTCATTGTCTGCCTATACAAGGGCAAGGGTGATGCTTTGGACAGAGGCAACTATCGAGGCCTCAAGCTGACTGAGCAGGCCATGAAGATCCTAGAGAGGATTGTCGATGGTCTGATAAGGCAAGTGGTGTCTATTGACGACTCCCAGTTTGGCTTTGTTCCAGGAAGAGGCACTACAGATGCAATCTTTGTGGTCCGACAGCTGCAGGAGAAATACCTAGCAGTGAACAAGAGGCTCTATATGGCCTTCATGGACCTAGAGAAAGCATCTGATCGAGTCCCTCGGAAGGTTATCTGGTGGGCCCTGAGAAAGCTAGGTGTTGAGGAATGGATTGTGCGGTTAGTCCAGGGAATGTACGCTAATGTGCGAAGCCGGGTTCGTGTTGGCAAGGGTTTCAGCAAAGAGTTTGAGGTGAAGGTCGGAGTCCACCTGCTCTTCATCATTGTGCTGGAGGCCTTGTCACGTGAGCTTCGGGCTGGTGTTCCCTGGGAGGACCTATATGCGGATGATCTTGTCATCATTGCTGACTCACTAGACGAATGTGTCAGGAGGCTCTTGATATGGAAAGAAGACATTGAGAAGAAGGGGTTGAGGGTAAATGCAGGAAAGACAGAGGTCATGATCTGTGGTACAGGCCTGGACCTCTTGCAGAGTTCAGGCGAATACCCATGCGCTGTCTGCGGTACAGGAGTAGGCAACAATGGCATCTACTGCAATGGCTGCAAACTTTGGGTGCATAAGAAATGCAGAGGGCTACAACTACTGACACCAAATTCTGATTATAGGTGTGCACGGTGCATGGGAAATGGCGGCCCTATTGACGGCAGGCCACAGAATGAAGTCTAGGTCGAACCTGATAGGCTGGAGATGGTAGATTCCTTCTGCTATCTGGGTGACATGCTTTCTGCTGGTGGAGGCTGTGAAATAGCGGTCACTACTCGTGTGAAAACAGCCTGGAAGAAGTTCAGGGAACTACCAGTTCTCACATCCTGCCACCTCTCTTACAAGACACGTGGCCATGTATACAGCTCTTGCGTGCGGAGCGCCATGCTCCATGCCAGTGAAACTTGGCCACTGACCAAGACAAACCTGCAGCGCTTGCAGCGCAATGATAGGGCCATGATCAGACAGATCTGCAGTATCAAGCCAGAGGATGTGGCCATGGTAAAGTCAAGCGAATTACTGGCAAAGCTTGCTTCGACTTGGCAGCCAATTTTGGCAACACGATGTTAGCATTCAATTAAAACTAGTCAGTTGATGGAGTCCAATCTGAATTAAAACCGAACCGGGATGGTGCAAACTCCCCAATAGTGCCAAAAATAATTTCAGTTGATCTTGAATTGGAAAGGTTGGGAGTTTACCAACGGCAAAGTGACAAAAGACGGTACACTCCGCTATTTATTCACATTGCAAATTCGGAATTTCTGTTGTGTTTTGTTACGCTACTCATTCAGTTATAATTGCTTTTATGGATAATTAATTTGGGTAAATACGCAAATACGCTTACTAATTAAGCTCAAGATGAGCTGTGTTTAATTCATTGCGCACCACTCCACAAGTTTACATATACTCAAACAAAAAAGTAACGTCCGATTTTCATGGTACTGTATCTATCAATCCAGTTAAGATGTCGCAACAAAAATAAAACCAAAATGTTTATCAAACGTAGGACACACAAAAATTGGTAATTATTTGATTTTATCTTTTTATCATGAAGGGTTATTGAACCTAATGTGCACACAGCGTTTTCCATTATCAACAGGAAGTTAATAATCAAAACGTGACACATTTTATGTTAAATGGCAGCCAGAAACGTCTGGCGATGAAAAAACATCTAAACATTCCAAGTCTGCTTATTGAACGAGCGACATTGCAGTTCAAAACCTTTGATTTACGAAATTAACTGAAATTACCTCCCTTTGAATTAAGCAAATAACAATTTAAGAACTTCCAAATCTCCTTTACCTAACATCATTTTGAGACCGTTTTTAATTTAATGTGTTGTGTTTGTTAATGACAACAATTACACAAAAGAGAACAACAAAATCTATGGCTGATGTCGGGCATCAAAGGTTTACTTAACTGTGTTTTATACCCCACCCCTTACTGCAAAATCACCCAAAATATTTCATTATCAATTGGTTTGATGCTGATTAGTCTTAATTTATGTTGAAATGCTTGTGATGACGAAAAAAAATCAAATTTGCCCGATTCTGTCAATTTTCAAAATACTGGACCAAAAATGAATTTTCTGAGTGTTTTCACGCACGCTCGTGATCGGTATTTTGTCACGTCAGAGTATGTTACAGATTAATGGCTGTGGTCGTAAAAGCAATGCATACAGCCAGCAAGCAAACATCTATAGATTTTGCTCAGTGATGTTTAAATGTGCTTAAAAATTCGAGATTATGACGGACACACAAGCTATTGATGTTGTGACTTTTGATTTTAAGGGTACTTGTGTTTGCTGCTTTGTCAGTGGCTCTACGGATTATCAAATGAATTTATCTTTGTTGCAAAACGTTTTTAATTGATCACAGTGGGTAATGTGAAATTTTGAATGAAATGCGTTCATACATTTGGAACTGGCAGACATAAACGTCAAGCGGACATAACTTTATTGTTTCAGTATATATTTATATAAATTATAATAAAGATTGTTCAGTAGCTGTGACGGATCATTACAAGAAGACTGCTTAGAAGGTCTCGGGATCAGTAAGTTAGGTTTAAAGTTGACCGCCTCGATAGCTCAGTTGGTAGAGCGTCCGCTTTCGGAGCGGGAGGTCGTGGGTTCAAATCCGGCGGCTGCACCATACCAAAGGTGTAAAAAATGGTACTAGCAGCTCCCTTGCTGGCAAGGTTGGGCGGTCGAAACCACCCCCGGTTTTAACCAGCGGTTTTAACCGGTTAAAACCGCCCCGGTCAATATGCCAAAAAGTGGTCAATACTGGTCAATACGAATCTGAGTGGTCGATTGAAAATTCTAAGGGACGTTTTTGTGGTGGATTGAGATATTTGCACAAGTTTTATGTTCTATCTATTGAAAAAAATACTGCCAAGGGCACTTTTCATGGTGAGATTTCCATCTCAAGACAATAGCACTGAGTTCTGCATTACAGTCCATGCACCTAACACTTGTTTTTCTTGCATCTGATGCATGATGATCATCAAAGGCAGAATAGAATATTTGAGACAATAACTTTTATTAGTTTATGACACTTGGTTAATTATTAACTGATAACAGCAGATAACTGATTGACCACACTTTCACACCTCTATATACACACAGGTGTCACTGAATTAGCCAATACAGTTTAAGCTCAGTGATTGGATAGGTGTTGTAAACTTGACACACCTTCTTCAGTCTGAGAGACATGCCCAGTATTTTGACAGTTTTGTTTAAAGTAAAAAATAACTCCTTGATATATCTGATATATTGTTCAACATTAAGTGTTTTCTTTATAATTTTCACACCTTTTTTTTTTCAGGTAAGAAGCTTAACCAATTTGAATTTTAACTAATACAGCATCTTTTATTTGTACATGATGACCTCTTTGATTATCAATTTGAAGTATTGATCTTTTTTTTTTACTTTCTCTCATTTTAAAATAAATCCTTGATTTAAATATTTATTTCTATGAAAAAAGCTAGTTTTAAAATTTATTTATTTTCATTACTTGATTTTGTCTTTTTTATTAATGGTTAATAGAAAATAAGTTCAAGACTGTTAGTCTGAACTGAAAGTTGTGGTAATGATTTGAACTGAAGATCTAAAACTATTGACATTTCATTTTTGGTTATTTTAAGGCTTATTAATTATTAATATTTTTTAAGCAAAATCAACTTAAAAAACAACACCACATTTTCAGTTAAACCTCAGTGAAATATCTTATATTAAACTACTTTTAGTCTTTATAGAGTTCAGTAAAACGGGGAATAAATAATGCCAAGTATCATCACAAGAGCCAAGTTTTTTCAATCGACCAATTGACCACCAATCGACCAGTAATGACCGGTTAAAACCAGTAATGACCACTGGTCTGGTCAATATGCATATTGACCGGTCGATTGCCAACCTTGCTTGCTGGGGTGCGTTTACTAACAGGAATGGACCGGAACGCACCGGAACGGACCAGAATGGACAGGAATGGACCTCCATAACGGGAACGGACCTCAAATTTCACCCTAAAGTACATGTTTTAAGTGTATTTGACAAGAAATTTTGATTAAGTAATATATCAAAAACCTTCCGTGTCCAGACAGTTTCAATGCAAAAAATGTTTTCTAAAAATGTTCTGTCTTGCCCTGATATTCTAGTACCTTACTAAAAGTAAGTAAGGGTGCAAAGATCAGGAATCGATACAATCAAGAACCACACCTGACCCAGGATACCAATGGGAAAGTGACAAACTCACAGTAGACACCACAAACGAGAGCCAAGAGGTCAGCCCTTTCCCAGCAGGTGACCACAAAGCACATATAAACAGACGCGCACAAAGACATAGCAAACACAAGACAGAACAAAAACATAAAGTACCGCCTTGGAACGGTCATAAGAAATAAATTTTATTTAAAGTCGGAGAGTATAAACAGAGATGACATTAGCTATGTATAGCTATTTACCGACTAAATACTTGTCAGTAAAATATTTTACTGGAGGGCTTAAACCGGTTTAACAGCGCCAACCTCACCCTTAATTCAGATGTGGATCAAGACACATAGATATTTGGTTTGCATGAAAGACCCCTAACTTAAGGCTTACTTACACCAGTCACCTATAAAGATGAATGTATGCAATACAGATTACTGCATTCCTTTTTCATAGCATGTGCATATTTCTACTGTAGAAAAAATCAGGTTCCGGGTCATTTCGGCCCATAACAAAATCGGCCCATGTCAATTTCGTCCCATAAATTTTGTCAACCTGGGTTTCTGCTAAAGAGATTATATATTATTGAAAATATTTAAAATTGATAAATAGAGTTATATTGAGAAAAAAAGCTGAAAAAAGATTGACTTTACAAACTAGTAAAGACTAGAAAACGCTTAGACTGGCATCTTTCTTATTAGAAGAAATAGATCTAATCATAAATCACACAATATATTTTCCATTTATATGATTAGTAAATACAACTTGTTCAGTGAGTTAAACTGAATAATTTGATTAAGAAAGAATCGCTTGCGTTTCATATGTGAGCGGGAAACACTCCGGCTGGAGTGCGCAAATGCGCAGGCTCATCTGAGTCTTGGCTGTCTGTTGCCTATGTACCGCTTTCTTCTCTTACATACAAACTCCTAATCAATTAAAATGAACCAGTTTTATTAATTATTATGTTTGTGTGGATAATTACAGGTAAGCCGATCTAATTAAACCAATTATAGACAAACATACCAATTAAACATTATTATACCTGTGGGTAGGGCTGGCATGATTAATCGAAATATCGGTTAATTGGTCAATATACAAAAGAAAAACGATTATCAATATGAAAATTAAAAAATCGGTTACTTTTAATGGATATTCTGTTTATTTATTCAATTAAAATCCAAGCATAATTACCTCATGTTATTTTTGTTTAGACCAGAAGTGCCCTAAAGTGCATAATCGTAAACAGTAGATGTGCATAAATTGCTGTAACGAAGTAGTAAAACGTTGTACTCTGCAGGCTAACTCAACAACTGATTGTTAGAAAAAGTTATACTTGCGCTTCTCAATCTCTGTTTTAAAGTAGTACAAAATCAGGAAATATTCATCAGATGAATAATCTAGCATAAAAGATGTTTTCTCCGCAGTTAAATTCGAGTTTAGAAGCTTTAAATTTTACCTACGTTTACAGCAGGTCTTATTTTACACAAAGGTGTTCGTGTCATGCATACTTGACTTCCTTTTGTATGACGTCACGCAACGTGAAATTAGCAACAACAATGGCCGACTGTGAGTTTAATTTCCGACTTTGCCAATTAGCAAGTCAATTTTCTTCCAACAGAGTGAATGATGTCTTGTTTTGGGCAAAGGTGCCACTTTTTATTTAAAATCTATTATCTTTTGAATATATAACACATGCTACTTAGTGTTGTTTAGCGAAATGATGAGGAAATCAATGTAATCGGCCATGCAAGAGTTGTCAAAACGTTCCGAGACCTACTGTCAAGTTTGAGCGATTACTAATCGGTTATATATCGAAATGCACGGACCGATTACCGATTAGCATTTTGACTTCGATTAGCCAGCCCTACCTGTGGGCCGAAATTGTATAGGCCGATTTAGTTATGGGCCGAAATTGTTATAGGTCGAAATGTCCTGTGACCGAAAAATCATTTTGGATGCGGTAATTGTCAAAGCACTCAAATAACGAAATACTGTACGAGCAAACATGATATATTGGTCCCATATTGGCTATTTATGTGAGGCTACCCAGAATGGGTAACACAGAACAGCTCTTATATCTTGGCATATGCTTGACAACATGTATTTGTAAAGACCAGGGACAATCACGTGAGAATTGGCATGTGGAATATAATGTAAACAGCTGCCATTGGATCAGACTTATTTCTGGGCCATTATTTCCATAGAATGTGCATCTTCAATATGAACTGACACAATTTAAATGAACTCACATCAATCATGTAACAAACGATTGATGGTGCTCATATGCACTTCAAAAGGTACAATATCGATAGAAACTGAAATTTCAAGGTAAATTATGGTAAAATAATAAATTTAGTTGCATAAAACAAATTAATTTTGATGTCCATTCCGGTTATGGAGGCCCATTCCTTTTATTATACAGGTAGAGGAAAGATTTTTATTTATAGATATACTATAAATTTATAGTACATCTATAAATGCATAGAAAAATCGTTCTATATATTTATAGAATCAACAGGTAAAATTGCGAGAAAATCGTGCATGTCGAAAACCGCAACGCGATATTTGGAAGAATGAACATCGATAAGGTAAGAATTCATAATGTACATAATAATTTTATTTGAAATGCCTACTTTTTGAGAAAACACAATCTACATTAATTGTCACCATCAATGCAGGCTACAAGCCCTTGATTTTGCCCAAACTTGTGGACATTTTATTACTTTTTTAAGTTTTAATCAGCTTCCACACTTAGGTCCTCCATTTTGACTTTGCTTGATCACGTGATGAGGCTGGATCTAGACTGGTCCAGTGGTTAATATGATTCGTCGTCGCAAAAATGAAAATACTGACCATATTAAAACTACGAGGTCAAAAATATTATCCTTATAAAGCATCCGGATCTGGGGCAATTATTAACTCTCTGTGGCTCAAGCTACCCTATCTTGAACATATTTCATGGTCAAAAATGTTTTTGAGCTGAAGAAGTTCTAATGTAAAAGTAAGTTGTCGGCACAATCATTTTGTCAAAAGCCCTTTCAGAATGTTAAAGGATAAGATCAAGTACAGTCTGAGGTTGCACATGCGAGCATGGACAATACTGTGACTTAACTGTCTAGCTTGCTGTTAAATAATCAATAAGCTCTGAAATAGTGTTACTTAGCCCGTGCAACTATCGCACTGAACAGGTATAATTAATATATGGCAACGTGCAACACGATCCCAGTAATCTTGAAGTGGGCTCCAGATAAATTGACTGGCATAATTCTGGATTTGTTTTAAGTTTTAATAGTTCTCATTTAAAAGCAGTTAGATGCTCATATTTAATTTGAACACTCATGTCCAAAAGGGGCATATGTCATTTTACACAACCATATTACGTTAACAGTTATTTTGGCAGGAGAAAAAACTCTTTTCTGGAAGACCGTACTTATTTGAGGTCAGCCGCAGTATCTAATTAATTGTAAACTAGTCTACGATTTAAAGATGGCGCATAAACGAGTTTGAGAAAGGCTCTGTCCCAGAGTATCAACAAATTTCAGCTTTTTATTAGCTATTTCAGTAAATAAAACACCGTCAAACAGGAACACTAGGGATTACATGCTTTTTGGCATGCAGCCTAATTCGCATTTTACACATCCTGTGCCAGAATCAACGGCCCAACAGTGTATCTTTAACCCTATACGTATTTGTGAACGCACAATCGGAATGCGGTTTTCATTTAAAACCAATTTAGGGACGATCTTTCTGTGATATCTATGAATTTATAGAACGATTTTTCTATGCATTAATAGATGTACTATAAATTTATAGTATATCTATAAATAAAAATCTTTCCTCTACCTGTTATACGCACCGCCCTTGCTGACGCTCGCATAAAAGGGGTTGTGCTAGGAAGATAAAGTAAGGCAGGTTAGTATCTGTGAAAGATATAATTGTTTTGTCGCAGAATAGCTTGTGAGCTAATGTTGTCTGTTCGGCTATATCCTGATTCTCTCCCGTAAAATTAAAATACGGGAAAATTTACCTCAAACATTTACAAGACCTAGTCACTGCGTATTAATACTTGATCAATGTCAATTGGATGCTTGCATTCGATTTTTTAACAAAAGCACACAGTATTGCAAATTGGAATTATTATATGTCATCCGTGAAGTGGAGCTTTACGAAATAAATCGCAATTCTGTTCCGCTTAGCATTCTGATTGAAGTTTTAAATAGATCTAGCAAATAGATATATAGCAAATATGCAATGCGATTTATTCCGTAAAAGCTCTGTTATAATCAAACAACCTTTTACGGAATAAATCGCAATGTCTTGAATGTGCGTAGCATTCTGGTTGGAGTTTTAAATAGATCTAGCAAATAGATATATAGCAAATTAGCAATACGATTTATTCCGTAAATACCTCCCCTTCTAAGGCATTATTAAGAATGTTGGAGAGGTGTCTGTCTATATATACTGGTCCTGATTCTTTCCCGTATACAAACTTTCCCGTATACAAACTTTCCCGTGTTGCATTTTTTCGCTGTTCTTTACTACCCCCAAAACAATTCTAAACCCCTTTTGCTCACAAGCATTGTCCCCAAAGAAAACCCTTTAAGACACTGGGGAAGACCTCCCCTTCTAAGGCATTATTAAGAATGTTGGAGAGGTGTCTGTCTATATATACTGGTCCTGATTCTTTCCCGTATACAAACTTTCCCGTATACAAACTTTCCCGTATACAAACTTTCCCGTATACAACTTTTCCCGTGTTGCATTTTTTCGCTATTCTTTACTACCCCCAAAACATTCTAAACCCCTTTTGCTCTCAAGCATTGTCCCCAAAGAAAACCCTTTAAGACACTGGGGAATACCTCCCCTTCAAAGGCATTATTAAGAATGTTGGAGAGGTGTCTGTCTATATATACTGGTCCTGATTCTTTCCCGTATACAAATTTTCCCGTAAACAAACTTTCCCGTGTTGCATTTTTTCGTCATTCTTTACTACCCCCAAAACAATTCTAAACCCCTTTTGCTCTCAAGCATTGTCCCCAAAGAAAACCCTTTAAGACACTGGGGAATACCTCCCCTTCTTAGGCATTATTAAGAATGTTGGAGAGGTGTCTGTCTATATATACTGGTCCTGATTCTTTCCCGTATACAAACTTTCCCGTATACAAACTTTCCCGTATACAAACTTTCCCGTGTTGCATTTTTTGCTATTCTTTACTACCCCCAAAACATTCTAAACCCCTTTTGCTCTCAAGCATTGTCCCCAAAGAAAACCCTTTAAGACACTGGGGAATATCTCCCCTTCAAAGGCATTATTAAGAATGTTGGAGAGGTGTCTGTCTATATATACTGGTCCTGATTCTTTCCCGTATACAAACTTTCCCGTATACAAACTTTCCCGTGTTGCATTTTTTGCTTTTCTTTACTACCCCCAAAACAATTCTAAACCCCTTTTGCTCTCAAGCATTGTCCCCAAAGAAAACCCTTTAAGACACTGGGGAATACCTCCCCTTCAAATGCATTATTAAGAATGTTGGAGAGGTGTCTTTCTCTATATACTGGTCCTGATTCTTTCCCGTATACAAACTTTCCCGTATACAAACTTTCCCGTGTTTCAATTTTTTCGCTATTCTTTACTACCCCCAAAAACAAATCTTAAGCCGTTTTGCTCTCAAGCATTGTCCCCAAAGAAAACCCT
Organism: Loripinus fragilis; assembly: GCA_964019695.1. Taxonomy (NCBI): domain Eukaryota; kingdom Metazoa; phylum Mollusca; class Bivalvia; order Lucinida; family Lucinidae; genus Loripinus; species Loripinus fragilis. Next base: position 62,397,742 of record OZ026524.1, on the reverse strand, counting down.
TTAAGACACTGGGGAATACCTCCCCTTCAAATGCATTATTAAGAATGTTGGAGAGGTGTCTTTCTCTATATACTGGTCCTGATTCTTTCCCGTATACAAACTTTCCCGTCGATAACGTTTCTTATTTTTTTATTATGTACAGTATATAACTGCAAGCGTCTATTTGACACTGATCAAGTAAAAAATTAGTTCCAAAGGGAGTAACTGAAAAACGAAATTCTATCTATTCCCGGACGGGAAAGAATCAGGATATAGCCGTCTGTTCATTATAAGCGACGTTAAATAAGGCTTCTTTATCTTTAACTAACCCCACCCACCCAACCAGCACTGATGCACAGAACTGGACAGATGGTGTGAAGTTTTTAAACTCTGCAGTGGTTGGTATTTCTTGTTTAAAACAGCTTCTATAGAATACATAGATTAAATATTACATGATTACCTGTCTTTATTTGATTTCGCCCAACTAGATAACAGTAACTTTTAGATGTTTATGATTATAAATTTCAACAACAAGCCGCCGAACCGGAAACTACAAAACTGTAAACTTCAGATCGAGGGGGTTGTCGGTAAAAGCCCTAGCCGGACCGTGCCGGACCGAACCTACGATTGCACCCGAAGTTGGTATCCGGAGAATAACGGTTTTCAGTACCGGCTTTTATCACTAAACTGAAAAGTGGAATTAAAGCAAATTAAAGCTCTTAAATATTTTAAACATGCGTTATACATTGAAGAACAACTGAAATAAAGACAATATACACATTAGAATGACATTTAGGCTAAAACTATCGTCTCGTTTAATTTGGTCAATTCCGCGGAACATTGTTTCTGTCGGTTCGACTGCCGGGTCGCTCTGAAGGCACTGCCGACATAACTATTTTTTTTACATGGTCACAAATATATTCACAGTCATAACAATAATAGATCCTTTTAAAATTAACAGACCTACGCAAGTCATGAATCGGTGCGCTACTGCCCGATCACTTCAAGACCTACATGTATCTTTATCTGGACCCGTTTCATCTGCCGGGTCGTTTCGACAGTGCCAAAATAAACTTACATGTATATTCACAGCATTGTCAATGATAGATAGATAGACAGACATACAGACAGACTGATTGATAGAGAGATGGATAGATTATTTTAAATTCAAAGACCTGAGTCATGGGTCCGTGAGTTTTAATTACTGCCGGTTTTAGCTGGTCTTCCTGACCGTTTCTTCTGCCGGGTCTGCCGGACCGTTTCATCTGCCGGGTCTGCCAGATCGATTCATCTGCCAGACAGTTTCATCTGCCGGGTCCGCTTGACCCGTTTTATCTGACAGACAGACAGACAGACAAATCATTTTAAATTCACATAGGCCTACATGTATAAGTCATAGATTGGTGCGTTAGGCATACTGCCGGTTTTGCCGTGTCTGCCAGACCATTTCACCTGCCAGGTCCTTTTGGCAGTGCCTTAACAGCTGCTATGCAACAAAATCACAGCTTTGTCAAAGACCGTGAGACAGACAGACAGACAGACAGACAGACAGACAGGCAGGCAGGCAGGCAGGCAGGCAGGCAGGCAGGCAGGCTGGCAGGCAGGCAGGCAGGCAGGCAGGCAGGCAGGCAGATAGATAGATAGATAGATAGATAGATAGATAGATAGATAGATAGATAGATAGATAGATAGATAGATAGATAGATGAGAAAATGCGAGAAACAAAGGCACAAACCAGCCTGCGCATCCGCACAGAGTTATCAGAGCCTTTAGCACTCGCTCTATTGGGTGTACAATTTTTTTGTGTATAGTGGCATTCCAAAATGGAACCCCGGTTTTTTGCCTTAAGCTACGAGTGCGGGAACCCACTGCAGCTTACTTTAGTTAGCTGTACTATTTTCATAGTATCATGCCGATGTCGTCTGTTTGTAATCTAAAGATATGAGTAGAGTACATGCAAATTTCCAATATTCTAACCTATCTCTGTATGAGGGTCTGGATGGGGGGGGGGGGGGGGGGTCTGGTATTCACTATTCATTAAAAAATTAGCCCATTATTTATCTCATTAAAATTTTGGGCTATTCATTAAAATAAGAACATTTATGAATATATTCATTAAAGGTAAGAAAGGTGGCAAAGAAATCTGATTATTCACTATTCATTATTTTTTTCTTCAATTCATTAAAAAATAGGATTATTCATCAATTTTTAGGCCCTCATTATTCACTATTCATTATTTTTTTGGCTCATTGTTCACTATTCATTATAAAATAGGGCCATTATTCACTAATCATTATACCCCATCCAAACCCTCCTGTATCTGAGCAAGTTGGCCCATCTATTATAAATGCAACGTTGCTTGCCACCTCTTTATACACAATATATGCATTCTGCCATAGAACGCAGCGTAAACATCCATACGATTCTCTGATTCCGGATGCTAAGTGTTGATTAATCAAGTGCCCTGTCTATCCTTTCAAAGGACTTTGGCTGCGATTAATAGATGAGCTATCGCATGAGATACTCGAGCATCGGGGTATCCTGACCAGCCTGCTCATACCGATACGGAGACTTGAACATTCATGTAAATTAGATAAGCATTATGTCAACGAACACTAACTTTGTAGAATGGTAGATGTCACATTATAAATATGCCGATGCCGTTACGAAGTGTGCCCTCATTTTTTGTTGATGCACTGTTGAACCGCAAATTTCACACTTCGCAAATTTCAAACTGTGAAGAATTGGTACCAATTATACTCACAGCGCGCGAAAAATTGGTACCTGTACGTCACATATTCCGTACCAATATCTCACTTTGTGAAAAATACGCAAGTAGACAAATGTCTTATAGCATTCATGCGTATCCCTCTCATTGATAAAATAGCCCCCAAGCTGCTACATTTTGCATTCGATACCAATTCTTCACAGTTTTGTCACTTACTTACATCTGTAACAATTAAAAATCAGTTTCCACATCAGACTAATTTCTGATGTTTTAGTGCCAATTTTTCACATGTGTAAGGATTGGGTACAAGTTCTTCACACATGTGGGTTTGGATATCAGTTTTTCACAAGTGATAATTTTCTACCAATTTTTCACAGATGTGAGGTTTTGGCACCGGTTCTTTGCACGTCTGAGAATTTGGTACCGACTCATCACATTTGTGAAAATTAAGTACAAATTCTTCACATTTGATGAGAAAAATCGTACCAGTCCTTCACACGGTAAAACTCGAAGCAATATGATAAACATGTGACATTTAAGCACGAATTTTACACCCCAAAAATTATCGAAATCGCCCCTACGTAATTTCACACGAACCAGAACGGTGACCTATCGGTACGGGTCAACCGTACCAAGTCTTCAAATGGTGTGGAATTTATGAAGTGTGAAACATTTGGTTAGGTGAATTGGCCGTCCTGACATGACCATTGCTGTTGACTGGGACGTAAAGCAACAAACCAAACAATTTTCAGCAACATCGGGACGCGTTCCTTGGTCGAACCAATAAGCAGAGTATAAAGTGTTTCGTCGCGGCCGCAATGGCTCTGCGACCAGCCGCAGTGAGAAACAAGAAAAAACTATAACATGAAATAATCATGTTATACTGAAGCGTTTTCTCTTAAATTGCTTTTTGCAAGTTTATGAAAATTACTAAGTATATGTGGCAATTTTCACTTAAGAATGAATTCAGATGTCTTCTACCACATGTTTGAGGGCATGACGGGTTAGCGATTTTGGCCATATTTAATCTTGATAAGCGGCTTTTAGCCACCAAAATAACGTGGTTAACGATTTTTTGGCCAAAAAATAATGATTTTCTACCTAATGCCCCTATTTCACCAAGAATCGAATAATATTATGATTCGTGAAGAATTATATTTTTTTTCAACCAATTTGTGATGTTCTTCAAAACAGTAACGGAAATGGTTAGAAACAGTTACGAATATTCGTGGAATTCGGCTTGATTCAGCCTGAATCACCACGATACTGCGACGAATTCATTACAGTATGCAGTTACATGTATCTATTTGGAAGTTAGAATAAGCTGAATGCATGCACGAACCGACCGAATATAAACAGATATTTTACCATTCTTGACAATTCGCGGTATTTTTTCTCACGATACCATTTGCGCTTGCAGGGCATCAGTTGCAAAATGATTGCTTCTCATATAACAGCTGTAGTATTGACCCAACAACTTGAATGTCAAAACAGCTTTGAAAGAAGAAACCAACTTTGTAAAAGGAGAGGCCCTTGTAGCAGCAACAAACAATGAGTTAACGACAAAAGAACCGACAGCAGTCGTAGCCACCGACTCAGTTTTTAAATGAATTTTACTTACCAAATCTTCGCCCTAGATTCTGCTGCTGTTAAAACACAAAACTTGTTTAGCTCGCATGAAGGCTTCCTGACTATTGCAATTCATCATCACAGAGAAACAATCATACTATGATGAAACAAGGAAGAGTGCTCATGACTTGGAGATAGTCAGAGCTGAAGAAAATCTCAAGCTGAGTCATGGCGGGGACTGATCATTATCAATTTATGACCCTTGCTTGCATTAACATTCATTATGCCAAGGTTAACGATAGATACACGTATTCTTGGTTCAAATGGTACTCAAGTAAGCGAAGTCCTTTTTTGCGGCGGCTTGCCGCCGTTCTAATATCGCTTTAGATCTTAATAATTCACCAATCAGAAGCATTTTTAAATTGTAATATTCATCACACCAACTGGAAAAAGATGCTCTCATTGGTTGATACTCTGAATGTCCATACAATCTATTAAACATGAAACTAAACTTGAAAACATACATGTAAACGACAGAGAACCAGTCTGTGCACTGGGTCTAAAAATGCAAATGCATTAACGACCTAATCTCGAATATAGGTCAACCCCCGATGTACAGCATTTGTAAATTGCTGTCACTATCATTGTTTACATGCCTTGCACACAGTAAAGAAGTGCATTATAAAATAACCCACTAAATCCGAAAGGACTTTACACTAATGTCACGCTATTTAAATAAAATATTTGTAACTTTTCTAATTCCCATTAGACTGGTTCTCTCCCTTTAATAGCTTGTCAGCATATTAAGACAGGTAACTACTAAACGCCATTGCGTCTATTTATAGCATATACACTGACGTAGTAATGGAAAAATACGTAGTATTGGAAAATACCTGGGACGTCTTGAGTCCATCTGCGGTATTGAATAAAAAGTGCATTTGCGATTTTTAAACAACTGCTCCCAGCTAACATCCCATCACGAGCCACTATCGACCCGCCGGCGAACCGTCACCTGCGGATGGCGGTTCGTTGGCGGGCCGAAAGTGGCCCAATTGTACGTGCGGATTGGATTTTTTTATAAAGTTTATTTTGTTCTATTATCAGGAATATGGCAACTGAAAAATTACAAGTTCTATAGGTTCCTATAGAAATAAGCATCCCCAACCCAACACTGGATGCGTGGATCCAGAGGGGGTTAGGTGGTCCGCACCCTACCCCCCCCCCCCCCCATCCCCCTAAAAATCACATGTTCTATGGGTTTCTATAGAAATAAGCATTCCCCGCCACCCGAAAATAAACAAAAATACAGTTACCCCGCATCTAGTCAGACGCAACGCGGCCCGGTACAACTATTTTCTGGAATTTCAAATGTTCACAGGGGAAACACTTATGAGACTTTCAGTTTGCACCTACAAAACTCAATCCGTGACGGGGAAGTGGGCAATTACTTATTTCTAACCGATGTGCGGATCCAGAGGGGGATAGGTGGTCCGGACACCCCCCCCCCCAAAAAAAAAAAAAAAATAAATAAATAAATAAATAAAAATAAATAATAATCACAAGTTCTTTAAGTTTCGTTGGAAATAAGCATTTGCCCCCCCCCCATCCCCGAAAAAAAACACATGTTACCGACTGCGCCGGCCGGTAAACCTTCTGAGACTTTCAGAAAACTCAATCCGTGACAGGGAAGTGGGCAATTACTTATTTCTTACCCATGCGCGAATCCAGAGAGGGATAGGTGGTCCGGACCCCCCCCCCCCCCCCCGAAAAATCACAAGTTATATAGGTTTCTATAGAAATAAGGATTTGTACCCCCCCCCAACCCCCCCCCCCCCCAAAAAAAAAAAAAAAAAAAAATAATAATAAAAAGTTGCACCCCCCCCCCCCCCCATAAATGTTTCGACCCTTTTGAACCGTAAAAAAATATAATATAGTTGCAAAAAAAACAACAATAAACACCCTTATCAGAGTTTTTTTCTGTTATTTGAGTCTGGACGCCCCCGGCCCCTGTTTCTATCTGCGAGGAGAGGGTGGAAGGGGGGGGGGGGGTACTATAATATTTTCATTCATACGTAGGCTCGCACCATTTTGGGGTTCAAAATTTTGAATTTCAATACCTTTGAGGGTTTTCAGAAAAATGAAAATTTTTTGGGGTATGAAGATTTTGTGGATATCTTTTGGGGTCATCACAAAATACCAAAAAGTTAACCCCAAAAATGGTCCGGGCCTACGTATGTTTGAAAATATCAGAGTACCCCCCCCCCCCCACCCCCACCCCCCTTTCTCACCCAGGTGCGAGTATGCTTGGAATTCGTGAACAATATCAGCGGACGTCATATTTTGTGTTTGGGGTCACTACACAGATAGCAAAGATACGTTGGGCCCACGTTGGTAGTTGGTGGAAATGTGGGCGTCGCCGCATACCAACCTTGTACCAACATCGAACCGACGCAACAATGTCGACCATTCTCTCATAATTTATTAAACACCACTATATTATTACAAAATCCTCTGTGCCTGTATTCTGAATAATGTGTTTGGTGTTAAAAGAAGTTTATGTTTCCGGAGCACATGACATTGGGCCAGCATTGCGAAGGAGATTTGTTTGATTTGATTCTTACGTCCCATCAACAATCTTTCAGTTATGTAGGGACGGGTCTTCATGGGTTGAACCGGTACTAAGCTATGATTAATGTGTCTTGCTCAAGGACACAACGCAGTGACGCCTGCGAGGCTCGAACCCGCGGCCCCTCTGTCTCATGTTCATTAAATAAGCCAGGTTACGAGGAAAACTATCCATGCGCGGATCCAGAGGGGGCCGGGGCTCCGGGCCCAGCAAAATCACAAAGCTATAGGATTTATTTAGCAATACTCGTCTGGATCCACTTGAAAATCTCAAAGGCAAGCCAGAATTCAATGTTGGGCCATTAATTCGGCCGCTAGCGAAACGCCATTGAAATTGGCCGATGATGATACACCTTGAAAGGTATTTGGATTCTCACCATAAAAAAGTTGTTAAAGATAAATTGGACTCCCTCTAACAACACTTCCTGGGTCCGTGCATGCCTGTGTCGGGGATTTCCGATCGGATGGGGGGTTACTCTGATATTTCGTAGCCTATGTGGACTCGGACCTTTTTTAAGGAGGGGGTCTAACTTTTAATTTCAATAATTTTAGGGGGTTCAGATTGAATAAATATTTTATGGGATCTATGATAAAATTGTGGATATTTTAGGGGAGGGGGCGGGATGGTCATCATTCACAGTTAGGGAGCGTGGCGAAAAAGGAACGCATGTGCGCGACCCCCGTAATATGACTTTAAAGCATGTATAATATCATGCGCGGATCCAGGAATTTTTGACAGGGGGGGGGGGGGTCCAGATTGAGACGTTTTTTAGTCCTCAGCTTATTTTACAGAGGGGGGGGGGGGGGGGCAATGGTTTTATTGCAGAGAAAACTATACTTTCCCAAGGATCCAGAGGGGGTCCAACATTTTCAGGGGAGGTCCATCCAAGGGGGGATCCAAATGCTAATTGCTATCACAATAACTTGTGATTTTTAGGAAGGGGGAGGGGGGCTCCGGGGATCCATAGGTTTTAGTTACGCGGTGTGCATTCTTCTAAGATCATTTTAAAGCTGTTTAAAAAAGAAAAACGGGGGTCACTTAAAACCTGGAAACACATCCTACCAGTAACAAAATCCACTTTAAGGCCAATTTCCTCGGGTGTGGTACTTTCAGGGGTGGCACTCTCTTTAAACAATTGTGTTTTGCGTTGTGTTTTGCGTGTCTTTGTTGGTGTTTTTGAGAAGTTAATTCTCTTTTGTGGTCCAGAGAGAGGAGAGGAGCGCATCATTCTTTTAGTATTAGCACGCATCACTATCCTTGCATTTCGTTGGCACCCCTCATAAAAAAGTCTACATCTTTGATCGAGGTTCTGTAATTTCGAGTAACAGTTTCTACACATAAGGCCTAAATGAAATATATGTGTGGTTCCTGTTTCATGCCAAGAAAATTCAGGGTAGGTAGGTAGGGAAATTATTAAATTTTGTTATAACATTTAACAAAGAAAATAGTGACAGAAATTGAAAAAGTGCCCATTTTTTCTCCAAAGACCATTTTATTGTTTAGGGTATATAGGGTTAAAAAAATTAGGGTAGGTAGGCAACAGGAACCACACATATATTTCATTTAAGCCTAACGCCACTCTCTACATTAATGCCCCCATATTTGGCGAGCAATGCTTTGGCGTTGATGTCTGATCTTTTTGTGGATTCGATCCTTCGGACCTCTTGTGCGCTCTTTCCACAGACCATGCAGACACGCTCTGCAGGGTGCAGATTTTTGTTTTACGGGAGTTCTATACATTTCTATCCCATGCTGTAGCCACGATGATCCACGGATGTATTAGTTTGTCTTCCTGGTGTCTCTTGATGGTTGTGTGTCTCTTCCTTGCAGTGCCATGGGGTTGTCTGCTGTTTGTGATTGTGGTATTTCCTGATCATGCTCACATACTATTTTTAGGTAGTGAATACCCTTTAAACCTTCTTTACATGAACCACAAGACTGGTGACCTTGAAACATGGTTTGCATCATTGGATAGTAAGTGAGTATGAGCTGGCCCACCCAGTCCACTTTCTGTGCCTTTTATATAGTAAAAAATTTAATTGAATTTGGTTCACACTGACGTTGTGCACGGTGTTGCGACCAGAAAACGTAACGTCATTTTATGTATATTTCAATGTTAAAACGTCGATTATCACTGAAGTCTATCGAATTAAAATGGTTTTATACATGTCAATTTTCCTCGCATATAATTATATTAAACAAGTTATAAATAAAAACTACATGTCTAACGGGACGTATTTCTATTCAAGAAGGGCATGTTGTTGCAATTTGTTTAATCGTATAACGACGGGCGCCATTTACCGCTTCGTAGTTGCGCATTCGGGGAGCGGGGCATCGGTTTCATCGGTTAAACAAAAACGTGTATACTGTATTAAACCTTTATTCGGTGCAAATGTCTTCATTGGCGCGCACGAAGATTGTGTGTGGCCAAAGTATTTGCAACTCTGTTAGTTCGCGGGTTAACAATTCCAGTAAAAAAAAAATGCAAAAGATTATTGACTGCGATTTTGACAAAACTTAGCTCAGGCCAAGAACCGATTTAAAATGATATGTATGAAACAATACATTATACTGACAATAAAATGTTTAAAATACACTTTTGGTTTAAAAGTTGATCTATGACTCGTTTGATGCAAATTTAAAATTTTGATTCCCAAATTCATTGAAATGTTAGCGCCACCGCAAAATTGGCATTTTAATTTTCTTTCCATTATTGCTGTATGAAGTAAGCCTATGTTTTTTGTGCAAATCTATATATACTACTAGTAGCTTTGTGTATCGGTAGCGTACATGTATGTAATTTTTAGACAACAAGTTTGCAAAAATAAAAGTTAAATTAATCTAAAAAAATCTGAAAATGCATTTATTAAAACGGCGACGTCACAAATCGCTGAATATTTTTACGTCAAGAACGTCATTGTTACAACTTTGGACATTTCCGCTAGACACAGTCTTTTTGAGACAGTTTCTGCATTTATGTGGTTACAATTTATGTTTTGACATCAAACTATAAATCAGGAAAGAAGTATTTTTTCATTTAATTTCCTGAACCAGATTATAAGAACTCTTAAAAATAGCCACTGTTGAAAACGTACACCCCCGCAATAAATTTCCAAAATTGCAGCTTTGGACATTTCCGCTAGACACGGGTAAAATTAATCCTTCTCTTTTCCTGTTGAGATTTCCAACTATCGAGAGCAGGAATATGTTTTTCATGATAGAAGTATTTTTTTCACATTTTTTTTTATTTTCTTGCATCATATTTTCATACGTTTATTATATCTCTCAAAGTACCCCCTCTTTACTCTTTCTAAATTGTGACAGAATGGTTGCTGTAATATACTTATCTTGATTTCTCAAGCATCAGATAACTCAGTGGAATATTAGCATGGCTGTCGATAATAACAATAAAGTAATGTCGTTTTGATAGAAATTGACAGTTTTTACGTTGAAACATCTTTTTCCTACGATCGCTTTAGGTTGGAAAATCAAACAGCTCTGTTACGTGTGACAAGCGTTTTCAACGTCATATCGCAAAACAAACGGATTTGTAAAGTTTCCTTGATACATAGCATATTTTAATAAAATGTATGAGTACATAGCTTAAACTCTAACCTTTAAAATGATACCAAACATGATATATTTACGGCATCACTAAAAAGTTAAGAAAGGCTTGAACTCATCTACAACGCAAAAATCACAATTGGTCGCAACACCGTGCGTTACGTCACTGGATTCATATAATACCTGGCCTATTTATGAACTTTTTCAACACCGACGCTCTTTCTGGAGCATGCGCAGGTTCTCTACTTGAAAAAATACCATATGCGGAAGAAAAAAAAAACAGTAGTGTGGGACTCGATCTCTAGACCCTTATCACGTTAAGCTAGAGCGCTACCACTTGCGCTATTTGGACAGGTATCGTCACTTGATTACATTAAAATCTAACTACATTGAAAAAATTATTAAAATCGAAATTACCAATAACAGCAATATTTGAAAGGCTTCGTATCGAAAAGAAAGTGCGGCAAATCTTCTCAGTTTTCAGTACATGTTCATTTCTCATTTTGAAGTGCGAAATTGACCCAGGATGTAAACAGATGCTCTTTCTGGAGCATGCGCAGTCGGATGAGTGGGATTCTCTACTGGTAAAAAATTACTAGTTCAGGCTATCGGAGGCTGTACCTATGCGACCGTTTTTTCGAGCAAAAAATGGCGGAAAATTAAGACAAGAATACCCACAGCCTGGAGAATAACGGTTATTACTCTTCAATAAGCTTGGTTTTAGTTATCCAAATACTAGCCAGTACTAAATAATGGATTGGAAATGTTCTCCTATGTAGAATTAGCTCGAGGTTTGTCCCTAAATTCGATATTTGCCACGGAAACAAGTGTACATTCTCTCTGCTCAGTGAAACACCGCTACATAAACCGATTTGCAAGGCTGTTTTCAAATGATTCCATTTGAAATCACAAAGTAAATACCTGATTTATCCGTAGTTAAACACTATATATGTACGGTCATTCGCACCATTTATCTCTTTTTAGTTTATTTTGTATGTCTCAATCATTTTATACACTGTACGCCACACTGTTTTTTCCATTTATACTGTAACGTTTTTCGAGCAAGGTTAACATTCCATTGTATGAGTATTTCGAGCAAGATAAAGCCACTGTATGCGTATTTTGAGACCAGAATTATTGGACGGGTATTCTGAGCAGAACCTTGATGGACAAAATAGAGCTAAATGGACCAAGCATGGTGTCTGCTCACATTAGGCTGGTAACATTTCTTTAGCCCAGTCTATCTGTGAGTTGTGGGCCTTTTTCTTTGTTTCATCAGATTATGCTAATTTGATTTGATTGTTTCTCTGTGATGATACACTGCAATAGAAAACCTCCATGCCATCTACACAGTTTTTGTTTTAACAACAACAGAATCTAGGGCAAAGAATCGGTACTAGTAAAATGTGTCTAAGCCCCACTCCAGTGGCTTATGCTACAGTCTGTTCTAAGGCGATGGTTCTATTTCTGTTGAATCATTGTTAATTGTTGCTCCCATTCTGTGGTCCCTTGTGTCCATGTTTTTTTGTGCATTGCTTTGTGTCCTTAATAGTTTTGCAATCATCTTGACAGGGAAGAGAGAGCTGGTCGCTTTAATTTGTTTGTCTTCCTAGTGTCTTGTGACTGATATGTCTGTGGCTGTTCCTTAAGGTGCTGTTGGTGTGATTGTGGTATTTCCTGATTATGCTCACATCATTTTATAGCTGTGTGGCGTTAACTCAACAGAGGCAGGGTCACACTATTTTTACTCAATCTATTAGGCAAGAATGAGTGTCGAAATTCAACCATGTAATTGTTGGTATTATGATATAATTCTAACATTTTATGTCATAAATAGACCAGGAGTTTATTTCTATATGAGCCTTAGTATTTAACTGGCAAAGCTTACCTGTCAGATCAGGTTTGACTGCAAAAACACAATCCTGAGGTCTTCTACCACATTGTTAGTCATTTAGTACTGTCAAATTGCAGTAGCAAATTTTCTGTAGGACGTGATCTTTCTATGTACCCTACGTTGCATAATGGTAATAAGATAATGAGAGAAAACAGGCATGATGTTCGCCTATTGCTGTTTTTTCAAAGCAATATTTTCCTTTAAATGTGTGTTTTATATCTATGCACTGTCATAAGACAGTAAAACAATATAAACCTTTTAGACAAAAGACATATCAGACGCAAAAATGCCTTATGGAAGGGATGGATATACCCCCACCACCCTAATATAACGGTATCATAATTTGAAAAAATGTAGTCTTTCCTATTTCTTAATTGATCAAATAAAAAACATATCATACATCAATTTTAGCTTTATTCTTATGGTATGTTTTTAGTGTTTGACATGCAACAAAATCAAACAAAGAACATACCATTTAAACAGACAGCCCAAGAAAGCATGTATTACTCAAAGAGTCAATTTTAGTGTACATTTTCTGTTGCAATATTTTGTATCTGTGACCTATATTTAATTCTTATATATCAACATGAAACTGGTCTTAAAAGCATTTAATCAAATGCAGAAAACAGGCGGTATGTGATTATACAATAAACCATATGATATAACAGTTATATACGTTACTTATTTTCAAATGTATTACTATTTAATGCAGTACAATCATTAGACCATGAGCTGCCAAAACACCTCCAAAGATGGAAGTTGTAGACTGTGATTTTCTAAAACCTGATATTTTAACCACAAAAATAAAGTATGTTTGCTCTTTATCAGTTTTAAAGTTACCCTGCAATAGTAATATTTACTATGTTACCCTGCAAAAATAGGAATTTATATAACCTTAATATCAAATGATTCCTTTTTCTTGCATATTGATATCATTTTTAATTTGAAAGCAAATTACTAGCACTACAATATTAACTAATTAATTTAGGCAGACTGTTGTTACTGTTATATATTTTACTTTCTTTTAAATATAAAAGTTTATGCATTTATGACACTATATGAATAAGTACTACTAATTTATGTAATGTACTGTCATTGGAGTGCGCAGTAAAGAAAGAGAGAAATGATGAATATTGCATTTGACACAAAATGCAACTAAGAATTTACTCCAATAAAGCATGGCTGATTAAATCACTTAAAACTGTAATCGTGTAAGACAGCACTTCAAGTCAGAGTGTTTATCAAATTTGTAAGCAGCATATAAAAACACACACAAAAAACTACTTACTTTTATGATCAAATAATGCTTCTTAAATGCTTATATGATAATCTTTCATCTCTCTGAAATGTATATGTTTGCTTCTTTTTATATAAGGAATGATATATACAATACATTTTATCACTAACTACAGCCTAATTTAGATTAAAAAAAAAAATATATATATATATATTAAATGATTGTAGTTGCTTAGTAAGATCTGACGCCCATTGTGTAAGCCACCAAAATACATATATTTATAGCATATAAGCTATTGATCACACCAACTATATTGATAACGTTTGGGGACAAAAGCTAACCCATAACTCCTAAAATTGCCTAAAATATGTCTTTTAAAATATAGGTCAAAATTGAGAAATGAAAAGAAATGAAATATTAAAGCAAACATTAATCTTGTCATAAGAAAAAGAAACTGATTTTTATCATAATGGTTTCTGCCCCATGCATGAAACATGACATGCCTATCCCTATGGTAATAATCTCTTGATAGGTTGGTGAAGAAAGAATGCAAGTTAGGAATAGGATCTCTTATAAACTGTTATCAGCTTAGTAAATGATCAGAAGTACTAAGTTGGTGTGATAAACGCTTCCATGTGTCATCATCTGCATATGCATAGAGATGCCAGTGTACAATGTAATTTTGAGACAGTCTCTTTCAAGATTAATTGATTACAGACATGTATTATGCATCCTATCTAATGTAACATGTATTAAATTTTATTCTACCAACTCTTAGAGGATTGCTTCTATCTGGAATGTAAGCTTAGTTAAATTGTATGCTACCACCTGAATAAAAACTTTAGACTTCTTATCGTAAATTAAAATAGATATACAAAGAACTAGCCTGTATCATGTTAGGAATTATGTTTGTATATTGTGAACAGCAAAAAACTGGGTACACAGTTTGTTTTAAATAACTGATTGGACTTCTTTCAATTTAATTAAACTTAGCTTATTTCAGATAAATATAACAAAATCTACATCCAACATATATAAGCTTTCAGACCCAATTATATACTGTCTTCAACAACAGCAGAATCTAGGGCGAAGATTTGGTACCAGTAAAATGCATTTAAGCCCCCCGGTGGCTTAGGCTGCTGTCCGTTCTAAGGCGGTGGTTCTGTTGTTGTTGACTTTCTGTTTATTGTTACTCCCATTGTGGGAGTCTGTAATTGTTCTATGTTTTGTTGTACGTTACTTTATGTCCATTTTAGTATTGCAATCATCTTGATGGGGAAGAGAGAGCTGATTGCTTTGCTTAATTTGTCTTCCTGGTGTCTCGTGATGGTTGAGCGGCTCTCCCTCACGGTGCCACGGGGTTGTCTGCAGTTTGTGATTGTGGTATTTCCTGATCATACTCATTTACTATTTTTGACAACAATATGGACAAACATAAGACCTTATGCTATATTTTTATGGTTATATATGTTACTTTGATAAATTTGTTAGAAACTGAAAAAGTATCTTTCTACTATTACTGAAGTGCTATCCTTTTCTTTGTTTATGAGTTTTAAAGTATTAACTTTGGACAAATCAAAATAATATGTTGTAGACATACAACGTTCGGATATTTACTTTTTCAGAAATGTGTATAGATATAGTTTCTTGATAAGAACTGATAGTTATCTTAGGTCAAACTGATATCTTGTCATAAATTCAACACATAAAAACAATTTTGGGGTTAAATAAAGTATTATATGACATAAACTATAAGGTATTAAGCAATATATATAGTAATTCTTAAAGTCTGTAATGTATGTTGCATATTGACATACAAGCAACAAAAGGATTAATTTACACCAGAAACTATGTTAATTATGGCTTATCACTCTTATTTATCTGCAGAATGCTCATATATGGTTTTGTTTTCTCTGACAATTAGAGAATATTTTTATTGTTGCGTTTAACTACTGGATCATTAATAATGGGTAACTAACATAAAGAGTAAGGACTAGCCTTCTATAACATTTCTAGACACCAAGATCAGTTGTTGATTTTAAAAAAATGTGTTTTTTTCGCTTACCTGATTAATTCATAAAAGGCAAACATGTTCAGGATACATGGAGCTAAGCTGATGTCATCCTATAGCTAGACATATATCTTATTTTAGATGTAGTTTGTCATCGATGACGAACATTCCATTTAAATACCAAAGCAGATTGATGGTAGGCATACCATGTTTTTTCCCTTCATACCTTCAATGGGTACATATTTTTGCACAGACAATGTAATGGTGGCTTTATTGACATAAGCCATGTGTATGTCCATTAAATAGAGGTGCAATAGCTAACATGTATCTTAATTGACTTTATACTAGGCCTTTGTTTATTATAGCATCAATAAATGAATAAGAATTGGGACATTCCATAAAACTACAATATAAAATTTGTCAGTGAAATAATATCTATTCTGTTGGTGAACTATCTTGTCAGTCAATTGTCTTGATTCTCATTAAAAACAAAAGAAGTAGCGTAGTTTGCTGTTTGTTTGTCCGTCTGTCTGATTGCCTCTCTAGATAGACATGTTATGACTCAGAATCGCCAAAGGCTTTGCTACTCGAACTACCCATACAGAAATTATGCTAAAAATACTCATCCAGAAGCATTGCATAACTCGAAATACCCATCCACCTCAACTCGAAAAACGCTACAGTTTATATGCCGTGTAAGTGGAACTTTTGGTGTGCGTACAGTCTGGAAATGGCCATAAAACTGGGGTTAAGCTTAGAAATAGCAATATGTTTGGGATACATTTACTTTTCTCTTCATGTCATGGGTTTAACATGAAGAAAATATGAAATAAAAACTATCCATTCATGACAAAATTGTGAATTCAATGACCCATACCCAGGCAAATTTTACTGAGCAACAGCCGTTTCAGCAGCATTTTTATTTATAACAGCAAAATAAAACATGTATAAACGAAAAATAAGAAACATTTTAAGAAAAATTCTATATTGGAAGCGGAATGCGCATTCAATCTGTTAAATCAAATAGACAAACTATGCATTTACCTCGCAAATTTCTCCCACTGGTGTGGTTCATCCTCCAACGTCCGCCATTTTTTGCTCGAAAAAACAGTCGCATTGGTACAGCCTCCGATAGCCTGTAGTTACCAAACGTAATATGCGTAGCGGAAGTGGAGCTTTATCAACGTGGGGAACCAATCTAAATTCCCATGAGGTAGTTCGATCATTCAACTGCAGGTACTGCGGTTAGACAAAAGTTGATCAAACTCACTCTGGTTTAGTGTCACGTGATCACTTATCTATCTTCCTGTTCCTGTTTAGCCCTTGTCTGCGCATGTCCAGTTCCTGTTGGTCAACCATACCTTTTACTTTGGTCGATACTGGTTCTCCGCATTTGCAAAACTCTTAAAAATTAAGAAACCAGTATTTTGTTTCGATGGCAGTGATTGGCTGCCGATTAAATGTTTAACACGTGACGGGAACCAGACTTACCCGGACTAAAGTTCTGTTGAATGATCGAACTACCTCCATATCAGGACATGATTATAGTCTGTTTCATATATTTCGACAATAGTCTTTTTTTGGCCGTTATACGGTTATATTCGCAATGCCAAAACGTTTTTTTTCTCCTATGCTCGGATGAAAAAATCCCAATTTCAAGTCGAAAAATATCAAGGACAAAATCATCGTTTTGTGGAGTAAATTGTGTTTAAAATTGTTTATTTATCGGACATTTTCAACGACTATCGGCATATCAGTCGTGCTATTACAATGTAAATCCTCTCGTTGCATTATAAGGGCCCAAGGGTGTTGTGCCCTCTAACGATCGGCATATCAGCCGTGGTTTACGTCTTTGCTTCAACAGGTAATTTCCCCTGTAAGTACAACAATCAATTAAAACTTGTTCTCCGGATGCATAAAAAGATAAATACTAACTAGCTGATACAACTAGGTAGCTTAATTTCGTGTGTAAGAATGGAGATAAAATGATAAAAGCTAGATGTTATTTTGACTATCTTAACTGTCTTTTGTCTATCACACCTGAAGGAGGTGGTACTTTGGTGTAAGCTTCTGTAGTACGAAGTGCCCCATCCCACTTCTTCAGTTTTTCTAATTTATTCGCATTTTATGTTGGCTGGGGAAAGGGCTGGGTGAACGGAAAGTCATAATGTATACAGGAACCCCTGCCAAATGTTTGTTCAGTGTGTTGACTTCGTCATTTTCATGCAAATGATATAAAGGGAAGCCCCGCTCAGATTTGTTTAGTGTGGGTTTGCAGAATCACTTTAAGCAGTTAATATGAAATCTAAGCCTACTCTGCGCTTTCAAAATGCTTAGCTGTCGGAATTTTCGTGGGCCCATGTACCCTCTAAAAATTGTGCCCTCTACATTTTGCCCTATTTACCCTCAAAATATGAGTGGTAGCCCTCGTTATATTCAACATTGCACAGTCTCATATAATACATCATGCAAGTTAACAGTACAGCTAAATTCAGATTAAATATGATGTGTTTTATGAATTGACAATATAGCTAACAACACTAAAAATTCTCAATTGAAGGCGTTTTCGCGCTAAAATCGCAATTGCAGGGGTATGTGTCATTGTCCCAAAATGGTGAATATAAACCATTGATTTCTAAAAAAAACTTAACAAGTGAATTTAATTTATTCCATTGCAATGGCGTCAAATTAATCGCGAATTTGCACGTAACCTTTGGGTTCAGGCCATTGAGCTAGCCCTAGCCGGCATATGCATTTTCTTACAAGAACTGTGTAACTATCGGTAAAGTCTCTTCTATCAATTACGAGTAGTTAAATGGTCACATGTGCGGATCCAGAGGGGGGATAGAGGGTCCGCACCCCTCCTGGAAAAAAAGCTCTATGGGTTTCTAGAATAAGCATTTGGACCCCCAGCCCCCGACCCCCCCTTCCCCTGGAATAGATTGGACCCCCCCCCCCCCCCGAAACCTTGTAAAATTATAGTTTTCTTTGAAATAAACCATTGATAAGCCACTGTAAAACTCTAAAAGTTGAGGACAAAAAAGACAAAAACCGTTGTCAGAGCTGTTTTCTGGCAGTGGGGCCTGGACCACCCTGGCAAAAATTCCTGCATCCGCGCATGGGTCAGCCAGCATCCAAACTCGGGCCACTATCGGTCTGCAGCAAAATGTCATTCGGATGGCGTTTCAGTGGCGGGCCTGTACGTGCTTACTGGGTGTCGATCAGTTTTGAATCCTATATGTATTTATTCCTCGATCCTGGCTATATTCTTTTCGGGTGTTCGGTTTGTTTCAGTGAACGTTTAATTTTACATTAATTTATTGTCACCCCCCCCCCCCCCCCCCCCCCATTTTCCTAAAAACTTAGGACTTAAAACATTGTTCCCAAACCCTTGCTGGTGTATGCTTAAAATTAAAAAAAAAAGATTCAGATGCATATCGCTCAGCGAAAAGAGTTAGATGTGCACAAAACCAAGCAAAAGAGAGACAGAAACAGGACCACAACTTCGCTGGTTTTAGATTCTAGTATGCAAAGGGGTCGATGGGAATTTCGTCTAAACCAGCTAATTTGGTTGCGTTTACCGTCAGTATTTGAGAGCCGCCGAATATCGTTTTTAAAGATATTTCTTGTTTTAAAGGAAGTGCCAAGCATCAATATCCACGCATTTCAAATGTGATCACGTTAATTCAGATGATGTCTGATACATGTGTTGTGGGTACTCAGAGGAACAGTCTCTGTGAGACGCTTTTCGAGAGCCAAAGACATATGTTTGACTCGATAACAATTTCACTTTGAAACAGTTGCACATTTAGACTTATGTCCTTATACATATTATTCAGTAGTATAAATCACATGTACACTATAAGTTTACCACTCCTCGTTAATACTGTATTATGATTGTTTTGTATTATGGGCCGGTGGCCTTCATTACGAAATAAAACTTTTGTATTGTATTGTATTGTATTGTATTGTATTGTATTTCGTAGCGCGAAAACTTTCGATAACATATTTGATGGTGGTAGTTGATATTAAGCACACTAGTAATCTATGTTGTGTAGATGACAACGACAGCTGTTCTAATATCCGATATAACCTTAGAGGTAAAGATCATGGTCAAAATATCCCATACTTCAAGTGACACCCCAACCCCCCTCCTACCGGGCCATTCCATCATTATTATATACCGAACTGTTTAAAGAAACGCAACTACACATGTATCAGACGGATGGCTGGGAATAGGTTTGCTCCCCCCCCCCCACCCTAGATAATTTTGCAGACTATCTTGTAGCGAATTAAAAGCCGATGGTCTTTTAGAAATGTTTGCACTCTTTGCGTTTGGGCGTTAGTCTGTAAGAGCCTGTAACATACGTTACTTTATCAAATTAAGAAAAAGTAAATTGAAATTTGGGCTACAAATTGAATACATTATAATATTTATTTCGGAAACTGATATGAATTCCTAATAGTTGGCTCTTTGAATATGCGTTTTAAGTGGTACTCTGCAAGTAGGCTAAAGACTAAAGCTTTAGAAGGAGAAAACAAAATGCCATTAAAACAATGACAGACTGGACTGATGTACCTTGATATTTCTGTGAAAAGAATAATATCTTAGCTAGTTAACTTTTTAAATGTAGCCTTTCTATACATGCAACAAACATATTTTCATCTAATAATGTCACTGCACTTATTATCTTTCCCTAAGCATTCAAAACCTTATATGAAGTCTTAGTACTTCTGAAGTGCTAAAACAGAGGTAACACTTTCCCTTCAGATAAACGAGCTAGATTTACCACAGCAGGTAAAGCAATGCAATGCAGAATGAACAGAGCGCAAATGAGACCTTTTAACTTAAATGATTCACTAAGTTTCTAAGATTAGGGTGCTTATTAAAGGATGTATACTGAGCGAAACTTCTAAACCGCCACTCGACATTTTCTCATATATCTTAACATATATGATACATACATGGCTACAATTTATACTCAATATGGAAAAATCAATCAAACAGAACATGTCAAAATTTCATTTTCATAAATTGAAATGAACATGCTCAATTGATAGACTGTAATAAGGCACCATCGTATTTCGTTTTCACACAAACGCTAAAATTTGAACTCATCGCTTAAAAGCGAGCATTCAAGGGACTTAAAGTGAAAAACACCAACTAAACATAATTGTGTTAAAATGGACGTTATTGAAAATTTTTGGGTTTCACTTTTATAAAGTAAGAATTTTCAGGTAATCCACAATGTTCCTAAGGAATCCCATATGGCATGAAACAACACACGAATGCTTTATGGATATGACATGTTTTTGTCCTCAATATTATTGAAAGTTTCTGGTGCTGTATTTCTAGTGCTGTAAATGGACATTATTTAACACTATCGTGTTTATTTTGTAATAAAGTAGCAATTATCATGCAATGCAGTGCTCCTATGGAGGCCCATATGGCATAAAAGAACACAGAAATGTGTTTATGGTGATGAAATGTTTTTGTCTACAATACTTTTGAAACATCCGTCGCCCATTAAGCGTGTACTGCAAATCAATCTCGACTCTTCCGACGTTCGAATGCAGCATTTGTGCTTAACCGCACCAAATTATGGTGGATTATACAGGACATTTTATGACATACGTATTTCTTAGTTTTTGTCGATTTTTCTCGTCATACGAGTGCAAAAATGAAAAATGACCGACAGGTTGTGGTGTAAACTTTCGGCTCTATCAAAACATGTCAAACTTTCTGATAAATTATGAATCAGTCTCAGCGGGGCCCCGTTTTCGATTGAACCTACAGCCCGACCCCTCTACTTTATACTCATACAGCCTAAACGTTGGCATTTTTGTGATAAAATAAAGTTGTCGGATACTTATTGATAAAAAAACGAGTATACAAAAGGCATAAAACATTTAGCATCGTGTGCAACGTGCAAAACAAGTATTAGTACTCTATCGTTACGCATTAATGAACATCCTTATTGAATCAAACTTTGTTATGTTCAATCGGCGGATACATGTGCCCAAATATACTGTGTCAAATATCATGTCAAACAGTTTAATAATAAATGAGCTATATTGAAAAAATGTTTTCTGTTAACTGGCGGTTTAGAAGTTTCGTTCAGTATATATATATATAACTTGACATAATAAATGAGCAAAGAAATTGTCTCGACACCCTTTTTAATCACACAGTCAGAGGCAAGTGTTTTGAATTTTAGCGTTTTCAATGGATCATGAAATGGGGCAGCCTGATCAACTTGTTTACTTTGTAAAAATCTTCCATAGAGCACAATATAGAACAACTGGCTATCCTATTTTACCCATAGTTCAGTTTCCTTTTAGCTCACCTGAGCAGAAGGCTCAATGTGAGCTATTGTGATCCGTCGCGCGTCTGTTTGTCAACTTTTTCTTTGAAGGGCATCTCCTCCTAAACCACTGGTCCAAATTTCAAATAACATCACAAAAATGTTCCCTATGATGCCCTCTTTCAAAATTGCACAAATGGTTCCGCTCCACCGAACAGGAGGGCTGCCAGAGCTCCAGATAAGAAATCCCTGAACCACTGGTCCAATTTCAAATAATTTCACAGAATTGTTCCTCTGTATAAGCTCAACCAAAATTGTACAAATGATTAAGCTTCGCTGAACAAAAGGGCTGCCAGAGTTCCAGGTAAGAAATATCTTTAAAAGACATATCCTGAACGACTGGTCCAAGTTCAAAATAATTTCCCAGAATTGTTCCTCTGTGTACCCTCTACCAAAATTGCACAAATGGTTCCGCTCCGCTGAACAAAAGGGCCACCAGAGCTCCAGATAACAAATATATTTAAACGAAATCTCCTCCTTAACTACTTATCCAAAACACCCTAAAGCAAGAACTTAGCACTGCAAAAACATATGAGCATAGCAGGCTTGATGAGACGTTGATATACATCGATGCCATATGGCAGCCAAGTTTGGGGAGTTTGTTGATGAGGACCATAGCAAGCTTCCAACGATATACTGGTTACATAAACTTCACAAACGGTCCTATAAGTCGCGTTTTATTGCTAATTCTAGTGCTTGTACAACTAATGAGTTGTCTATTCTTTTGACTTCAGGCCTCACTGCGATTCAAAATCATGTCATTAAATATTGCACAACAGTTTATAAAATGTATGGTAAAATTTATTTTGGTCTATTAAAAATTCAGGTGAAATTCTATATAAATTAAGTCTAGAGGTTTTCTAGCATCTTCTTTGTTTACACATATGATTTCTCTACTCTCTAAACTGCATTGCCTCATAATCTAATCAAAGAAAAATTAACAGATTTAATTGAACAAACATTAAACAGAGAGGGCTCACTTTATTTAGCTTGTAATGATAAAAAGGCCTTTTTACTTCTGAACAACCTAAACGATATAAATTGTGTTCATGTCAGTAAATGTGTGATGCGCTCCATTATCTTTTAGACAATATATTTATAAGATTTGTCTCGAAATTATATAGACAAATTGTAGGTATTCCAATGGGTACTAATTGTGCTCCTCTTGTTGCAGATTTGTTTTTGGTTTGAGAGAGACTTCATGTTGTCTCTGTCAGACAATAATCAAACTGATATTATTGAAGCTTTTAACTCCACCTCCAGATATTTAGATGACTTACTTAATATTGATAATCCTTATTTTGAATAAATGGTAGGTCAGATATATCCTACTGAACTTCAGTTAAATAAGGCGAATTCTTCTGATACTGAAGCTCAGTTTTTGGACTTGAACTTGTCCATAACAAATGGCATAGTTTCTTCTAAAATTTATGATAAACGGGATGATTTAATTTTGAAATAATAAATATCCAATTTCTTGATGGAGATGTTCCTCTCCCCCCTTCTTCGGCGTATATAGTTCTCACTTTATTCGTTTTGAAAAAGTGTTCTAATGTTGTTTACTTCAACAGCAGAAACTAATTTTTAACTGCCAAGTTATCAAAACAAGATTATAGATATCATAAAGTTCGAAAAGCATTTTCTAAATTCTACCACAGACACTCAGAGTTATTTGTTAAGTACAACATTGGGCTAAAAACTCTTCTGCAACAAGGCATATCAGAACCTATATTTTATGATGATTTAGTTAACAAATTCAAACGAAATGTTGGAAAACCCAATTTTAGTGATCAATTCAAAAAGATTATCAAATGTTATATAAAGGTTGGAAACTGGTTTAACCTTTGCTTTATACTTGTTATATCTTGATTTATATGTTTTAGGAGATGATGCATTGATAAGTTATGTGTCTTTCGTGCAAACCAAATATCTATGTGTCTTGATCCACATCTGAATTAAGGGTGAGGTTGGCGCCGTTAAACTGGTTTAAGCCCTCCAGTTATATATTTTACTGAACGTTCCAAGGAGGTACTTCTTTTGTGGATCTTTTATGTTTTTTTTGTCTTGTGTTTGCTATGTCTTTGTGCGCGTCTGCTTATATGTGCTTTGTGGTCACCTGCTGGGAGAGGGCTGACCTCTTGGCTCTCGTTTGTGGTGTCTAACTGTGAGTTTGTCACTTTCCCATTGGTATCCTGGGTCAGGTGTGGTACTTTATTGTATCGATTCCTGATCTTTGCACACTTACTTACTTGGATGTCATGCGACAGTCTGCATGCCTGATTTTAGACCCAATCACGGTTTATAGCTATAGTTTCCTCTCTAATTGCACGACGGTATGACGGCTCTGACGTAAAGCTTAAATCGGTGGGTTGGTGCCTGATGCTTATCTGTAGCAGGACCCACCGTGACTCAACTTGAGGTTTTCTTTAGCTGTGACTATCTGTGAGTCGTGAGCCCTTTTCTTTGTTTCATCATAGTGTGTTAATTTGATTATAGTGTTTCTCCATGATGATACATTGCAATAGTTAGAAGGCTTCCATGCGAGCAGAACATTTATTGGGGAAGAGAGAGCTGGTTGCTTTGCTAAGTTTGTCTTCCTGGTGTCTCTTGATTGTTGTGTGGCTCTTCCTCGCGGTACCATGGGTTTGTCTGCAGTTTGTGATTGTGGTATTTCCAGATCATACTCACTTACTATTTTTCATATAGCTTCACATGAATCTTTCTCATATTGCCCTCTTTCAAAATTGCACAAATGGTTCCATTCCACTGAACAGGAGGGCTGCCAGAGCTCCAGATTAAAAAAATTAAAATGACATCTCCGATCTCCTGAACAACTGGTTCAAATTTATAATAATTCCGTAGAATTGTTCCCCTTGATACCTTACATCAACATTGCACAAATGGTCCTGCCCCGCTGAACAAAAGGGCCACCAGAGCTCCAGATAAGAACTATCTTTATAAGACATCTCCTTCTGAACCACTGGTCCAAATTCAAAATAATTTCTCAGATTTGTTCCTCATAATACCCTCTACCCAAATTACACAAATGATTTTGCTCCGCTGAGCAAAAGGGCCGCCAGAGCTCCAGATAAGAAATATTTTTAAACGACATCTCCTGAACCACTTGTCCAAATTCAAAACCATTTCACAGAATTGTTCCTCATGATGCCTTCTACCAAAATTGCACAAATGGTTCTGCTCCAACGAACGCTGGTGCTACCAGAGCTCTAGATAAGAAATGTCTTT
The DNA here is from genome assembly GCA_964019695.1 of Loripinus fragilis. Classification (NCBI taxonomy): domain Eukaryota; kingdom Metazoa; phylum Mollusca; class Bivalvia; order Lucinida; family Lucinidae; genus Loripinus; species Loripinus fragilis. The sequence goes on along the minus strand of OZ026524.1, from coordinate 62,372,523 downwards.
TAATGGTGTTCCCTCCTGAACCACTGTTCCTAATTTTAAAAAAAATCATAGAATTGTTCCTCATAATCCCCTTTATCTAAAATAGTACAAATGGTTCCGCTCTGCTGAACAAAAGGGCAGTCAGAGCTCCAGATAAGAAATATCTTTAAACGACATCTCCTGCTGAACCACTGGTTCAAATTCAAAATAAATTCACATGATTGTCCCCTATGATGCATTCTACAAAAGTTGCACAAATGGTTCCACTCCACTGAACAAAGGGGCTGTCAGAGCTCTAAATAAGATAAAGAAATGTCTTTTAATGACATTTCCTCCTGAACCACTGGTTCAAATTCAAAATAATTTCACGGAAATGTTCCTCATGATGGCTTCTACGACGCGCGACGAGACCAAAAATATGCACGTAACTGTTTGCATGCTGGCTATTTTACATGTTTTGTTGTCGTCTTCTGGCATTCCTCACAATATTTTTTCTAATATAATCGCTCAGGAACACTATCAGAGTGTCAAACGGCCAGGGTCCAGGTCAGTGTCGCCATTCTGGGTACAAAGTGTTTGCAAAGGTAATCAGTCCAGACGTCGCCAGATAAGTATAGTTGCTGTTTCTACACTTTTAAATTGCTTGCCATAAATATAATAAATTCTAAACTTCTTATCTTTTTCCATATCCCTTTCTCAACTTAAATGTAATTTAAAACTTCAATCTACTTGCAATGTTTAAAGAAAATCGTCAATAATGCTGAAGTTAAAAAGCAAAAACAAAGATGAGCATAAGGCTGGGCACTGAGTATTCTAGCTTACATGAGTCAAAGGCTCAGTGTTAGCTTTTGTAATCACTGGATGTTTGTCCGTCGGGTAGTGTCTCGTCACCATTTGCTTCAAAAGACATCTCCAGAACCACTGGTTAGATTTGAACCAAACATGATATTTTTCTTGTTTAAAATCGCTATGCCTATATAGAACCTTGATATTCGGAACCTAGTGGAATTTCCAATCACCCTGGTCTAGGGCTCACATGTTAATAGGTTTATTTAAAGAAAACATATAAAAAAAACTACTCAGGTTCGTGCAAATTATGACACTGGCCAGGGGCTCACATGTTTAATGTGTAACGGGCTGCGTGCCAAGGTTAGAATTTTTGCAAATAGCAAAGTGGCTTACTGGTTAAGAGAGGCAGGTCTGTGCACAAAGGGTCGCTAGTTCGAGACTCCCCGGAGCACTGTTTTGTTACCTTGAAGAAGACCCCAGATATCCTCTGCTTCGTACTGGTTCAAACCAGGAAGACAGGAAAACCTGACATGACTGAAAATATTGATTGATACGTAAAGCATCAAACATAACGAAGTAATCTTCTCAGTGCATTAAAAGTGTTCTTTGGATAGTCAATATAATGTACATCTGTATAGCTTATTTCCATGTCGAACGGTCAAATATTGAAGTCTCCGCATGTGAAATTGGGCAGGATGGTTTAGTGATACCTGATGACAGGATTTGTTATACGCCAGCACATATTAAATCACCGCCAAAAGTTAAGGGGTTTGTATTTTGTATGAGTAAACAGAACGCTTTAAACACACAAAAAATTCTTTAAGCATGTGTATCTGAGAACATATCAAACAAGGAAATTGTTGCTGTAAAAATGACACTTCGAGCGAAAACTGGTCTTTAGACTGCGCAGATAAGTGTAGGTTAGTCTGAAACCAATCTGCACATGTTTAAAGGTGTACAGTGTAGAAGAATACTGAACCTTTGTTTGTAACAAGTTGGAATATCTAGCGAACAATACAGGCACTAATCGGATGCACAGGCCGGTCTGCGTCTTCGTTTTTCGCACGGAACAAAGTCAGGTTTTCTCGTGGCGTGGCATAGGGGGAATTAAAGGCGATCTGCATGCGCAGATCCGGAGGGGGGACAGGTGGTCCGACCTACCCCCTGGAAAATCACAAAAAATATAGGGTTTCTTTGCAATACTGGTCTGGATCCCCTGAAAAAGCACAAAGCTACCAAGCCAGCATTCAATGTTGGGCCATCATCGGCACGCCAGCGAAACGCCGTTTCGTTGGCGGACCGATGATGGCCCGCTTATAGTGGTTTTAGGATCCTCTCTCCCCTCAACAACTAAAAAAGAAAAATTGTCAAAAGTGGACCCTCTCTGTCAAAAATTTCTGGATCCGCGCATGATCTGTCCCGACGAGACATGTCAGATGTATAAAATGACGATCCAAAATACATTAATTACTTGTCTTTGATAAGCTGAGCTTTATACTGAGTTTTTTTAGGCCTATTGCACATGAGAGAGAGAGAGAGAGAGAGAGAGAGAGAGGGGGGAGAGGGAGAGAGAGAGTATATATATCGATCTATCATATTTCTACATCTATCTGTCTGTCTGTCTGTCTGTCTGTTTGTTGGTCCCTCCGTCTGTCAGTCTGTCTTTGACAAAGCTGTGACAAATTAATTTTTATAGTAGATCTAGTTGCTTTGGCACTGCCGAAACAACCCGGCAGATGAAAAGTTCCGGCAAACCCGGCAGATGAAACGGTCTGCCAGACCCGGCAAACACTGATTGCTTAGGTATATAAATTTGAAAAGGATATGTATGTCTGTTTGTCTGTCTGCTGTCTAGATCAGATTAGTCTGTATATTTGGATCTATCAGAAGAAACAGTCCTGCAGGCCCGGCAGATGACACGCTCTGGCAGACCCGGCAGATGACACGCTCTGGCAGACCCGGCAGTTGAAATGCTCTAGCAGATTCGGCAAAACCGGCAGTAGGTCCTAGTTATATCACAACTTTACATGACTCAGGTCTGTGAATTTTTAAAGGATCTATCTATCTATCAAACATTTCATCTGTCTGTGTGTTCATCTGTCTGTCTGTCATTAACAAAGCTTGATTTTAGTGCATTCATGTAGGTTCATGTAGTCGTAATACACTGCCAAATCGACCCGGAAAATGAAGCAGTCCAGCTGACCGCAAAACCTGCATTCAAAGCACTAATCCATGACTAAGGTCTGTGATCTGTCTCTTTATCTGCCAAACTGTCAATCCATTCAATCACTGATAGAGATCTGAAGATATTTTGGCCATATAATAGTTATTTTTGCAGTGCCAAAACGAACCGGCAGACCCGGCAGAAACGACCTTTCACGGAATCGACCGAACAATCCGGGAGCGAGAAACCGTGTATCAACTGTTAGTGATTTTTCTCATTTTTTTTAAATACCAAATATCATTTTTACGGCAGCACTGAGGGGACATGTGAAAAAAATTATTTATCTCGTTCCCACGACATAATTATCTCGTTCCCACAATATAAGATCTCGTGCCCACGACATAAAATCTCGTGCCCACGACATAAGATCTCGTGCCCACGACATAAGATCTCGTGCCCACAACATAATTATCTCGTTCCCACGATAAAATATCTCGTTCCCACGACATAATTATCTCGTTCCCACGACATAATATCTCGTTCCCACGACATAATCCGCCAATCAGGTAAGCTTATACTTTTAATGACTTTATGATGGACGCCATGCATTCCGAGACTGTGGCTTATTGGATAACTAAATACTTTAATAAAGGATTATGTTACAGAGATATACAGTATGTATTGAAACACGGACATTCAATTTGTTTAAGATTAAGACATCTTCAACTTCAAAGAAGAAACTATCACTGCGTACACGCAGCTGTAAATTTCATACAATGGCAGCTTTCTGGATCAGGACAACTTCATGGCATCGCATGATGTGGTCACATTGTAATGAATATATCGAATCCACATCAAAATGAAAGATTCTAGATTGATGCTACAGTATTTGGATCCAGCCAGGGTAGTTTCGAGATTTGTGAGGCAAAATTAATGAGAAGATGTGTTCACCATGCATGCAGACCAAAGTTCATATGGCATATAGACGGTTTGTGTATCAATGGGTGCATATGTGGATTTTCTCGCAAAATTATATGGTTAAATGTTTATCAGACCAACAATGACCCAAAAAATCATTGGTGGCTACTTTTTAGACGTTAAGGGTAATGGTGGTGCCCTCTAAAAATAAGGACAGACTACGGAACAGAAAACGGACATGACAGTTCGAAGGCGGCACTTCTTTTGTGGATCTTTGTCTTACAAGTGTTTGTTATGCTTTCGTGCGCATCTGTTTTTTGATGGCTTGTGGTCACCTGCTGGGAAAGGGCTGACCTCTTGGCCCGCGTTTGTAATTTCTAATAGTGAGTTTGTTACTTTCCCATTGATATCCTGGGTCAGGTGTGGTACTCGATTGTATCGATTCCTGATCTTTGTCCTCTTCCTTACTTTTATGTACATGTAGCAGTATTTCAAACATTTCTAAGGCGCATCGATCCTGATGATGACAGACCATACATATATGGTGTAAGTACAAGTAACCAAATACTGAGAGCTGGTGGGGATATTTACGAAAGGAACACATGCAATTTTTGACTGAATTGTTTAAGCACCTACTGTACTAGAGTAGACATCGGGAGTTTCACTGGAGACATTTTGGACAGGGATCTTGTATTGCTCTGTTTCGAATCATTAATTTAGGTAAGGTTTACAAATCATAAATATATAGAGTTTATTTACTGTTTATGATGAATGCTAAATATATTTCGTCAAGTGCGGTGAAAAATCAATATTATCATGAGTTCGTAGCACGAGTGTATCTGCTGATATTTTCACCTCACGTTTGGTATTTACCGAAAAAAATCTCTAAATTTTATGCATTTTATACTCAGGAGAAATAAAGAAAGCAAACTTAACTTTCTGATCGTTTCTTGTCCGATTTGGCAGTTTTGAATAATATTGGCTTTTCACCATAGTTTATACCTAGAAAATGGCTTAGAAGAACATTTTAACGAATGAAACTAAAGACGTTAGCCTTTTGAAGAAAGTCTTTCAAGTGTGCAGGGCTAAGGATTGGCGTAATGTGCAAACTAACGATAGCCCAGCCAAAAAGGTGACGTCATTTGCTGTGAAATTGACGTCATAACGCCGGTAGTGTTATGTCTGAAAAATACTTTTTCATTAAGAACCATTTTGAAAAAGTTCCAGTCCCAGAATTAATAAAAAAACTTGTTTGGCTACAGTGAAAAGATATGTAGATGATATATTTTGTATACAATTTTAAAAAGCTTAAAATATTTTTTGCACTTATGACGTCATACATTATCATACATTATGTCATATTTATGATGACGTTTCATAATGTGCCTGTCTTCCAAAAGTGAAACCACAGGAGTTAGAGTCTCTAAAGATCCATCGCAGACTGCACCTCCATGTGTTGCAGCCACCTGTGAAGTTTCATGACGTAGTTCCAAACGGTAAACCTGCGACCAAGAGAGATATTTCAAAAACTGAGACACTTTTCTTGTTAGAGATACCTTGCCTTTATATGACACACAGGCCTATGCAGTTGCATGCTATAATTACGAATGGTACTTGAGATATGATTCGGAAAAGGCTCACAGACCAAGGAGATGAACCGCTGGTATGAAAGACCGGTGGTGACTTCATACTTTACACTTTTAAACAAAACTTAATTTAATTAATCGAAGACAACGGAAAGTGACAATTCACCGTTCATACTCCATGGTTCATACTTAACGCTTCTCACTGCATACTTCAAAGTTTACCCTTCAAACATTACTCTTCAGACGTCATACTTCTCACTTCATAGTTCGGACATCATACTTCACACTTCATTGTTCATACTTCATAGTTCAGACTTCACACCTCACAGTCTCCAATCTTTAAACATCTGACTGTGACGTATTACTGATTAACATGTTGAGTGTTTTTGATATGGTACGTTTAATAAAGTGTGAAGTATGACATGTGAAGTCAGAACTAGGAAGTGTGAAGTATAAAATGTGAACTGTAAACAGTGAAGTGTAAACTATAAAGTATGAACTGTGAACTTTGAAATGTCACTTTCTGTTATCTTCCATACATTAAATAACGTTTAGTTTAGAAAACTATGAAGTGTAATTGTAATTGTGTTGTGCTTAACGTCTCACCAACAGCCAAAGTCATATGGAGACGGGGCCACAGCTTAAAGTCTCATCCGACAGAATGGTGAAGCCGGGAATCGAACCTGCGACCCCTGGTTTACAAGGCAAGTGGTTTATCCACTACGCCATGGCGGCTCCTAAAAAACTATGAAGTGTGAAATATGAGTGCTCGTTTGAACTGAGACCTTTGAAATGAAGCGTCACTCTCTCTTTCTCTCTCATACACACACACACACACACACACACGCACACACACACACACACACACACACACACACACACACACACACACACACACACACACACACACACACACACACACACACACACACACACACACACACACACACACACACACACACACACACACACACACACACACACACACACACACACACACACACACACACACACACACACTTAAGAAAACTATGAAATGGTAAGTATCACGTCTGAACTGTCAAGTATAAAACTCATCACTGGTACTCGCAGTTTACATATTAAATGCTTCAATTGATTCCATTTTTTATTTCAGTCAGTACCATATGTGCACCCAACGCAATGCACACTGTACTCAGTCTATGGAACAGTGAAGATCATCATTTTGTCAAGCTTCATCAGATGACACACAATTGTGTACAGAAGAAGCAGAATTCCGCCCTATCATTCCATGAGACGAAGAGATCTACTTTGCATGCATATCCATCATGAAAGATAACAACTGGGTGCCAGCATCTGATGCCCAAGAAGCAACAGACATATTATCAGCTTAAACAATTTAGGAAACACATTTGGATTTCAACTACATAAAAATATAGAAAGACAAATCTTCCAGTGAAACGGGTATTGGTCAGCTATTTTTAACATTGAATTTTATTTGAAGAAATATCAAATATTTGAAGAGAATAGTGGCCTGGGGTTTGAGTCTTTTTGGGTTTTTTCCAACGTTTACTAAAAATGATAAAAACCAAATCACCAACGTAAAGAATGATGACAGAAAGCCTTGACTGTTTGCTACTTATATTAAGTAAATGGATTTACTTTGGAGGTCACTTAATGGTCTTAAATGTTCAGATCACTATGACGAATGTTCTAGGATGGTCATGCTTAATACACGATTTTTCAATACATTCTGAAAATGAAGCATGTATACAAGGTAAAGGAAACATCATTCTGTGATTTACAGTAGAAATACCGACCTCTTGTGACTGGGGCTTGGGACTATGGACCGTAGTACTGATATAAGTGACAACCATCTATTGATGAGATGGTAGGGGCCTGATGCTTTGGCTGTTGTAAGGCCCACCCGGGTTTACCTGTTGGATTTCCTATGCTCTGGTATTCAGTTTTATTTACTGTCGAGTATTTATCTTCACTTTATCTCCTTTTTATATCTTGATTCATATGTTCTAGGAGACGATGCATTGATACGTAAGTTAGGGATCTTTCATGCAAACCAATCATCTATGTGTCTTGATCCACATCTGAACTAAGGGTGAGTTTGGCGCACCGAGAAGCTGGTTTAAACCCTCTTGTAAAATATATTAACTGATCCTTCCCAGGCGGCGCTTCATTTGTGGATCATTTATGTTAATTCTGTCATGTTTTTGTTATGCTTTCGCGCGGGTCTGTTTATTGATGTCTTGTGGTCACCTGATGGGAAAGGTCTGACCTCTTGGCTCTGGATTGTGAGATCTAATTGTGAAGTTGTCACTTTCCCATTGATATCCTGGGTCAGGTGTGGTACTTGATTGTATCGATTCCTGATCTTTGCCCTCTTTCTAACTTGGAGTAGTAGTACAGATCTCCAGTGACAGGTACTGGCACTCAGGATAGTAGAAATGATCTCTGGTATAAAAAAAACATGTACTGGGATTCATAGCATTTCACCGAACTCTAGTGACATGTACTGGAGCTCAGGGTAGTGTACTGACCTCTAGTGGCAAGTACTGGAACTCAGCTTAATAGTACTGTCCTCTACTTGCAGATACTATGACTAATAGTAGTAGTACTGGCATATTGTGACAGTAACTGTAATGCAGTGTATAAGTACTGGCCTATAGTGACATATACTGGGACTCTGGGTAGCAGTACTGACCTCTAGTGACATTTCCTGAATTCAAGGCAGTAGAATTTACCTCTAGTGACATGGACGGGGGAACTCAGTACAATAGTACTGACATCTCATAACAGTTACTGTGACTCTAGAAAAAGTGACAATTAATGACAGGTACTAGGATTCAGGGTATTATACTGACTTATAGTGTCAGGTTTTGGGACTCTAGTACTGACTTCTAGTTAGAAGCATTGGGAATCAGCGTAGTACTAGTAGTTTTAACCTCTAGCGACCAGTACTTTGATTTAGGGTAGCAGTGCAGGACTCTAGTGACAGTTACAGAACTCTGAGCAGTAGTTTTGAGCCTAAAGACAGGCATTGCTACTAGAGTTATTAGCACTGTCATCTTGTGACAAGTTATAGTGCTCTGGGTAGTTTACTTACCTCTAGTGGCAGTTACATGTACCAGAACTCTGGGAGGTAGTTTTGAACTCTGAGGAATTTACTGGTACTTAGTTTGTTAGTACTGACCAATTGTGACAGGTACTGGGCTTCAGTGTAGTGTATTGACCTCTAGTGACAGTAACTGCAACTCTGGACATCAATATTGACTGCTAGTTGCTGGATTAGAAACGCAGGCTACAAGTACTGACCACATGTAACATGTACTGATATCTAGGATAGTGTAATGACATCTAGTGACATGTACTGAGACTCAGCGTAGTGTACATTAAACATCTGATTTTTTGCACTCTAAAAGTGGTGCCACTCACTAGGGGCATAGACAGGCAGATCAAAGACAAATTTTAAGGAGGTGATTATGATATGAGATCCCATGAAGGGTTTATGTTCTTAGCCTCGTCCTCACGGTGCCGTAAGTTCGTCTGTAGTGTGTGATTGTGGAATTTCCTGGTCTAGTGACAGGTACTGAGATCCAGGGCAGTGTATTTACATCCAGTGACAGGTACTGCGACTCAGACTCTAATAGTAATTACTGGAAGTCTGGGCAGTAGTGCTGACCACTTGTGACAGGTACTAGGGCTCTGAAAAGTGTTCTGACATCTAGTGACAGGCACTGAGTTACGGGATAGTGTACTGACAACTAAGTACTGGAGCTCTAGACAGTAGTTGCGACCTCTTACGGTAATCAGGGTATTAGTACCGGCCATTACAGTGTCCCAGGGTAGTAAACTGACATCTAGTGACAGGTACTGGGACTTATAGTAGTAGTATGAACCACCTAGTGACAACGAAAGGAACTCTTGGCAGTAGTACTGACCGTTAGTGTCATGTGCTGGTACTCAGGGTATGAGTGCTGACATATACTGAACGAAACTTCTAAATCGCCAGTTACAAAACACATTTTTTCAATATAGCTCATTTATTATTTAACTGTTTGAAATGATATTTGACACAGTATATTTCGGCACATGTATCCGTCGATTGAACATAACAAAGTTTGATTCAATAAGGATGTTCATTTATGCGTAACGATAGAGCACTTATACCGGTTTTGCACGTGGCACACGATGCTAAATGTTTTTCGCCTTGTGTATACTCGTATTTTCATTGACAACTATCCGACAATTTTTTTATTTTATCACAAAATGCCAACGTTTGGGTTGTATGAGTGTTAAGAAGAGGGGTCGGGCTGTGGGTTCAATCGAAAACGGGGTCTCGTTGAGACTGATTTATAATTTATCATAAAGTTTGACATGTTTTGATAGAGCCGAAAGTTTACACCACAACCTGTCGGTCATTTTTCATTTTTGCACTCGTATGAGTATTACGTATGTTATAGAAAGGCCTGTATAGTCCACCATACTTTGGTTTGGTGATGCACAAATGTTGCATTGGAACGTTGGAATTGTCAAGATTGATGTGCAATTTCTGTGTTCTTTTATGCCATATGGGCCTCCATAGGAGCACCGAATTGCGTGAAAATTGCTACTTTATTACAAAATAAACATGATAGTGTTCAATAATGTCCATTTATAGCACCAGAAAGTGTCATTAATATTGTGGACAAAAACATGCCATCTCCGGTTGTTTTATGTCATATGGGCTTCCATAGGAACATTGTGGATTACCTGAAAATTCCTACTTAATAAAATGTTCAATAATGTCCATTTATAACACCATAAAGTTGGTGATTTTCACTTTAGGTCCCTGGAATACTCGGTTTTAAGCGATGAGTTCAAATTTTAGCGTTTGTGTGAAAATGAAAATCGATGGTGCCTTTATACAGTCTATCAATTGAGCATGTTAATTTCAATTTATGAAAATGAAATTTGACAGGTTCTGTGTAATTGATTTTTCCATATTGAGTGTAAATTGTAGCCATGTATGTTTCATATACTATTGCCATAAAGTTAAGCATATTTTTATACGATCCCGATTTTCGAAGTAATGAAAAATAATTTGAGTCTTGGGTTTTATTCGACATGTACACTTGTATTTTTGCTACCAAATCTGGATAAGTTCGATTAGTTTCATTCACTACTGTCAATGAACAGGAAGCTTACGACACAGTACTGTCCAGGAGTTGATATGCAAGAATGAATTTCTTTTGCTGTTGAGTCATGAAATAGCTTTAAAACGCATGTGTTGGATAAATCTACAAAGAAGAAAGAGAACAGAATGTGTAAAATTGCCATAAGGAACGCTGGTATGAAACAAGATGACATTGCAAGGGTATTGAACGTGTCTCAGAGTGTTGTAAGCAGACATTTGAAAGATAATAGAGAGAGAGAGAGAGAGAGAGAGAGAGAGAGTATTACAAAAAGGAAACTGTCTACATTGATTCTTGAGTGCATGGAATCATTACTGAAGCCTTATGGTACGTGGTGCAATATCCGACGACCACCTGATACAATTAAAGGTGGTTACTGGGACTTTGAACGCTCAAAAGTACCAGGACGAAATCCTGGAATCTGGTGTTAGGTCACCCTTGGACTCGCTACTTGGCCAGAACATGGTGCTCCGAGATGAAATTGCAAGACCTCACTGTACTCGCATCCTCGAGGAATACAAAAATCAACAGAACATCGCTAGTCTACCACTCCCGAGCATCTTGCCGGCCTTGAACCCTATGGTACATGTGTGAGACAAGCTTGGCTGACGTGTTTTAAACCGGGAACCAGCCGTATCAAAACCATTGTGAATTTTGCTAGACTCTACTGCATGAGTGGGACAGAATTCATGTTTGAACGCATGTACCCGGTGAATTTAATGATGAAAATGTGCCAAGTTGTTATTCGACAGTGTGAAGGCTATACACAACATAAACCGGAAGTTAAGGATTATTATGAGCCATTTCATGACTTTTTGCATCAGCTCCTGAAAGTGTATGCTCCAAAGAGAAAGTTTTGAAGAAATTTCAACTATCGCGGGCTTATTGTAAAAGTTTTGCTGACTCTTGGCCTCCATGCTGTTTTCATTGAATTTTGTAAAATTTATGGGTAATTTTTGTAAGGTGTTTGCAGCCTATAAACAAGTCAGAGATTCCACGGCTTCTCTTTATCAAATGCTGGTGTTCTGCTTTTGTTGTCCACTACAATAATTTATGTTATCTCTCAAAAGTTTCCGTTCTTACCGATTCTAAAACCTAAGTGGTTTTATAGAATGGAATATGCTTAACTTTATGGCAATAGTATATATGTTAAGATATCTGAGAAAATATCGAGTGGCGGTTTGGAAGTTTCGCTCAGTATAGACTAGTTTCTAGTCTGATTAATAATAGTTTGATTTTTTCTGTAAAGTTAGAAACTGTTTGGCCTTTTTTGATAGCGTGTCTACGTTTTACACACCTTGGCTTAAATTTATGTTAAAATTGAGACAACAGAGTGGACTAGCCATATGGTGTGCGTCTTAGATTTTATAGATTTTCTCCTTTTGTAGATATTTTCATTTTAACGCCTAGAGGCCAGGCTAGTGCTGATCACTTGTGACAGGTACTGAGACTGATGGAGAGTACTGATATCTAGTGACATGTACTGGAAATGTAGTGACCTCAAGTGAAAGGTACTTTGAATCAGATGACAGTAACTGGAACTCTTTGCAAATGTATGTACCGCTTATGACAGGTACTGGTACTCCAGTCATATATTTTCTGTTGTAGAGACAATTACTAGAACTCTATGCTAACGCCAGTACTCATACTGTTAGTACTCACTTGGCCTGTAGTATGTGATTGTGACATTTCCTGGTCAAACTCACTTACTTTTTGAGCAGACACGTCAATCGTTAATGACAGATACTGGTACTCAGGATGTTATTACTCGCCACTTGTGACAGGTACTGAGATTCAGCTGTGAAAACATCTAGTGACAGATACTGAGGCTCTGAGTAGATCTTAAGTGACAACTACAGTGTACTGTAACTCAGGATGATATAAGTACTATCCCCTTGTGATAGGAACTGTGACTCAGGGTAGAATACTGACCTCTTGTGAAATACACTTGCAATACTAGATTTGTACCCACAATTCCAATACCTGCCACCAGATGCTACTACTACTGCTCAAAGCCCTAGTAATTGCCACCTGTGGGTAGTACTAAAACACGGGTCCCCATAACTACCACCAGAGGTCGTTAGTACTGACCAGTGCCCAATTCCTTGTCTTCATCATGAAAATGAAATATATAAATAAGAGTTTCAAGCGTTATTGCAAGACCCTTGGGTCTGCACTTTAATCACAATTTGAGTCTGTCTGTCTGTCCATCCGACCAACATTATCTAACCACTCGCATGTGTAACAGCCATTTATGATTGACGAGGTTTGCTGAGCATCATATCGGCCGGTTGTGGTCAGTTAGTGAAAATGCTCATAATTCCTGAACTGCATGGTATATTTGATTACTTATACATTTGTGAAATTGGAAGGGAAAATGACAAAGAAAAGAAAATATATAAAGAAAAAAATATTGGTCATGCCAGGATTTGAACCACTGTGCGCCAGGCTGTTGGATTAAAAGAAAGCCTCCTAGACCACCACATATGAAATAAAGACTAGAGCAATTTACCTATATACCCTTTGCCTGTACTCCTCAGATCAAAATTGCCCGACCCTTAAATCTGCAATAGGTTGCATGAACCTTGGTTAACTCGTCAGATTAAAATAGCATGACCCTTGGGTCTGCACTATATTGCACGACCCTTGGGCCGCACTATTGTCACTATGTGAGTCTTACAGGACCCTTGGTCTGCACTATAATCTTGCACGACCCTTATGATATACACCTTAGAGCAATTTACCTTTATACCTTTTACCAGTACTTGTCAGATTAAAATTGCACAACCATTGGTTTGCTCATCAGATTAAAATTGCAGTGTAAGTCTAAATTAACTGTAAAACATGCAATTTCAGATATAAACCAGTAAACTATGACTTTAATCATATATACTTGTATGCAGGCTTTAAATGTTAATGAAAGAGAAGTTTCTCTTATTGCGTGTTCTAAAGATGAAGGAACTAGTTGTGAGCATAAGTAGCAAGAGCGTTTGACACAATGGAATAAAATGGCACTAAAATGTTGTTATTTTTCCATAGCATGAATTTAATATAAATAATTTGTATTGTTTTCTGCCAAATTCAACATATTTGCAATAAAGCATATGTATATACATGTTAAATGACTGCTTGGAAGAAAACATAACTTATCTTTATTGTAAAAGTTCATTCCAGATAAGGGCTTGTTTAGAATGACATACATGTACTATGCCTCTTGTCGATAAATGTTCAGTGTAATTGATAAGACTTTAAACACTGTGCTCGTTTGGATGCAGAAAATCACTTAGTTAGTCACGTTTTTTTTTTCAATTTAAACAAAATAATTGGATTACTTTGAAATAATAGTTTCAACTAGTTCAAATACCATGATAATTTTAAAAATCACCCTAAACAACAATATACAATTGATGCATTCTTTTGAGGTTGACATCAGGATTTGTCAACCTGAGAATAGTGATGTTCACCAAGGCAAAGCCGAGGTGAACATCACTTTCGAGGGTTGACTAATCCTGATGTGAACCGAAAAAGAATGCACCAATTGTTTTGTTATATGACACTGTCTCCCTTTTCCTAGTTTTATTTAAAGTATTTTCATATTTATACATTTACTCAAGTCAGATGTTCCTAGTGCACTAATTCACTAGGACGATTATTTCAACAATATACTTCCCAAACCTCTGCAACTCTTATGAGATAAGCAAAATAATTGCATTTTTTAACCCATATATGCCTAGCGTCTTTTTTGTTGGACATAGGCAAATAGTGCAGACCCAGATCAGACGCCACAGAATGCGGCGTCTGATCAGGGTGTCCACTGTTTGCTTGCATAATTTACTATTAAAACTTGAATAAAAATGAAAATACCACCTAACATCCCTTAAAACAGAAATGGACTGTTCCAATTGATAACAGTGGGAAATTCCATTTGGCATAAATCGGTTAAATGCTGTTCTCATAAAATGAACAAATTCTGAATTCAACACATTTTACCTGTGAAATATACATAAGAAACCAGTCAGTGTTTCAATGTCTATTTTAGCTCTCTTTTAGCACTGACAAAAGCAATGTCACCTGGGCTAGATTGAGTTCAATCTATTTTTAGCTCTCTGTCAGCACTGACATTAACAATGTTAACATGTCTCTAGCTCATCACTGTTTGACATCATGATCTGTCACAACCAGTGCAAGCTAGTTTCAGCCAATCAGAGGAGGTCTTTTACAGGAGTCATATAACAATAGTATTTGTAAGTAAGCTGCATGACATCTTTTGGTGCAACAATTTATGCATTTGTAAAAAAACATAACAGAAACTAACAGCTGAAGAATGTATTTCCTAAAACAAGTCATAATCACTCATAAAGACAGGAACAGTTAATATATTGGCATAACCGTCGTATTCATCCACTGGGTTCGGATGATGAAATTAAAGCCTTTGACTTTGGTCAAACCCAGGAGAGGATATGGTATCTAATCCTTTCACAAATCCTAATAAAGTCTGCAATCCATCTGATTCATCTGAAAGAAGAAAAAAGGCAATTAGACTTAAATAGGGAAAAATGATATACGAGGGATGTTCCGAAAGTTATGACCCTGGCGTGATAGCTCTGTTACCAGCAATGCAGCATGTACCAAATAATAATATGTTCTTTGTCTATCACCGCCATACAAGTATTATGTAACTTGAAGGAGCAACCAGAAATCTACCCCAAAACAGTCAAACCTTCAATGTACTGACATATCAAGCAGACTGTGCATATTAAAGACCTCATAATTCAGACAATAGCAGTCTCAGCAATTCGTTTTCATGGCTACTCAATATTCATACATAAGCCAACATGTCCTGTACATATGGCAAACTTTCTATATGATCTGGGTTTCCTAGGCCCTTTAATGTATGGCTATGAAACTGTCAGCTATAATCAAATTTTGACCACTTGAAGTTTTGACCGGCCCAAACTGCCATAACAACAGCTGTATTAAAGGTAAAAAAATTGAGGCAAACTCAGATGAACTTACTTTTGTCTGAAGTAATTATGAAAAGTCAGTATTGCCGGAGACTGATAGTAACCCACATAAGAAAATTCAAACGAGACCACAAATTAGGTCAATATTCGGATGTACAAAAATTTGCATGTGAATATCTTAAAATAAAACCCAATCAATTGTCCAAAGGTGCACTACATCGTAAAATGATGCAATATGTGATTTAATTGAGCACAAAGCATCCATTTGAAACCAATAACATTTTTAAAAATTCTTATTTAAAATCAATCATTTTTTTGGTAAAAAATGAAACTTTTTACAATAAGATATTTTGTTATCAAAATAATATTGGTCTTAAATATTTTGCCTATATTAGGTTCGGCATGTTTTAGTCCAACTTAATAGTTGAACATATAAAATTCTCAGAAATAAAAATTCTGCAATGTATTAAAAATGACGTCGTTTTCAATTTCATTGACGTCATAAGAATTGCGCATTGTGCTATAAACATTGATTTGACACCACCTGTTGCCATTCTAACATTTAAATTAACATAATAAGTAACAAATAGTAAAATTACAATGCAGGTTTATTTTATGGTTTTAAAGATGCTGGGCTTGAAATATTCAGATTCAAATATTATTATAATTCTATAACATGAAAACGAGTGGGCGATATATAATATGCTGTGATTATAAGACAAAACAGTACAGCGAGAAAATATTAGCATCATTATAAAGGTAAAATGACAGTTCTTTTGAATGGTGCATAGTATGCCTCTTAAAAATGTCTCTGGACAAAGCTTCAAGGTAAAATCGGAACATTTGGAACGTCCCTCATAAATTATAATGTCATGAATACTCGCATTGGGTTCTGGCATATAGCAGAAACAGATGCAAGGGGACTTAAATTGTGGAACAATTCAGTGAAATTATTTTGAATTTGGACCAGTGGTTCAGGAGGAGATGTCGTTTAAATGTATTTCTTATTTGGAGCTCTGGCGGCCTTTTTGTTCAGCCGAGTTGAACCATTTGTGCCATTTTGGTAGAAGGCATCATGAGGAACAATTCTGTGAAATTATTTTGAATTTGAACCAATGGTTCAGGAAGAGATGTCATTTAAAGTTATTTCTTATCTGGCACTCTGGTGGCCCCTTTTACAGCGGAGTGGAACCATTTGCGCAATTTTGGTAGAGGGTATCATGCAAGAGGAACAGTTCTGTGAAATCACTCAGATTTTTCAAGGACAGTATATGCACTACCAGAATCAACAAAGAAAAAAGTTTAAAATCAAGTTCCAGGTCCTCCTAAAATTCGCCCAAATTCTGCTGAACTAAGATGCACTTTAACAGTTTCAAAAATAAGCTGACACAACATGTTGAAACATAATATTATCCATTTGATGATATCTCTACTTTGCTGTTTCACTCTTTGGAATAGTACAAAATCTTTTTCAGTTTGCACGGATTTCAAATTTTGTACAAATGTGAAATCTGTGCAATTTTGAACAGTTATTTTTTTTAAAATTTCATTCGAGTGTACACTGACCGATTGCATTACATGTAGCGGGTGTCCCAAAAACACATGAAATGTTTTGAAAGTCTTTTAAGATTTGACTCCACAAAGATAAGTTGCTTATTGATTAACATACTATACATAGAAATTATATAATGCCATATTCTGCTTGGATTTTGTTTTATGACAATGCAAGGTTGAGCTTTTAAAAAATGGGTTCTTATTTTCTGTTTCACACAGTTTTTACTGCTTTGGCTATACATCTATTAATTCTTGTTGAAGCATTATATTGATATTCATTTCTTGATGCTTGCTCTTGTAAATATATATTTTGTCTACACTTTTTTGTTATAGCTTTTGTCTTTTTTAGTGTTCCTCAAGTTTTATAATCAAGACTCAAATTATTAACCACCTTGTTCAGAATGAGTATTTTAAAGACCTTTTAGCTTTACAAAATCAAGTCTGTTTCCATGGTAACCAACACGTTGTAATTTTAATGTCATGTAATAATACTGAAGAGACTGCTCTTGTATATGGCCCAAGTCATTTAGATGACACAGTTGCTTTAACTAAATGTATTGACATATAATCATTAGGTGTGCACTTTATTGTTACCCCACCCCACCCACTTTTCTCTATAAAGGCCACTGATACCTGGTGTTTAGTTTGAACTCTCATATGACAGTTAAGTGTACATGTAATAAAACAAAACCAATCGATGTGTTTGTATGACACTGGTGCACTTCGAATCGAACTATAGTCCCTACTATAGTGACTTAAGTTTGATTCGAACACCTATAGTCGCTACTAGGGTGACGTCACGAACCTACTAGTGATCAACGGCGGGTCAGAGCACCGTCACTCAAGTAGATAGGCTGGTTCCCTACTCTAGATCTATCTAGCACGATGGGTTCAAGATCTAGCATGATGGGTTCAAGATCGGTCAGTTGCCTCAAAATGATATGTTTTTGTAAAATAAACCTAGCTGAGCATAATTTTGGTCCCGCTTATTCGTAATTGATTATAAGAAAGCGCTGTGCAGTTTATAACATCCTTTTTGTCTACGATGAAGAATTGAAGTGGAGCATTCATGGCTATTTGTTGTGCACTTGCCAACCAACTAATAGTTCCTTTTTAGCAGTTCAGGTGTAAACGTGAGTGCGCATCTATTACGTAAGAACTATAGTAGGAACTTTAGTTCGATTCGAAGTGCGCCACTATTGTTTTGTTTTATGCCTTAACATAAAAACTAGGGGTTATGCTGTGGAACCGGCTTAAGCCCTCCAGTGAATATTTCAGTGACCGTTCCGAGGCGATGTTTCTTTTGTGAATCGTTTTTGTTAGTTATGCTTCATGTTGATGTGTGTCATGCTGTCACGCCTGTTCCGTGTAACCTTGAGGTCACTTGCTGGGAAAGGGCTGACCTCTTGGCTACTGTGTGTGTTGTGTTTTGTCACTTTCCCAAATGTGTCCTAGTCTACATCAGAATTAAGAGGGATGTTGGCGCCATGAAACTGGTTTAAGCTCTCCAATTAAATAGTGTACTGACCGTTCCAAGGCGGTACTTCTTTTGTGGATCTTTTATGTTTTTCTGTCTTGTGTTTGTTATGCCTTTACTTCTATATTCTTTGAGGTAGGAATTCCAAATGGTGTATTGATGCTTCTTGGGATGGCCAAGTGTTGCATACCATTTTTGGTCACTGTGACCTTGACCTCTGGCCTAGTTTTTAGAATAATTATGTTCAGAGCATTTTTTGTATATTATTTGGGCTAGGAATCCCAAATTTGGTGTGTGGTTGCATCTTTGGATGGCAGAGTGTCGTGTATCAGTTTTGTGACCTTCACCTAATTTCTAGAATAATCCTGTCAGGAGCATAGCTCAAATATCATTTGTGGGAGGAATCCCAAAATTACTGTATGGGTACATCTTTGGATGCTGATGTGTCGCATACTATTTTAGGTCACTGTGATCTTGGCCTATGACCTAGTTTCTAGAATAATCGTGTCTGGAGCATATCTCCTATAATATTTGAAGTAGGAATCCCAAATTTGGTGTGTTGATTCCTCTTGGGATGGCGGAGTGGTGCATACCATTTTAGGTCACTTTGATCTTAACATTGACTTCTGGCCTCATTTCTAGGCTTTTCGTGTCTGGAGCATATCTCCTATATTACAGCTAACTTTCCACAAATGTGTCTTATGCTAGACTAATTCCTTTTGGGGCATTCGTCACGTGACTGTGACATTTCTTGTTGACATATATGATTTTATATTTAGGGTATTTAGGTATGCCAAGCTTAAAGGTTGGTCTTTTATTCGAGTTTAGAAATGTTTCATACCTTTTGGGACACCCTGTGTATAGCCATAATTTAGAACCTTTTTTTTTCAAAAAAATACTAGACAACAAAAATGACACAGGCACTCCAAAAGATGCATGGCTTGCTAAAATCTGCAATTTTGACAGAACATTCATTAAATTTTGCTTGTACAAGTATATGGTGCCGTACATGCCAGAATGAATACAATGAAATATGCGCCCAGTGAATATTCATAACAACTTTTGCATGAACCCAGATAAATCTGAGTGTACACTAAATGGGTACAGGTAGTTACAATTGTAAGGAATTAGTGTTTTCCATGCACTCAGAAAAAGTATTCGCTGGTTGGACAGGTCAATTTGTTGGTTTGGGCATGCACTGTCTGTTGCAGAAGGCAATGTGTACAATCTAGTTTTAACCCCATTTCCCAGAATTAACGTGCCGTCTGTTTTCTCATCTGCTGATGTGCTTTAGTTGCATTTATTGCTAAAAATATGGTTCCATATCAGACTGCTCCTAAGGCTCATGGCGTTCATATTGTTTGCTTCAATGATTAAGGTGGTTCTAGAGTCGTTTAAATTATTGCAGCAGACATAATAAGCAAATGACATTTTCAGGACAAACATATAATGAAATCAGAAAGGGAAATCAATTAAATAGATCGACCAGAAGATGGATCAGTTTGGTGGGACCTAAATTGATATTGAGTTGCGTTACTCTTTTAAATTCAGATCAGCTTTTGTATGGTCATGTTCACAATGTGGATCGTTTGATCCAGCATATGTTAGAACAGTTCTTAAATAAATCAACAGCTTGTTTAACATGGCAAAACGAATTTACCTTTTATATATCTAGCATTGTTATCTAACACATTGTAGGCCTAACAAAAATGGCGAAGGTCAGTAATGTCTCATTTTCATTGGATAAAGATGTCGTGGGAACGAGATAATTATGTCGTGGGAACGAGATATTATGTCGTGGGAACGAGATATTATGTCGTGGGAACGAGATAATCATGTCGTGGGAACGAGATCTTATGTCGTGGGAACGAGATAATTATGTTGTGGGAACGAGATCTTATGTCGTGGGAACGAGATAAATATTTTTTTTCACATGTCCCCTCAGTGCTGCCGTACATTTTAATTTGCAAACCTGTCCTTATTTAATAGCCAATCGGTGTGTGTAAAATATGCATTGATTTAAACGTTTTAATGGCTATAATTCATCTATATTTACTTCACTTTTTATGAGGTTATAAAAGCCGGTACCGAAAATCGTCATTCCCCGGAGACCAACCTCGGTCACAATCGTAGGTTCGGTCCGGCACGGTCCGGCTAGGGCTTTTACCGACAACCGATCGAGGGTGCACACTATTCGGCGGGATCCTCGGTTTAATTATTCGGGATCCGTTGGTTCGACATGAATATCTCAGGCTTTTATAAACTTGGTATCAGTTTAACGAGAAGTAATATATCTCTCCGATGGTAAAAAGAAAATGCGAATCTGTTACATTGTAGATTTTTCTACTCGGATTGTTTTACTCAGAACCGACGGATCTACACTGTAAAAAATAAAGTTATTCTCTGTAATCAGGGCCTAAAAAGTAGCAGTTCAGCTGCCATTAAATTTGGTGTAAAGTTACTCTTATCCGTTAAAAACAAGAAGAAAAGCGATTTTATTTTGCAAACAGCTTAGACCCAGACCAGACGCGACGTTTGTCGAGCCAGAAAGTGTTAAAATTGCTATTAGGCCCTATACATAAGTTAATTTAATTTTGAACAAGTAAGAATATAGTTGATCGACATTCATCAATGTTTTAATAAAAAACATCTTATTACGTAGATAGAGAATAACATACCAGGTGAGTAGTTAGTTCTGTTATGATGTTGATTCACATTTGTGCTATTATATATATACATTTAAAATGTCGTAGCTTAAAAGGGAGTTTTGACAACCTGTTGCAGTAGACCAATTGTCTGTTTAGACTAAATGTCGCATTCGACGAAGTGTCTTTCTACAAATCGTCGTGCCCCGGGGGGGGGGGGGGAATGTTCCCCCGGATTTTTTTTTATAAAAATGGTGCGATCTGGTGCATTTTGAGTGTTCCAAAGTATGTTACTATCAACCTAAAAATCAACAACCAAAAAAACCAACAATTTTTAGGATAATAGGGTAGGGTGATCGTGACTCGGACACACTTCGCCATTTTCGTCTCATACCGACGTACAGTTGCGATGTATTAAATTGAGAACTGTTTCTAAAGGGAGGCAATTACCAAATCTTCATTTTCAGCAAGTTTCTTTAAAGCTAGATGGCATATTAGGGTCATAACTCGTGGAAATTGAAGGCTATCAAACTGAACCGTCACTCGGACGCCGTGGATTATGACTCGGACACCTGTAGATTATGATTCGGACACATCCTAGAAAACAGATTTTGAGTCGGACAGCAGGCACAAACGAGTTATTCTTGCACTTTGGGACATTACAGACATCGTATGGACTTAATTTTCAACTCCACACAGACACCGGGTCTATCATTCGTGCGGAAAACGGACATGTTTTTTTGTAAAGTTCGGTTAGAGAGTCCATACTTCCCATCACTAACTTGGGAATTATTTTGTTCAGATAGCCTACTATAAAAAGCAATGTTACTGCGCCCAGGGACTCTCTATATGTTTGGGCACTTAAGCTGGTGATTTGGTTGTTTTACAACATGTTACGTATGTTACTACTTATACACCTTCGAGCTGAAGAAAAAAACATTTGTAGGCCTAATTTGTATCTCCACAGTAATGGCAACCCGTTACATATGTAACCCTATAGTCAATTTTGAAAAAAAAGTCATTTGAAAGTTTTAGGCGTATAACTGCATGAAGTTAGGCTAGTTTAATTGAGAAAAAAGGGTGCTAATATTCATCTAATCTTCTAGTTGAAGCTTTTGGAAAGTAATTTGATTTCTAGTGGTATAGTATGCGTTACATAATGAACATAACCACACGCCCAGTAAGCATGTAAAAGCGGACCACCATCGGCCCGCCAGCAAAAACGCCATTCGCTGGCGGGCCAATGGTGGCCCGAAATTTGATGCTGGCTGCGTGTTTATTGTAAAATTGACTGAAACGCATTTAGTTTTGCAAAAGGGTGACACAATATCAGCTAGATGTAATGCATTCAAATACGATTTTTCTCGTAAACGTCTCCCCCCCCCCCCCCCCTCTCTCTCTCTCTCTCTCTCTCTCTCTCTCTCTCTCTCTCTCTCTCTCTCTCTCTCTTATACTTGCGTGTTAAAAATCATCCAAAACCATCATATAACATGCAGATTCTATAGCATGTCTAGGAGATGATCAAAATAAGCCACTGGCTTATAATATACTATCAGGTCCTATTATCTTAAAAAATAGTAAGTGAGTATGATCAGGAAATACTACAATCACAAACTGCAGACAACCCTGTGGCACCGCGAGGAAGAGCCGCTCAACCATCATGAGACACCAGGAAGACAATTAAGCAAGGCAATCAGCTCTCTCTTCCCCATCAAGATGATTGCAATACTAGAATGGACATAAAGTAACGTACAACAAAACATAGAACAATTACAGACTCCCACAATGGGAGTAACAATAAACAAAAAGTCAACAACAACAGAACCACCGCCTTAGAATGGACAGCAGCCTAAGCCACCGGGGGGCTTAAATGCATTTTACTGGTACCAAATCTTCGCCCTAGATTCTGCTGTTGTTGAAGTACAAGAAATGTTCAGCTCGCATGGAGGCCATCTAACTAATGCAATGTATCATCATGGAAAACACTCTAATCAAATTAACACTCCATGATGAAACAAAGAAAAGGGCTCATGACTCACAGATAGTCAGAGCTAAAGAAAACCTCAAGCTGAGCCACGGTGGGTCCAGCTACAGATAAGCATGATGTGTATTATGTACCTTACCTGAATAAAAGATTGTTTAAACCAAACGTGGCCAGAATACTTTGTTTTTGTTTGATTTGATGCTTAACGTGCCATCAACAATCTTTCAGTTATGTAGCGACGGGTCTTGCTGGGTTGAGCCAGTAATAAGCTAGGATTAATGTGTCTTGCTCAAGGACAACGCAGTGACGCTGGTGAGGCTCCAACCCACGGCCCCTCGGTCTTGAGCCAAGCACTCTACCACTGAGCCACTGCGCTCCCCGTGACCAGAATACAAAAGAGAAGAAAAACAAGATTTATAATACAATGATTGAATTAGCTGGCTTATAATGGCTATGTAACGTATATGACATATAAGACATATAGGTTATGCATGAATTATCCTATTTTTTTCTAACCTCCTTACATGTACAGACCCAGAGGTGGCGGGACAGGTGGTCTGGACTCCCCTGGTAAATCACAAGTAATATAGGTGTATTTAGGGAATAAGCAATTGGACCCCGCCCTCGAAAAATTTGGACCCCCCCCCTGGCAAATGTTGGACTCCCCTCTCCATGAACCTTGGAGCAATATAATTTTCTTCCATATCAACCATTGGACTTCTGTAAAATAAGTTGAGGACTATAAAACAAAAAAACGTTGTCAGCCTATTTTTATGACAGATCAATCAGTGACCTATAAAGGCCACTGGACAGATGGGCCTGGACCCCATGAAGAAGATTCCTGAATCCGCGGATTGCGTATATCAACAATTTAAAATCATAGCTGCGAATGTCAAAAGTACATTAAAGAGTGTTTCATGTAGAAGTTGCAACTGTATGAGTCAAAAGGTAAGCGAGGCGTACGACCAGGAAATACCACAATCACATACCAGCCCATGGAATCATAAGGTAGAGACATTAGAAGATTCAAAAGGCATAAACAACACATAAAATTAAATGCGAATCTTTTCCTCGGAAACCAGGACTCGAAAGACTATACGAAAAACCAGAACAAAACGGAAAAACACAATTGGAATAACACCAATGAACCTACAACAACATAACTACATGTACCGCCTAAGAACGGACAACAACCGTAGTAAGTGTAACATCACAGGGAAATAATCAACTGTGATGAGTCAGGGAAACTCACAGACAGTCAGAGCTTGGAAACATCTAGAAGTCAGGTTCATCATAAAGTCATAGCTATTGGCTTGATCAAACCATTCATAGTTTACACAGATACTTGTCGAGCACGTGCTGCGACCCCAGGGGGGGGGGGGGTACTCTAATTTTTTCCGCATACGTAGGCTCGGACCCAGCATCTACTGTTCACCCCAAATAAATATCAGGAGTTTCTAGCACTCCAAAAAATATTTGAAATTTTAGCAACCCCAAAAATATCCAAATTCTGTACCTTGACCTTAAAAAAAGACCCTAAATTGCATAGAAATGACCTTCAAACTAGCCCAATTTTGTGATGACCCCAAAAAAATATCAACAAAATGTTCATACCCCCAAAAAATATTCATTTTTCGGAAAACCCCAAAAAATATTGAAATTCAGAATTTTGAACCCAAAAAAATGGGCCGAGCCTACGTATGTGTGAAAATATCAGAGTACCTCCCCCCTGGGGCTGCGACCCAGTGATCCTGACCTACATTATACGCTCCAGTGACATTATTACCATACTACGTGATCTGAAAGTGCGTTTCTCTGTAGCATGATAGCATGATATATAAATGCGGGTGGTAATTGCCGCTGCCATACTCTTTGAGATAACAATAGGTCAGGTGATTCTTTTACCTCGAAACAGCGACTCATCGATCTCAAGTCATTTAGCCATTGTGTTCGTAAATTCGGGTAATTGATACGAGTAATTGATATTGTCAGAGTTGAAACTGTCCAAGATTTCTGGAATTGGCCCCGGCACCGTTTATCCTAATTGTTGTTAATCAGAATAAAGGAAAGCATTGTGATTTTGAGTCGGACATGGGCGTCCGAGTCATTATCCATAGAAAATTTCACGTGTCCGTCTCATTATCACCGAGTGGCTGCTGGTTCTGATGAATTTGTAAAGAAAATCAAGCACTTAACGCATATTCTATAGAAGATATGAAAACGAAATAGACAGATTTACACTAATTAATGATTTTCTGAGACTAGACTTGCATTGCTTAAGTCAAGACTATGTTCCAAAACAAACGAAGGCTGGTTTTTATTACTGTTGTTTTGCTCAATTTTCGAAGTTTTACGGGTGCTGCGTTTGAAACATAGTAGTGAAGGCCTATGCTACGCTATCGTATCAACTGACATAACTTTGATTAATTAAACTTTGGGGTTTTCAAACCACTAACTTTGAACAAGATATCACGTCACATTCTTATTACAAAGAAGCACCAAAAAAGTGTCCGACTCATGATACCGTCCGACTTACGATCACCTTACCCTAAATCAACAACCCAAATTTTGATCCATATTTTTCTCAAAGATCAATCTAGATGCGCACGTTAGCATAAAAATAAATACATCCATGTGTTACAAGGGGGTCTGGGGGACAATAGCCCCCAGAAGCTAATGAAATGTAAAAAAGGAGGCTTTTTCCTTTTTACATCAAATATTACATACCAGGCGCGTAGATAGCCCTGTAATGACGTAGTTTCAGATTCGTGCTAGGAGGTTCCGGGGACATTCTCCCCCGAAAACATTTTGTATTAAAATGGTACAATCTGGCGCATTGATGATACTGAGTGTTCCCAAATACGTTATTATCAACCTAAAATCAACAATTTTAAGGATAATTTCCCACAATAGTAAAATTATTCACCATATCAGTCACTAGTACCAATCCAGATTAGCATGTTAGCACAAAAGTAAATACATTTAGATTATCAAAGGGGTGTGTGTGTGCCCCCCCCCCCCCCCCCAGAAGCCGAAGATAAAAAAATCAAACGTAATTAAGGCTTGTCCTTTAAGGTGAGATTTTATTTTTACTTTTTTGCAGGGCTCCCTAAATCTCAAAAAACTATGAGCTTGCTCCTCAAATCCCTGAAATTAATGACCAGTGCTCACCAGCTCCCTGAAAATAAACAGCCATTCTCCCCAGATCCCCAAAACCCCTGGGGCCCATTTTTAATAGTACGATATATGCAATGAAATAGGAATTTATCAAGTATCCCAAGTTAACAAAATAAGATGATAATGCGTCACTTGAAATTCATCCCAGCATACCGGGAGTTTAACAAATTTTTAAAAATATCAGTTTAGCAAATATTGAGATAGTCATGTTGCGACAATACCACCTCCAATGAATCACTGACCATTCAAACCAGATTGGAGAGGATCCCGCAATTTTTGCAAGTAAAAAAACACACACCCAACTTCCGATTGTTTGTTTTCTTTATATCATCTAATAGTATTCCTTTCTCATTAAACCGATACTAAATTTATAATACATGTATTTAGTTAAATTGTTATTGAGATATTTATGTTGCCACAACAACACCCCAATGAGTGGTCGGGTATGAAAGCCATGACCGCGCGGCGCGGCCGCGCCGAAAATTGCCGCGCCAGAAATATATTTTTCCTTTCTCGAAGCACAAAGAGGTATAATTCCAATTTTTTTTCGCTATATCAACTGCAAATAGTATTATTAACAATTGCCAATAAAAAAAATATCAGTTTTCCCGAAATTATGATTTTATAAGCAATTTGACATGTGCCAGGGGTATGAAAGACCCTGCCGCGCCGTGCCGTGCCACTTAAGTTAATGGCAGTTTACTGTTAGTTTTTTAACAGTCGATAACTGGAATATATGTCCTGGGTTTTTTATACTAGAAATGTGGGGAAGGGTGATTCTAAGTGGGTGTTTTGGGCATACAATGCGATATAATGGAATATAATAATAACAATAATAATAATAATAACGCACATACTCGATAGGCTCTTTTTTCATGGGTTGTTACAGCTGGACAATTAACCGGTCAGTTTAACTTGTTCACGGTCCCCTTGCATCAGACTATAATGAAAGGGTCATCATTTAATGATTGACATCAGCAACTGATAGCTTACTCTGGGTGTGCAGCGAATGCAGAAATTAGTTCCAGGTTCATACATGTATATCATTTTAATGTCTTGCTAAACATTTTTTCGCACCTACATGTTCTTGGTTAGTTTTAATATGAACCCGAGTCTCTACCGATCAGCGCATCCCAGTGAAGGGAGGGTCTGTTTTAAATTATTCAACAATATGTATACTTAAGGTTATTGTGAAGGTTTCATATGAACCTCAGCCGCTACCGATTAGCGAATCCCGGTGTAGGGAAGGTTCCTATTAAACTTGTAAACATGTTCTTGAGAAGGTTTAATATGGACCCAAGCCGCAACGAATTTGCGCATCTCAATGTAGGGAGGGTCTATATTAATCATTTTCAACAATATGTTGTTTTTCTGTTATTCCCGCTTTGTATACAAACAGTTTCTAAATTATTCTCATTCCGCTCTTCAATCCAGATATTTTTCTTTATGTTCCATTATATCAGAAGTTGAAGAACATTGAAATTCGTGTTCTATGTTTCCTTTTAATAATGATATATAAGTTGTTAAAAATCTACTAAAATATGCTGGATATGAAGGATGGGCACGTGGCGAGGTTTTTTTTGTGTAATTGTTTTTACCGTATTCGACTTAATACGCGCAAATGGTTTGTTTTAACTTATAATCGCATGTTTGAAATTATTAAAGTATCCACTATTTGGCAGTTTTGATCTTGATGATCTGAAGCCAGCTAATCTGCTCATCTACATACTTCATATAGAAGCATTTATGTCATTGTGCGCCTCTTAAGTCAAATACACTTTACGTATTATATGGGCCTCAACCAGAGATAATCCTCTTTCTAGTGTCGAGGCCCAAATATAATACACAACACAATAACCAAGACGAGATATTAGACTTCCAAAAATTTGCCATGTGCGATCGGTAAAGGCTCAGATCAGACTGTGCATGCACATACACATATAAACTTTGAGCGGGCCCGGGGTTTTTATAACTTTTTTCATGCTCAACTAAGCTGAGCACGAAATTTTAACCGCTCATAAAAACTAAACTATGGATAAATGAAGAAGTTTATTGCTTTGAGTCTCACAGATGTTATATTTATCATGCTAATAAATGTTAAAATGCCAACAACTGCTGGCATTTTAACATTTATGAGCAGGATAAATTTCGTGCTTAGTTGAGTATGCAAAAACTTTTAGAACCTAGGGGCCAGGTCCTTTGTACGTTGCCTGACCAATTTTTAAAGGCAAAAATACGAGCATCTCAACGCAACAGGAGTCTGCACAGACTTATTTGAATAAACCATGGTCGGAATGTCATATTTTTAGAAATCTCACATTGAGCTCATATTGTACACCTAACTCACGTGTGGCTCCTAAATGGGGTAGCCTCCGAGTGGCAGGAGCTGGACATCAAACGAAAATGATTTTATGACACTATCCCATTAAACATATAAGAGGGCCACCATCGGCCGGCCGCGAAACGACAGTCGAATGACGTTTCGCTAGTGGGTCGAGGATAAATAAAGAAAACGCTGTAACTGGGATATGGTCTTTGGTAAATCGTTTTTCTTTGATGACTAATTGCCCCACAGGTAAGTTTTAGTCCCATCCATTCGGAGTTAAAAACTTATAAACTTATACATGTATTTATATTTTGAATGCATCTCACTTAGCTTCAGTTATATTAAATCATTCTAATAGTAATTTAATTATAATGCAGTGTGTCAAATGAAAACAAAGTGTAATCACAGGTGTCAAATAAATATAGACCGCTCAACATAAAAGGGGCCTATTGATTGTTTTTGGATCTGTTTATCCGTTTTTATTAATGAAAACATTATTTCCGAAAGCAGGAAAAGAAAAATAAGAACCATTATTCGTTCTTATCCCCATTTCTACTTAAAAAAACATGATACTCGGGCCAGGTAATTTTCAGATAACTGGGAAATACTACCTAATGCAAGTGGCACGGCACGGCGCGGCAGGGTCTTTCATACCCCTGGCACATGTCAAATTGCTTATAAAATCATAATTTCGGGAAAACTAATATTTTTTTTTATTGGCAATTGTTAATGATACTATTTGCAGTTGATATAGCGAAAAAAAACTTGGAATTATACCTCTTTGTACTTCGAGAAGGGAAAAATATATTTCTGGCGCGGCAATTTTCGGCGCGGCGGCGCGGTCATGGCTTTCATACCCGACCCCAATGAGTCCCGCATAATTATACAAAAAAATCGAGGATACCGCAAATTTTGACAGTTAAATATTCATAGTAATATTCCGAATTTTATTTTGGCATTTTCTTAACATTTCCGAATAGGTGAATAACTCCTATTTAAACTGATACCAAGTTTATAAAAATCTGATGTGTGGATATTGAGATAATTATGTCGAACCAACATCCCCTCCCGGATCACCCCTCGCGTCCCGGATGGTAAAAACAGTATTTTCGACGATCCCATAATTTTTGCGAGTAAAATTATCATATAAAATATAAATATCCGCATTGTCTTTACACCATCTGATAGATAAATAATTACCCTTTAAACTGATGCCAAATTTATAGAAAAAAAATCTGATGTGTAGCTGTGGAACTAAAACCACAATCATATCATGGATCCCAAACTCCCCAACAGTGGCAACTTCAGTAGAAATTGACCACTGCCGCAATGCGTCATTTGACCTCGAGGTCACGCATAAATAGTACGTAGGCGGATTGATTTCTAGCGAAAACGGCCAGCTTCACGTGCGTTCTTGATAACACTAGTTAAACAAAGATGGCGGCCTCGGATAGCATCTGTGCCGCTTCACTTTTTTGACTGCAAACTATTTGAAGTTTAAAGATTAAACATTAGTCAAGCTTGCATATTTGATTATTTCTGATACAGAGGAGTTTATTACACGCCTCGTTTAGTCCAAAACACAGTCAAAATTCCCAAATTAGCACACCCTCAGGCTGTCGACCCAGTAGGCAGTATGCATGTCCATGGTTCGAGAGCAGTACCCTTATAAATAATGAATAAAAGCTGTCTTTATTAGATTCTCTTCAATTCAACCAATTATGACCAAACACCATCACATAGATAGATAGATAGATAGATAGATAGATAGATAGATAGATAGATAGATGAATGGATGGATGGACGGATGGATGGATAGATAGATGAGGCCCTCCCAGGGGTTTCGGGGAACAGGGGAAAAGGGTATTTATTTCAGGGGAACAGGCTAGTCTAAGCTTACATGTATTTGTGAGTCCTCTCCCTCTCTATAGAATTTTAGGCAACAGGGAAACAAGGGCAAATTTATTTCAGGGGAAACAATGAACATAAGAATACATTGGGGGCTGGATATAGGGGAACAGTTAAGACATTTTATTTAAAGCAACAGAACAGGCAACTCTATCCATATGCTAGGGGAGACTTGTTTGTCTAAACCAACAAAAATTGTGAGGTTCTTTTTATAATTATACATGTATTTATGTAAATAATAATATAGTTGCATTTTTAGTTTAGTCTGGCCTTTTACATCAACAAAAGAATGTTCATGTACAGATTGGGACTAAATACCATTCAAAAGACTACCACAATTAACCTTAGGCTTTAATGAAATATATGTGTGGTTCCTGTTGCCTACCTACCCTAATTTTTTAGCCCCTACCCTAAACATTAAAATGGTCTTTGGAGAAAAAATACCTAAAATGGGACCTTTTTTAGATTTTGTCACTATTTTCTTTGTTAAATGTTACAACAAAATGTAATAATTTCCCTACCTACCTACCCTAAATTGTGTTGGTATGCAACAGGAACCACACATATATTTCATTTAGGCCTTATAAGACCCATACTGGGTAATTGGCAATTTATTTAATATGTCAGCTTCTGATTTCCAGTTTAGTACAGTGTTAAAATTTAAGTATTAATAGTTGATATGACATAAATGTGTTGATGATCATTTGCCTGACTCATCAATATGGAGTTTTAATTTTCATAGTATTCTTATTATAATATTTTCTGTTCATATATGACTGCAGGATTCAGTATACATCATGCCCCAGGCACCATGTAAATTTCTTTTGATAGCTAAGGGCTCACCCAATCAGGTGGGGGGCATAGTGTTGGAATGATTTAAGCCTTCACATCTGATTTCCATATACCATTTTCTCATAGACAAACTTTGTCCATTCTTGAATATCAGAGTAAGCGGATAAATGTGACCCGTGCCATATTAGAAATCAAAATTTACTAATTTATTGAGTTAAAAATACCTGTATCTCCAATTAATTGGATAAGACATTCACACGGTGTAGCATCGACTCCGGAACTTGCTACCAGGTGAATCGAATGTCAACACAGACATGGCATGTAGTGGGGTGAGTCAAACGTTTTTAGTGGTTTGTAATGCGCGCCTGCCTTCGAAGTGAATAGAATTCATCTTTAGAGAAGTCAAACACTTGTCCGTGCCCGCCAAAATGATCAGTTCTTGCTGTATGTCACAAAACATCGTGAAACACTGCCAGCTGGTACCGCTAAAACAGCATGTCCCATCGAAAAATGTTTGTTTCTGCATTGTTTAAAACCGTTTTCCACCTCATTTTCAATGCCAAAATAATGAGTATGTTGGAAATCACGTTCGGTATAAGTTTTACTTGTAATGATCTTGATTTGACTGATATATTATCAAAAACAGAAAACGCTTTGAGTACGGCAATTTACCAGTCTGAAGTACGGCAACTTGAAAAAAACATTAAATTTACAGTACGGCAATTTGCATCGACATGTTTGTCCGTGAAAACTCCCCAAACCACCCAAATCACCCTAAACGAACACCTAAACCAGCCTTTCCAGCTTCAAACAACCTCATGTCCCCAAACACACCACACCAAACACCTCAGCACCAAATATGGGCCAGCACACGACACTTTGGTACTTATCGCATATTCGCAAAAGTTTTATTTAATATGCTGAGACTGACGTAGATCTTATGGAGACTTACTTCTATACGTCCATCCATTTGCATTGTGTGTGAGAGCAACGAAGGCCCTGGCGAGACTGCGCGGATGCACAGGCTAGTCTGAGCGTTTGGCTGCTCGTAGTACCCAAACTCATTTACATGCGCATGGGTGTAAATTTATGGGGATTACTGATTAGCGAATTATGGCTATAAAATTAAGCGATTAGCGAATATTCATTGGCCCTAAAATTTAACGATTAGCGATTTTAGGGTTAATTTCGATGGAAAAAAGTTATTCCAATTCGTTTTTACAATAAACCGTTACTGATAACCGATTTTGGGGGCTATTTTTTACAGATACTGAATTTGGGGTCTTAATTTTTCTGACTACTAATTTTTAGGTGTAAATTTGACTGATCAGGTAGCCTGGGTCCAGTCGTCAAAATTTTGGCAATATTTTCTAACCTTATGCTAAAATTCTAAAAAAGAAGAGAATAAAAATATACTACATCAAAGGTATCGGTTGTCC
Organism: Loripinus fragilis; assembly: GCA_964019695.1. Classification (NCBI taxonomy): domain Eukaryota; kingdom Metazoa; phylum Mollusca; class Bivalvia; order Lucinida; family Lucinidae; genus Loripinus; species Loripinus fragilis. Next base: position 62,339,653 of record OZ026524.1, on the reverse strand, counting down.
GTTATTAATTTCGATTAATATTGACATTTTTGACCAAGGAACGGAAAAATAAAAAAGAAGAAAAAATGATCAGACTGGAACCCAGGCTACTGATCAGGTGATTTTTGGGCGTAAATTTTATTGATTAGCGATTTTTGGGTCTAAATTTTACTGATTAGCGATTTTTGACCCCAAATTTTACTGATTAGCGACTGTCGTGCCAACCAAGAGTGACAGTGATGTTATATGTTGTTTACAATTGCTAAGTATAAAGTACAATGCTAGTACAATGTTAAACATTAACTCGTACAGTACACCTCACGTTAGAAGATGCCGTTTTAATCCTATCCTGAAGGTTACTCTCACTGTCACTCTTAGCTGGCAGGACAGTCAATTCTATTTGGAAAGGGTTTAATGTGGTGGGTTGGCTAATTTCTTTAACCGTGGGTGGATATTTGAAAACATAATGTTTCCACTCCTCTTATTACAAATTGTAAAAACCTGTACTCTCGATTTCGACTTGAATTGTATTGTAAGTGCATCGAGATTAGACACCCAGTCAGGGACTGAAGCGTAGACCAAGCTTTTTTGTAAAAGTTTAAACTTGTGTTAGTAGTAAGGGAAATAATTAAGTTATAATACGAGCCGAAGCCCACAACCACAAAGCCAATTGAACTCAAGCTTAAATCGAGTTCAAACGACTCTGGTTACACCAAGACGAAAACCACATAGGCGTAGCTAGGAAGCTTCGGGGGGGGGGGGGGGGGGGGGGGGGGGAGGCGATGATGGAACATTGAATGCTAAGTTGGCAACTTTGTGATTCTTCATTGGAACAGCATTGCAAGGGAATACTATATTTCTGCGATTTTCAGGGGGATTCAGAGACCCTTGCCCCCTCCCCCGGATACACGCATGAATACCTGCAACATTTTCAGAACAATACAATAGGGTCCGTGGAAGCACCCACAAACCTCCACAAAACCATATCGGACCAGGCTCAACCGCAAACTAACCAGCACGTATTCCATACAATCTCACGACCAGGATAACCACAACCTTTAAAGTAGACTTTTGCACGTCATGCGTGGGCCTCTCACAGGGCGATTAATACAAGTACTATAGTTTTCCGTTAGAAAAAAAAAAAAGAAACTGGTAAGGGACCTAAGCATATGGGCCCTGTGAAATAAGCAGACGAAAAAAAGTGAAAATCTGGACCTGCGCAAGCGCAAATGCTATGAGCACCAAACACGTACATGTATGCCCAGTGTAAACTTGTGTGTGTGTGTGGGGGGGGGGGGATGGGGGTACTCTCATTTATATATATATTTACATGAAAATCCCCAAAAAATATAGAAATTTAAAGATTTTGAACCCCCAAAATTGGTCTGAGCCTACATATGTGTGAAAACATCAGAGTCCTCCACCCCCCCCCCCCCCCCCCCCCCCCCCCCCGACAAGTATGTTAGTACACCAGGCAACGGTTTGTCGAAGTGTTTCGTTTATCTGGGCAAGTAAAGGGTTTGTTATTGAGTTAGTGTGCTGGAGTGTGTGATGGGACAGGGAAACTGAAGTCAGGATTGGTGGTGGTTTGGGGTTTTAATGCTGACCCATAAATAACATTTCCAATTTCATCACAAATAATGCGTTATGACGTCACCTTTCAACGTCACGCTCAGTATAGTAAAACCGGGAACATCTGATTGAATACTTTCACGAATTTGTACTATGTATCCATAATAGACCATACTGGCCCTCTTGAATCATTATGGACATTGGTTGGTTCCCAACGACAGCTTCTTCGAGAAGAATTCTATCATTTTCAAAATAAGTCGCCGTACTTTTCACTAGCAAGACACCGTCCTGTGATTCTGTGTTGTGTCGCAAATTGCCGTACTCAACTCGTCGGAAATTTCTCTTGATTATATCCAGCTCTTGTTAGTTTTTGGAGAAAACTTTTGCTTCAATATATACACTAGTGATGTCAATACATGTGCTTAATAGCGGATTGAATTGGCACCCTCGACTTACAAGATTACAAGGCGAGTTTGAAGCTGACATGATTTTTCGCGGTACCAGGCAGCTACAATTACAGTAAAAAAGTCAACTAAAAATCACTTTCATATCATTGTTCGGTGTATATTTCAAAGATAAATATGTTCAGATAAAAATATATCCCTCTTAACGCATAACGCCGTGATAAAACAGTATAATAACAACTTTTTCTTACCGTCGTCATGTCTGCCATTTGTTTATAATCGATAAAGTTGGTAGCAAGTTCCGGAGTCGATGCTACACGGTGATTCAAACTGTATTATAATTTTCCCCTTTGTTTAAAAGCATAATGTGCTAGTTTGGTAAAATCATGTTGTTTATAGTCTATAAGTGGTAAGGTGACATGGAAAGCTTAGATTAATTTAGGTTTCTACTGATGTATTGCCCCCAGGGTACTGCCGGAGTCATTAGTATACTATAAGCTCAACCAGGAGCCTTTGGCTCAGGTATACAAACAATATACATAAGGTTGATTTTATCCTTAACTCATTTTTAACCAGGGCAAATTTTGTAATCTATTGTTATCCAAATGCAAACAAGTTGGACCCAGATTGGGCCCAACAAAATGTGGGGCTGAATCTGTATCAAAATTGTTTCACACTGCAGATAATATCCTGGAAGACTTTTTTTAAAAAAAGAAATCAGCAGATGACAAGAGAGTTACCAAAATAATAAAAAAATGATATGCAGTATGCAAGCATGCAAAGAGTTAAATAAAGTGAAATACAAATGATACTTAGCATTCCATGCTAACAGCCAGTGTGTCAGAAATCCTGTTTTGGGATGCTATTCCTGAGAGGGTTTTTTCTTTTAAAAAAAGAAATCAGCAGATGAAAAAAAATCATGATAAAATATCCAGCATGCAAAGAGTAAAATTAAAGCGGTGGAATACATTCAAATGATACTTTGCATCCTATGCAAACAGCTAGTGTCAGAAATCCTGTTTAGGTTTTTTAAAATCAAATTCAGGAAATACTGATAATAACCCTTTCTCCATCTTTATGTATAATGGACTACCTCAATCTTAATGAATCAATATGTATGGAAGGATCATCAGTCCCAGGGGGAGGGGGGATTCTCTCATTTTTTATTCATACGTAGGCTCGCGCCAAGCATCTAACGTTCACCCCCAAAAAATATCAGGAATTTCAAGCACCCCCCAAAAATATAGCAACCCAAAAAAATACCCCCCATCCAGGATTCTGTACCTTGACCTTAAGAAAAGACCCTAAAATGCATAGAAATGACCCCTAAATATAGTCCAATTTTGTGATGACCCCAAAAAAATATCCACAAATCTTCATGCTAAAAAAAATGTTGAAATTTAAAATTTTGAACCTGAAAAAATGACCTGGGCCTACGAATGTATGAAAATATAAGAGTAAACCCCTGGGTCATCAGTACACAAAGGTTTAAAGTAAAAGCTTATTATCCTTTATTTTATACAATGGGGATTATAGTCCTATGATGGGGTACTCTATTATTACATGGGCTATGCCTATTTTTTAAGGTTAAAAATTTTGAATTATGTGGATTTCACAAAATAATATTGTGGAGTGAATTTGTTCTGTAATGATTTTTTTAAATTACATGTATCTCCAAATACATACCACAACTGTCATAATGCAAAAAAAGGTCACCAGGGACTCAATGTATATTTTTAGGAATGAGCTTGAATTGGTATGTCTGGTAATTGGGTGGGGGGGGGGGGGTCTCAGACTATTTATTTGGGGTGGGAGGGGGTATAGAGTAGATGCAAGTAGAAAGTTGGGGTCTTACATTTTTCACTGGTTTAGGGAAATCCTGTAGAAAACATTTTGGTCATGCATTTCATGTCAATATTTTGGCCCTAATCATGGATACTGTCTAGGTGAATGAGTTAACATAGCTCATTTTATGATGCTTCTAATTAATTTATTTTGTCATTGCAATGGCCAGATTGGAACTGAGGTCTTCTCATCAAAGATTTACTGTCACTATACTAAATTTATACAAGGACTTTAAAATACTGGTAAAGAAGCACCAGTCTCTGTACAAACTTGATTGTTAATCAACTCAGATATGTTTTAAAAAAACTGGAAAAATTTCATATATTAGAAAACCATAAACTGGCACCAAAAAGTATTTTAAAAAAACAGATAAAGATGGTGGTATTGTTGGATAAATCCAGGCAGCTCATTGACAAACAGTTGGAAAATCTGACTAAATTCTTTGACAAATATCACATTGACTCATGACAGTGGAAAAAAAGATCTCACAAAATTAGTTCAAATTATTTTATTTTTATGGGTGCACAGGTTTAGATAAACGAAACAATGTAGATCTAGTGTAAAATTGTAAGTATTTTCTTATCCATCAGATTTAACATATGTTGTGGGTTTTCAAAAGAACCGTTTCAATGAGATAGTTTTGTTGATACCCACAACATATGTCAAAGTACCCACAACATATGTTTGACATATGTTTGTGGGTACTCAAAAGAACCATCTCAATGAGACGGTTCTTTTGAGTACCCACAACATATATATTGGTTAAAAAAATCATTATTTGTTAATAAAATACACATATTTATAACTCTAATTTATAACCTAATTAAGGCATGTATCATCAGGTTGAATGAGATTTTTTCTAGAATTATCCCTCATCCTCAATAGTCTTGACCTACCTGTTATCAGTTTTCACTGATATTAAGGGCATTAGTAGATGAATTAAAATACTAATGATTGATTGATACTTTAGTTACATGTACCTTCATAAGACTTGGTAATTTTATTCTGAAAAGAAAATAGATCAAGGTTTATAATGATACTATTACTATTAAGATCTATATATGGCTTTTTGTGCATATAAGCCCTTGAACGTATTGAGAGTATCTGGGGCAGACATGAACAAATGTAAACTGTTGGTACAGCTAAAATGATATAGAAAATACCAGATACCAGGGATGAAAACATGATTAAAAATAAATAAATAAATAAATGGCACTCATTTTAAGCTACAAACAGTTGGAAACCATGACTACTATAGTTTCTTTTAAATTTAGACACTGGGTATCTTGTGAATGCAAATCCTCCTACAGATAAGCTAACATACCTGATAAACAAAAATTCATAAATTCAAATAACCTCAATGCTTTTCTCAAGATTCTTGTCGTGGTAAGCTGGTGCAGCTTGTGAACCACATGTCTAACCTGACAAAATTATATTGTAGCGCTTCTTTTGTCTGTCAGTATAGTTGTTCTTTTTTATAGAAAAATGCATGCCTGAATCCAGGAATTTTTGTCAGGTCCATCTGACAATAAAACTATCCCTGATTTTGGGGTTTTTATTTTTTATAGACTCAGCTAATTTTACCGGGAGTCCAATGTTTCAAAGAAAACTATAATTTCCACAGGGTGTCCAACATTTTCCAATAGGGTCCAACTTTTCCCATGTGTGTGTGTGTGGGGGGCAATTGCTTCTCCTATAAGAACCCATATAAATTGTGTTTTTCCATGGGAGAGGGGTCCTGACCATCTCTTTTTAATGAATATAAGCCCTCAGTAAATGGCTGCTTATGTACTAGCTTTGTTTAAACACCTACTGCTCAGGCCCACTCCATCTTTGGGTATGCAAGAACGAAGCCATATGGGGGTGTCCGGAACCCCTCACCCCTGGAAAATCATAAGTGATAAAGGGTTTCTATAGGAATGAGCCGTAGTGAACCCCATCCCCGGGAAAAACTTGCCCCTCCCCCCCACCTCCCCCTTGAAAATTTGAGTCCTGGGTCCGCCCTTGTATGCATTCACGATCAGTAAAATGTGACCAAAATAGAAGTCTAACTTGCTGACAAAAGCCGATTGTTTATATATCTGCAACATCAATTAAATCATTTCTGTTCCGCTTGTTCTTCGCGGTCAGCAAACTTCCATCTTAGAAGTCACATGACAGTCATGTGCCCGTTGCTAGCTTTGCCGTATAACTACCAAATAATCCTGCCAAGATTATAGTTCGTCTACATTTTCGTAAATATTTCTCACATAAATCACAGAATCGTGCAAGTGATGGATTGAAATTACAGACTAGCCATCATTGAATTATATTGAATGGAGAAACAACAGGCAGAGTTTGCAGATAGCCCCATGTTGAAATTTTCAACATGAAGAGCTGGGTTGCGGCAGCGGTGTTTTCTGAAGGTCCCTGAACCGGAAGTACACCGCTGTGGGGAGTTTGCATGGATCCCGGATAATTTAAAATATAGGATCGCGCCGGATAGTGTAAGTCCAGATCGAGGCTTATGTCAAATTCATTTCCTGTTTACATTAGTTACGTTGCAGGTGCCCGTTAAATTGGCAAGTTTTTTCTCATATACCGAATCAGACGACGTGTGAATGAAAAGCCTAGGTCGAAAATAGGATCACAAGATTGCACGCTGTAAATTAACAGCACTAGTTTAATCGGAATTGCGTTCAGTTGTAGAATTTCGATTGGTGAGCTAAAGTAAAACCAGTTGTCAGACAGTACCCTATTTCGAAGAAGTTTGTAAAAACTGTCGAACTTGACTGAAAATAATCATTTCATACGAAGAGGCACTAACAATGCAACTATCTATGATTATATAGTGCCACACGCTGTTACGACATAAAGCCGGTGAGGAAGGAAGAGGGGAAATCTTATTGGAAAATTCCTTTATGCGATGACGATGCTACCAGGGAAAAATAATGCACACAACTAGCAAAAAACTTTTCAGTACTTTATTTACTAAGAAAGCATCAACAACACATTAATATACAATGACACCACCTACGCTGTTATTTCTGGCTAATTGACCATCCTATACTAGAGCAAGTTGCCACTCCAAGATCATTTCAATTAGAACCAATCTTGGACTGTCCTGTTCTAGATGTACGTCAACTAGTCAGAAATAAGAGACGTAAAGAATATGATTGACATATAGCTTAAGTTCTCATAAAAAAAAAAAAAAAAAATTGGGCCCTTTAATATTTCAGTTCTCGTATTGACGAGAAATCTCGAGATTATACGCGTCTCGCAAACACTATGTCTTCTAAGCTGCACGTGTGTCTACTTCAGACCATCTGCGCTGAGGTGATCGAGCCTGTACTTTGGTCGTCACTGGTTTCACGTAATATTTCTTACGCGTACTGCTGATCGTCGTTCAAGACGTCAGGATTAATATAAGTAGTTCTTCCTGATCATATCCCCACGTTGGGGTGTCAGATTCACATATAACAATTCAAGCCGGTTGGCTTCCCATTCGATTGTGCTACGTGGTAACGATTGGGCCTTGATCCACGCTGGTCGTGGCCTGAGGGGGACAGCTAATATGTGCCCTCAGGTTATAATCATACGGCTCACCAACATTCAGCCTCCAACGTAGGAGGGGACACAAGAGACGATTCTGCAAAAAACAATCTATATTTAGAATCTCAGAATCACTCTTTTGCGTCAATAATGGGGTTGTTCGTTCGAAGTTCACAAAAATAGAAATAATTTCAGTGGTCTTACTCTTTTAAATTACATCCTAACCCTATAAACGCGCGATTAGCCCTCACCTGTGGATGTATGGCTAACGGCTCCCATGCGGTTAGGATGGATCGGCTCTTCCAAATATCCACACTTAAAATTATATAATAGAGAAGTATTTTTAGTGACTGGCCTATGTCAGCGCTAAACAATACCTCTTATGCCAAACGAACAAACCCATACGTAACAAAATTTTCTATACACTGTCGTAACGTCACCCTGGTTGAGACGCTATCGCAGCCGAAACATCAAGATCCCGTGGCCTTTTTTCCCTTCAAGGTCACGTTATCTATATAGTTTCGCGGTTTACAAACACTGATACCAATTCTCTTAAAATTCAAGGAAAAAGGTTGAACAGTGTGGTGCCGACGTAACGTTTGGACGTTTACGTCGGACATCACCCTGCCCACGCACTAATTTCGTACATGTATAACGTATCAGTTGTAAACAACTAATTATGACCTCTCGGCAAAAAATATTTACATCAATATTGAGAGATTACATTCTGCTGTTTTATGTGTGTAAAACCGTACAATGCTTTCTTACATTTATTTTGGTGTAACAAATATTTTTACACTTACTTTGGTGTAACAAAAATATTTTAAATTTACTTTGGTGTAACATTACACCTACCTAATCTCTAAACATACATGTCAGCTATCACCTTATTTATGTAAGTGTGTTGTAGTGTATGCACCTAACCCTTATTCTTATATGCGTCAGATATAACTCGAGGTGACACATACAGGTCGCTACAGAAAGTCGATTATCACTGGCAGTTAAATCGTCTTTCCAACAACGCCATATAAAATCACAACAATTTAAAATCTAGCTGCTAAAATTGTTTTTCACCTATCGGTCCCTGGTAAATCTTTCAGCATGCCATTATAGTTTTAGGTGCAGGCCCGACATGGCCTGTGACTACTTTTGTCCGAAATAACCCGACGAGTCCATCCGGACAGCTTTTATTATAGCCGCAAGAATGGTCCCAGCAGATTTTTAGGCAATACGCATGTGCGTAGCTTCATACGCAAGTGCGTAACAATCGCTATTTTCACCGAAAAAACGGGACGTTATTGATAACACCCGAAAGAACTCATACACGGAATGCTGGCCGATTCAACAGACAACAAAATAGAAAACGAGTGACTTATTATTTCAATACAATGTGACATGCTAGAGACATCGCGATTCAATGCAATTACACGAATCGCCATCGCCCTGTCATGTACAATATCAACACAGTAACAATATATATAACTTCACGTACCTTTTATAATAATGAATAGCGTCTCTATATCGAACCTTTCAACGGTATGTTTAAAATGTCCCCTAACAAGAATGGGAAACTCCATCCTTTATATATTGAAAAACGCACACGATTTCCGAGATATTCAAGAAGAGTAAGGAAATCGTGCAAGCGTTGATAAATATAGACGGTTCCGGGTCATTTCGGCCCATAACAAAATCGGCCCATGTCAATTTCGGCCCATAGCAATTTCGGCCCATAGCAATTTCGGCCCATAAATTTTGTCAACCTGGATTTCTGAAAAAAATGATATATTATTGAAAATATTTAAAATTTATAAATATTATTATATTCGGGTTATTTTGAGGAAAAAAAGAAAATAGATTGACTTTACAAACTAGTAAAGACTAGAAAACGCTCAGACTGGTATCACAAATCACATAAATATTTTTCATTAGCAAATAGATCTACAACTTCTTTAGTGATTTCAACTGAATAAGTGGATTAAGAAAGAATCGCTTGCGTTTCAGATGCGAGCAGGAAACACTCTGGCTAGTAAGCGCAAATGCACAGGCTCGCCTGAGCTTTGGCTGCTCGTTGCCTGTGTGATGAACTCTTCTCTAACATACAAACTCCTAATCAATTAAAATGAACCATTCTCATTAATTATTATGTTTGTGTGGATAATTACAGGTAAGCCGATCTAATTATACCAATTATAGACAAACATACCAATTATGCATTATTATACCTGTGGGCCGAAATGGTATAGGCCGATTTGGTTATGGGCCGAAATTGACATGGGCCGAAATTGTTATGGGCCGAAATGTCCAGTGACCAATATAGACACAATGAATTCCATCTCAGACAAACCGACCTTTTATTGGGACTATCAATAGAAAGAGTACCGTATCATGGTTCGAATAGGTGACCAGGTGCATACCTAAACTTCTGCGTATTTGTGCGTATACGCAACCATCGCTGATTCTGTTATTCCAGCCATTCTGCATCGTAACACACGCCCTTTTGGACATTCTATGCAGGTCTGCACAGAGTCTGTTAGTATCAGCAGGGTCTTTCTTCACATACCCCTGGTATCAGACAGAATGCAGGACAAGATCAGCTATCTATTCTATTAGCGAGAAATGAGACTTGGATATTTCTTAACAGAATCTATTTAATACATGATTAACTTACATACATATCTCCACTTATTCGTTCAATGTGCATTACAAGTGTCCATTTTCACTGAGGGAGTGAGGGTATGTGCCTTTCATTTTAAGGTATGTGTACCTGCATGTTTAACTCGGAAGTGATTACTTTGCAACATAAATATACTGCACTGCTTTCTTCCCTTGATTTCTTAAGAGAAGATTTGCAGTTGCGGTGTCCTTCAAGTGTTTTTCACATTTCACTGTCTTTTTTGCATCAAACTTATGGTGCGCTGGATTGGTAAGCATGCAACTTGTGTGATTTGGTATTTCCTGATCATACTCACTTGCCTTTTTATTATTTGAACATTTGAATAGATATATCCTTTAATTTTTTAGATTTTGTTATTCAAAGTTTATTACTCAAAGTCTTACAATATATAAATGTAAATAGACTTACTATGCATGTTCTGTGATATATTTATGCTTGTTATTATACTTTTGTTTGTCGAAGTAAGAGCCATACAGGGCTTATGTTAAATGTATTCGACACAAAATAAATTATCTATGTCTAATGTCGGGACCTCATTGTCCGAGTACTTTTAACACTAATTCTCAAGTACCAGCTTAGGATTCGACATGTTTTATGCTGAGATAAAGATAACGTAATATGCTGCTTAAACAATCTTCTTTCTTTACTTAATATAAATATGTGTTTATTCTAAAATGAATGCACTACGGTGGATCAGGCCTCGGACTCAATTATGACCATGGCCTTAAACTTTCATCATGTGTTGGTGCCTAGTGCTTGTCTTTGGCTGGGCGCACCGTGGCTCAAGCTGAGGTTTTCTAGAGCTCTGACTATCTGTGAGTAGCGAGCCTTTTTCTTTGTTTCATCATAATGTGTTAATTTGATTAGATTGTTTCTCTTTGGTGATGCATTGCATAAGTTAGGAAAACCCCCATGCGATTTTTTTTTGTGTGTGTTTTAACAACAGCAGAATCTATAGTGAATAATTGGCGCCAGTAACGTACACTCAAGCCCCCTCCCCTCAGTAGCTTCTGCTGCTGTCCGCTATAAGGCGCTGGTTCTGTTGTTGTTGATTTATTGTGTATTGTCGCTCCCATTGTTTATGTGGTTGTTTGTTTCTTATTTTGTTATGCAGTACCACGGTGTAGCATCGACTCCGGAACTTGCTACCAGGTGAATCGAATGTCAACACAGACATGGCATGTAGTGGGGTGAGTCAAACGTTTTTAGTGGTTTGTAATGAGCGCCTGCCTTCGAAGTTAATAGAATTCATCTTTAGAGAAGTCAAACACTTGTCCGTGCCCGCCAAAAAATGACCAATTCTTGCTGTATGTCACAAAACATCGTGAAACACTGCCAGCTGGTACCGCTAAAACAGCATGTCCCATCGAAAAATGTTTGTTTCTGCATCGTTTAAAACCGTTTTCCACCTCATTTTCAATGCCAAAATAATGAGCATATTGGAAATCACGTTCGGTATAAGTTTTATTTGTAATGATCTTGATTTGACTGATATATTATCAAAAACAGAAAACGCTTTGAGTACGGCAATTTACCAGTCCGAAGTACGGCAACTTGAAAAAAACATCAAATTTACAGTACGGCAATTTGCATCGACATGTTTGTCCGTGAAACTCCCCAAACCACCCAAATCATCCTAAACGAACACCAAAACCAGCCTTTCCAGCTTCAAACAACCCCATGTCCCCAAACACACCACACCAAACACCTCAGCATCAGATATGGGCCAGCACACGACACTTTGGTACTTATCGCATATTCGCAAACGTTTTATTTAATATGCTGACGCTGACGTAAATCTGAGAGCAGCAAAGGCCCTGGCGAGACTGCGCGGATGCACAGGCTAGTCTGAGCGTTTGGCTGCTCGTAGTACCCAATCACATGTAAATGGGGATTACTGATTAGCGAATTATGGCCATAAAATTTAGCGATTAGCGAATATTGGCCTTAAAAGTTAACGATTAGCGATTTAGGGTTAATTTGACCGAATAGCGGAATGTTAAGTGCTAGTGATTAGAGAATTTCGGCCTAAAATTTAATGCTAAGCGATTTTTGGGCGAAAAAATACCAAATATCGAAATGACGCGTTTTCGATGGAAAAAAGTTATTCCAATTCGTTTTTATAATAAACGGTTTCTGATAACCTATTTTAGGGGGCTACTTTTACAGATACTGAAGTTTGGGTCTTAATTCTTCTGATTACTAATTTTTAGGTGTAAAGTTTACTGATTAGCGATTTTTGGGTCTAAATTTTACTGATTAGCGATTTTTGAGCCCAAATTTTACTGATTAGCGACTGTCGTGCCAACCAAGAGTGACAGTGACGTTATACACTCAGTGGCCATAAGTGAGTTCCCAAATCAGCTTACAAGAAATTGACAAAAATATGATCTGAAACAATGGTCTTTTGTAGCCAAATAAGACAATTTCCACAAATGATAATTGTACTGGATGAATATACAGGGTATATGTTTACGTCATCACCAAATTGTATGATGTCATCATCTGTAGCTATGGAGATATTGTGTATCACAAACGTTGGCTTTATTTCTTCAAAAAAGATAGCAGGTGTTATAAAATTGCTGTTAAAATGTCAGATTGTAATATTTTTAATTGAAAATTTGCAGAAAAATTCAAAATATACGGGAAAACATTATGCTTAAGTTCAAAATAGTATAGACACTGAAAATAAAATAATGCAGAGCAGAGAACTGGATGGAAAATAATGCCATGAAAATGATCCGACGGCAGTATAGGCCTACTTTGGCTGTAAAAAACAAACTAAATAAACAAATGCAGGAATATGATGTATGTATGTTTTGCGAGGTATCATAACAGTGTTCTATTTGAAACTAATATTTTTTGAATAAATGTTGATGGATATAAGCTATGGTTGGATCCTAAAAAAATCTGCTAATTTTCACTGTCAGTCCTGATATTGGTGCCACAAGCAGCATAACCAGTGATATAATATTTGTGTAATAATTATTTTCAGTTGAAAGAACCATTTGGGGTTACATTTTTACAGAACATTTATTTTTTCAAGAAGAAGTATCCTATGATTTCGTAAGAAAGTTTGGGTAGCCCCTCGTAAATCAAAATTTGACCAATGGGTTAGGTATCGCTGGGTGCTGTCTTTTCCATTTCAAAGACTGAAACATTTAAAGACTTATTGCTTCAAACACTCATATATAGACCCTAGAAAGACTGATACTTGTTGCGAAGTTACCAACTGGATTCATTCAATAACTTAGATTTTTGGGTCAGGGGTACAAATACCCCACCCGCCCCTAATATGACGGTAAATAAATTAAGAAGATAAGAACACATCTTGTTCACAGTTCACGATTGTAACATATTTGCACCATTATCACCAAAATATTTAGAAAAAAAGGAATATCTATAGTCATGTAAAAACGGAAGAAGTTTAGAACCCACATCAATTTTCAAACTGTTTCAGAAATTAGAGGTGGTTGTAAAGAATAACACCCACAAACTCTAGATGATTTTATTTCTATAATAATTTAGCATTCTTAAGTTGAAAAATAGCAAGTAGTTTATGTTCAAAATTTCAAATAATTTGCATTGCTCGTTTTGAAATTATACCAATTTGCAAATAAAACAACGTTTGCCATTTTGGGAACTCACTTATGACCACTGAGTGTATGTTGTTTACAGTTGTTAAGTATACATAGTACAATGCTAGTACAATGTTAAACATTAACTTGTACAGTACACCTCACGTTAGAAGATGTCGTTTTAATCCTATCCTGAAGGTTGCTCTCACTGTCACTCTTAGCTGGCAGGACAGTAAATTCTATTTAATGTGGTGGTTTGGTTAATTTCTTCAACCGTGGGTGGATATTTGGACATAATATTTCCACTCCTCTTATTACAAATTGTAAAATTAACCTGTACTCTCGATTTTGACTTGGATTGTATTGTAAGTGCATCGAGATTAGACACCCAGTCAGGGTCTGAAATATGAATTGTTCAGCGTTGACCAAACTTTTTTGTAAAAATTTAAACTTGTGTTAGTAGTAAGGGAAATTTTTTAAGTGATAATACGAGCCGAAGCCCACAACCACAAAGCCAATTGAACTCAAACTTAAATCGAGTTCAAACGACTCTGGATGCACCAAGACGAAAACCACATAGGCGTAGCTAGGACGCTTTGGGGGAGGGGGTGTTAAGCCTCAATACTTGTGGGGGCATGATGTTTTGGCAGAGGGGTCCAACTTTTACTTTTTTGATAGGGGACACTGTTAGCGTGACGACATCGGGCCACCAGCGAAACGCCATTGAATTTGCTAGCAAACCGATGATGGCCTAACATTGAATGCTAAGTTGGCAACTTTGTGATTCTTCACTGGACCAGCATTGCAAGGGAATACGATATTTCTGCGATTTTCAGGGGATCCAGAGACCCCTGCCCCCTCCCCCGGATACACGCATGAATACCTGAACATTTTCAGTACAATTCGCTAAGAGTGTCCGTGGAAGCACCCCAAACCTCCACAAAACTATATCGGACCAGGCTCAACCGCAAACTAACCAGCACGTATTCCATACAATCTCACGACCAGGATAACCACAACCTTTAAAGCAGACTTTTGCGCATCATGCGAAGGCCTCTCAAAGGGCGATTAATACAAGCACTAGCCTATAGTTTTCTGTTATAAAAAAAACGGGTAAGGGACCTAAGCATATGGGCCCCTCTGTGAAATAAGCAGACGAAATAAAAGTGAAAAACTGGATCCGCGCATGCGCAAATGCGATGAGCACCAAACCCTGGTGCACTTAGACGTACATGTATGCCCAGTGTTTGTGTGTGTGTGTGTGTGTGGGGGGGGTACTCTCAATATATATATATATATATATATATATATATATATATATATATATATATATATATATATATATATATATATATATATATATATATATATATATATATGTCATGAAAATCCCCCAAAAATATTGAAATTAAAAGATTTTGAATCCCCAAAAATGGTCTGAGCCTACTATGTGTGATAATATCAGAGTCCTCCCCCCCATCCCCCAGCAAGTATGTTAGTTTACGAGGCAACGGTTTTCGAAGTGTTTCATTTATCTGGGCAAGTAAAGGGTTTGTTATTGAGTTGGTGTGCTGGAGTGTGTGATGGGACAGGGAAAATTGAAGTCAGGATTGGTGGTTTGGTGTTTTAATGCTGACCCATAAAAAACATTTCCGATTTCATCACAAATAATGTCTTGTGACGTCACCTTTCAACGTCACGCTCAGTATAGTAAAACCCGGGAACATCTGATTGAATACTTTCACGAATTTGTACTTTGTATCCATAATAGACCATACTGGCCCTCTTGAATTATTACGGACATTGGTTGGTTCCCAACGACAGCTTCTTCGAGTAGAATTCAAATTTTCAAAATAAGTCGCCGTACTCACTGTAGTCATACCACTACGGCAATTTGGGTTTCGTCACTTATTCCGGTGTTAAGGTAACTTTCTCATCATGCTCAATTTCTTCATTTAATCACAGATCAACGCCCGAAAATGCTTGGGTTCCGATTTATTTTTGTTCATCAAAGTCGCATTGTATCTTTTAGCTTTAAAATTATATGAAAACTTTAACGTTTGATGTCTAGGCATGAAATGACTAATTACGGTTTCGTCATCGTGGACAATTAATCAATGACGAAACCGTATAATTTTGACGAAACCGTAATTGACAATTTTTTAATATAACTGTATAAAAACACATTTAAGATCTGATTTTATCTCCGATTTGGAAAAACAACACAGAGGTTGTTAACTTGACTATACAATCTCAAAGCAAACATATTCGAAAGTTCTCATTTTTGTCAGCTTTTATTTGAAGGTAATTTTACTATAACACCGGAGTAGGTGACGAGACCCAAATTGCCGTAGTGGAATGACTACAGTGGTACTGTTCACTAGCAAGACGCCGTCCTGTGATTCTGTGTTGTGTCGCAAATTGCCGTACTCCAGTCGTCGGAAATTTCTCTTAATTATATCCAGCTCCGTTAGTTTTTGGAGAAAACTTTTGTTTCAATATATACACTAGTGATGTCAATACATGTGCATAATAGCGGATTGAATTGGCATCCTCCACTTACAAGATTACAAGGAGAGTTTTGAAGCTAACATGATTTTTCGCGGTACCAGGCAGCTACAATTACAGTAAAAAAGTCAATTAAAAATCACTTTCATTTCATTGTTGGGTGTATATTTTAAAGATAAATATGTTCAGATAAAAATATATCCATCTTAACGCATAACGCCGTGATCAAACAGTATAATAACAACTTTTTCTTACCGTCGTCATGCCTGCCATTTGTTTATAATCGATAAAGTTGGTAGCAAGTTCCGGAGTCGATGCTACACGGTA
>OZ026524.1:62216299-62323212 GCA_964019695.1 Loripinus fragilis | reverse complement strand
AGGTAAGCTTTGATGGCCCCATCAGTCAGCTTTGACACAAAGGGCTAGGTCTATCTATCTATCTTCCTGTACACCTAAACCTCCGAGGAGGACGTAAGGTGGTGTTCCGGTATATACCAGGAGCTAAAGGGTGTTAGATGGAATAAAAGCATAGAAAAAAGTGGGTGAAATGAGTTTGTACAGTGCGATAGAGAGTGTTAGTAAAGTTAAAAGATAAAACAGATGCTGGTATCTAGGGAGTGGAGTGGGCTACCTGGCAAACAGCTGTACTGAACTGTGCCAAGGTAGGCAGGGTGGGTATGTGGTGTGGTAGGGCGTTCCAATGTATTATTGTCCGAGGAAAGAAGGTGAATTTGTAGAAGTCTTTTAGAGTTGTGATCTGTCGGTACGCTATCGGGTGATTTCTTGAAGAGGGGCGGGTGTTCCGGATCAGGTAGTCAGAGGCAGGAATGGCCACTAGGTCGTATGTGACCTTGTATAGAAGGACCAGTCGACTATCTATACGTCGTTGGTCGAGGGTGCGCCAGTTGAGATCCTGAAGCATTGATGACACGCTAGATGTGTATTGGTAATCACGGGTTACCCATCTAGCGGCCCTACGTTGTACAGACTCAAGTTTATTTATGTCTAGATCTGTGTGGGGGGACCACACAGTAGAGGCATACTCTAGCTGTGGGCGGACAAGGGTTTTGTATGCTGTCGATTTCAGGTCCTTGTTATGGACCCGATGTTGCGCTTGAGAAAACCTAATGTTTGATTTGCCTTTTTGGTGATGTTGTTGATGTGTTCGGACCATTTGAGGTCTTCTGATATAGTGACCCCTAAGTATTTTGCAGATGGGACACTTTCAAGTACAGGGGTGAAACCCCTTCACGAAGGGGTGAAATCGGCCCTGCCATGATAGAAATGCATACTAACTTAAAATATGTTTATATGGTTTATTTCATTGAGAAAAATCGAACTTTGATCTGCCTAGTGCTTAAATTGTGTAAACTATGGGTTTCTAAAGACAAGGACCCTCTGTAAATTTTGCGCAAAAGTAACGTCATTTACATTGCAATGTTACGCCAAAGACGTCACTAAGTTTGGTTAACAAAGGATCATTGACGGTTTGGGCCTTATACGCCTATTTTTCTGATTCCCAGAACGCTGCTTTTGAGCTTCTAGTGTGGTGCATGTAGTATCAGTGCAATAGGTGAATCTAATGGCAAGAGCCAGCTAGCAAAATATTTTCAAAATTCCTACGCACTCGAGAGTTATGGTGGGTAGAAAGGGGAGGGGGTCTGAAATTTCATGAAAATAAAAAGTGGTTTAAAAAGTGATTTCTGCACGTTTTCTTGATTTATTTGGTAGGCATGGTGATATCTTTGGAAAATACCATATGCAGAGTATCAACGGATCACGATAATTGATGAAATTGTTTTAAAAACAAAATATGTTTTGTAATAAAATGATTTTGGGGAGATAATTTAGAAGTTACCTGTACATTTTTGACTACATATACCGTAAATAATTCAAAAATGAAAGCTCAGCAAAAGAAATAAATATTTTTGAAGGAAAGAAAGTGTCCCATTTAGCATTGGAAAGTAAAACTGATTCTGACTAGATCCTTTGAATATTACTTTTGCTTTGTTTAAAGGGCATAGCATGTTAAATGTATTTAAAGTGTCCGAATATTTATGGTATATATATACATGTATATCCCTATATGAGACAATATATTGAACACTAAAGTATTTACCTGTTATAACTCTTTGCATGCCAGTGGATAATTCTGCCGTCTGCCAATAGCCTTTTGCAAACAGTTTGAACCCAGATGAAGACCAACAGAATGTCGGTCTTGATCTGGATCCAAACTATTTGATACTCCGATGGTGGTCCTGTGTGGTTCATTTTTTAAAAAAACTTAATTTTGAAGAAATTCAGCAGACGAAAATAAAAACATGAACAATTCCCTAGCATGCAAATAGATAAGTACAGGACGTTTGCAAAAGAATGTGTCATTTAATAACAGTGAGATTTTTTCTAATGAAAAAATGCATAAAACCTTGCTAATTCTACTTTTAATCTTTAAGTACTTTATATTAAACTAGCACAGAATACAAAGCAATTTAGGAGGTTGGTTCTAGAGAACTTCATTACTGTCAGTAATTTCTTATTTGGTAGAAAAAGCATTTTATGGGCTTAGGCCCAAGGTTTTTGGGCTGCTGAACATCTTTCCCCCCCGTGTGCCAGCAAGCCACTTCCATACAATGTGAAAAATACGGTAACACATATACATGCCAAAGCTTTTGCTGGCACACGGGGGGGAATGATATTTTAAAAAATGTTTTCGGATTTCTATATATCATAATGTAAAACTGATTGTTCTACCCAAAATTTTACATCTTTGAAGCATTTAATATTGAAAACGGATTTCACAGCCATAAAGTACTCAGGTCAGGGCAGCTTTAAGGTGAAGAAAGGGACTATTTACAAACTTTTATTTTTACTGAAAACCATAGGCATTTACCCATAGCAAGTGTCAATGATCCTTTATGTTTAACACGTGTGTCGCACCCAAATTTGTGCCCAAATGTATTGTAAACCTTGATAATCAGTCTATCATGGCGATACGCCCGCCAACCCTCTGAAATGTGCATGTTTGTTTTAGGCTTTATATCTATGTATTTTTCATCAATTTTAGTCATATCATGGTAGTGGTCAATGTATCCTATACCGCTGCTTTGCAAAAGGGTTTATCCGTATCAAGTACTCACTAAATACTCTCATCAGAATCAGTGGAAGAGAGAAAATAATTTCAACAAAACTATACAAGGTTTCAAACTCATACCCCCCCCCCACTCACATTCTAACTCATTATAAAGATTCTTATAATCTTATAGTCTTGTACCTTTTTTGAGTATTTCTTCAGCTGCATCTCTTGCTATTCGTCCGTGAAACCATTCATTCTGAATCTCTTTTTCTTTAATTTCCTTCTTGTTTTCTTTCAATAGATCTGCAAGTGAATGTGTCTTTAACAACTCACTCACATTTATAATTTCTCTTGTTTCATCATTTGCATACACAATTTCTTCGTCCTCCTGCTCCATTTCAAACTATGCACAGACAGGGAAGGTAAATCCCATTTGAAACTGATCGCAAACTTTTACTTCCTGGTTTTCTTCGTCATTTTTGTTGCGCCTATTAAGTAACTAGCTGTACGACAGTCGTTTAAGATCCATAGAAGGGGGCCCCCAGATATTATAGCCTTTAAGTAAGCTGTGGTCCTCAAATCTCTTAAAGCACAATGAGGCTGCCATAGAATTACAGCTTGGACCTAGTTCAATCTATAAACAAGAATGAGATACCCTGGTTACCGACATGTTGTTGTTGTTGTAGTCATATGTTCTCCCAGTGTCCGGACACCTCCATAGAGTGGAACGCTGTTAGCGAATCCTCAAGGTTAAAATGAGTATCAATCCATCACCCTATTAACACTTTAAGAGTTCAGTATATACGGGTTAAGAACATTTTTTGTTAAAATTAAGTCTTTACCATGTTTTACCACTTTTTGGCCCCTGGAAGAGGGCACCCTACATGAGAGGAAAATTCATTGAAAAAAATACCAAAACTGCAAGGTCCTTTTTTCTAAGCCGCACCAGTAAACCTAAAAAAACAAAAGAAGAGAGGTGTTGTTTCAAAACGTGCAGCAAATCTATATATCTGTCTAATAAATATGAAGTTTCTTTCCCGTAATTTTATTATTGACCAATCACAAAGCACTTTTCCAACTCATCCAACTTAGAGGCCTGTATAGGGGGGTACCCAATATCCCATATCCCTGGAAGTATACGAGCAAGTATCCCTTATAAATTGGCAAATATCTCCATAATTAAATTTCCCAAATATTCAATATCCCTGAAAAAAACGAAAATATTGAACACTGTATCCCATATCCCTGGAAGTAAAATGGACAGTATCCTATATCCCTGGAAGTAAAATGGCAAATATCCTGTATCCCTAAAACCCCTATACAAGCCTCAACTTAGCCAACTCATCGAACTTACAGTACAACTTATCCAACCCATCGAAATCATCCTCAACTTATCCAACTCATCGAACTTACATTCCAACTTAGCCAACTCATCGAACTTACAGTACAACTTATCCAACTAATCGAACTTACAGTACAACTTACCCAACTCATCGAACTCATCCTCAACTTATCCAACTCATCGAACTTACAGTACAACTTAGCCAACTCATTCAACTTACAATACAACTTATCCAACTCATCGAACTCATCCTCAACTTATCCAACTCATCCAACTTACAGTCCAACTTAGCCAACTCATCGAACTTACAGTACAACTTAGCCAACTCATCGAACGTACAGTAGAACTTATCCAACTCATCGATCTCATCCTCAACTTATCCAACTCATCGAACTTACATTCCAACGTAGCCAACTCATCCAACTTACAGTCCAACTTATCCAACTCATCGAACTCATCTTCAACTTAGCCAACTCATCCAACTTACCGCCCAACTTAGCCAACTCATCGTACTTATAGTACAACTTATCCAACTCATCGAACTAACAGTACAACTTGCCCAACTCATCCAACTTACAGTCCAACTTAGCCAACTCATCGAACTTACAGTCCAACTAAGCCAACTCATCCAACTTACAGTACAACTTACCCAACACATCGAACTCATCCTCAACTTAGCCAACTCATCGAACTTACAGTACAACTAAGCCAACTCATCCAACTTACAGTACAACTTATCCAACACATCGAACTCATCCTCAACTTATCCAACTCATCGAACTTACATTCCAACTCAGCCAACTCATCGAACTTATAGTACAACTTATCCAACTCATCGAACTCAACCTCAACTTATCTAACTCATCGAACCTCTATTCCAACTTAGCCAACTCATCCAACTTACAGTCCAACTTATCCAACTCATCGAACTCATCTTCAACTTAGCCAACTCATCCAACTTACCGCCCAACTTAGCCAACTCATCGTACTTATAGTACAACTTATCCAACTCATCGAACTTACAGTACAACTTACCCAACCCATCCAGCTTACAGTCTTACTCAGCCAACTCATCGAATTTACAGTCCAACTTAGCCAACTCATCCAACTTACAGTACAACTTAGCCAACTTATCCAACTTACAGTATAACTTATCCAACTCATCGAACTCATCTTCAACTTATCCATCTCATCGAACTTACATTCCAACTTAGCCAACTCATCGAACTTATAGTACAACTTATCCAACTCATCGAACTCATCTTCAACTTAGCTAACTCATCCAACTTAAAGCCGAACTTAGCCAACTCATCGAACTTATAGTACAACTAATCCAACTCAACGAACTCATCCTCAACTTATCCAACTCATCCAACTTACAGTACAACTTAGCCAACTAATCGAACTTACAGTACAACTTATCCAACTCATCGAACTTACAGTACAACTTATCCAACTTATCGAACTCATCCTCAACTTAGCCAACTCATCGAACTTACCGTCCAACTTATCCAACTTATTGAACTCATCCTCAATTGATCCAACTCATCCAACTTACAGTCCAACTTATCCAACTCATCGAACTCATCCTCAACTTAGCCAACTCATCCAACTTACAGACCAACTTAGCCAACTTATCGAACTTACAGTACAACTTAGCCAACTCATCGAACTCATCCTCAACTTATCCAACTCATCGAACTTACATTCCAACTTAGCCAACTCATCGAACTTACATTCCAACTTAGCCAACTCATCGAACTTACAGTACATCTTATCCAACTCATCGAACTTACAGTACAACTTACCCAACTCATCGAACTCATCCTCAACTTAGCCAACTCATCGAACTTATAGTACAACTAATCCAACTCAACGAACTCATCCTCAACTTATCCAACTCATCGAACTTACAGTACAACTTAGCCAACTAATGGAAATTGCAGTACAACTTATCCAACTCATCGAACTTACAGTACAACTTATCCAACTTATCGAACTCATCCTCAACTTAGCCAACTCATCGAACTTACAGTCCAACCTAGCCAACTCATCCAACTTACCGTCCAACTTATCCAACTTATGGAACTCATCCTCAATTTATCCAAATTATCCAACTTACAGTCCAACTTGTCCAACTCATCGAACTCATCCTCAACTTAGCCAACTCATCCAACTTACAGACCAACTTAGCCAACTTATCGAACTTACAGTACAACTTAGCCAACTCATCCAACTTACAGTACAACTTATACAACTCATCGAACTCATCCTCAACTTATCCAACTCATCGAACTTACATTCCAACTTAGCCAACTCATCGAACTTACAGTACAACTTATCCAACTCATCTAACTCATCCTCAACTTATCCAACTCGTCGAACTTACGGTCCAACTTACCCAACTCATCGAACTTACAGTACAACTTATCCAACTCATAGAACTCATCCTCAACTTATCCAACTCATCCAACTTACAGTCCAACGTATCGAACTCATCGAACTCATCCTCAGCTTAGCCAACTCATCCAACTTACGAACCAACTTAGCCAACTTATCGAACTTACAGTACAACTTATCCAACTCATCGAACTTATTCTCAACTTATCCAACTCATCCACCTTACAATCCAACTTAGCCAACTCATCAAACTTACAGTCCAACTTATCCAACTCATCCAACTTACCTTCCAACTTATCCAACTCATCGAACTCATCCTTAACTTATCCAACTCATCAAACTTACAGTCCAACATACCAAACTCATCAGACTCATCCTCAACTTAGCCAACTCATCGAACTTACAGTACAACTTAGCCAACTCATCCAACTTACAGTACAACTTATCCAACTCATCGAACTCATCCTCAACTTATCCAACTCATCGAACTTACATTCCAACTTAGCCAACTCATCGAACTTACAGTACAACTTATCCAACTCATCGAACTTACAGTACAACTTACATAGCTCATCGAACTCATCCTCAACTTAGCCAACTCATCGAACTTACAGTACAACTTATCCAACTCATCCAACTTACAGTACAACTTATACAATTCATCGAACTCATCCTCAACTGATCCAACTCATCCAACTTACCGTCCAACTTATCTAACTCATCTTCAACTTAGCCAACTAATCCAACTTACAGACCAACTTAGCCAACTTATCGAACTTACAGTACAACTTAGCCAACTCATCCAACTTACAGTACAACTTATCTAACTCATCGAACTCATCCTCAACTTATCCAACTCATCGAACTTACATTCCAACTTAGCCAACTCATCGAACTTACAGTACATCTTATCCAACTCATCGAACTTACAGTCCAACATACCAAACTCATCAGACTCATCCTCAACTTAGCCAACTCATCGAACTTACTGTACAACTTATCCAACTCATCGAACTTACAGTACAACTTACATAGCTCATCGAACTCATCCTCAACTTAGCCAACTCATCGAACTTACAGTACAACTTATCCAACTCATCCAACTTACAGTACAACTTATACAATTCATCGAACTCATCCTCAACTGATCCAACTCATCCAACTTACCGTCCAACTTATCTAACTCATCTTCAACTTAGCCAACTAATCCAACTTACAGCCCAACTTAGCCAACTCATCGAACTAATAGTACAATTTATCCAACTCATCGAACTGATTCTCAGCTTAGCCAACTCTTCGAACATACAGTCCAACTTAGCCAACTCATCGAACTTATAGTCCAACTTAGCCAACTCAACCAACTTACCGTCCAACTATCCAACTAATCGAACTCATCCTCAACTTTTCCAACTCATCCAACTTACAGTCCAACTTATCCAACTCATCGAACTCATCATCAACTTAGCCAACTCATCTAACTTACAGACCAACTTAGCCAACTCATCGAACTTACAGTACAACTTATCCAACTCATCGAACTTATTCTCAACTTATCCAACTCATCAAACTTACAGTCCAAATTAGCCAACTCATCGAACTTACAATCCAACTTATCCAACTCATCCAACTTACCTTCCAACTTATCTACTCATCGAACTCATCCTCAACTTAGCCAACTCGTCGAACATACAGTACAACTTAGCCAACTCATCCAACTTACAGTACAACTTATCCAACTCATCGAACTCATCCTCAACTTATCCAACTCATCGAGCTTACATTCCAACTTAGCCAACTCATTAAACTTACAGTACCTCTTATCCAACTCATCGAACTTACAGTACAACTTACCCAACTCATCGAACTCATCCTCAACTTAGCCAACTCATCGAACTTACAGTACAACTAATCCAACTCATCGAACTTACAGTACAACTTACCCAACTCATCGAACTCATCCTCAACTTTGCCAACTCAGCGAAATTACAGTAAAACTTAGCCAACTCATCCAATTTATAGTACAACTTATCCAACTCATCGAACTCATCCTCAACTTATCCAACTCATCGAACTTACGGTCCAACTTATCCAACTCATCGAACTTACAGTACCGTGAACTTAGCCAACTCATCGAACTCATCCTCAACTTATCCAACTCATCCAACTTACAGTCCAACTTAGCCAACTAATCGAACTTACAGTACAACTTAGCCAACTCATCGAACTTACAGTACAACTTATCCAACTCATCGAACTTACAGTACAACTTCCCAAACTCATCGAACTCATCTTCAACTTATCCAACTCATCGAACTTACGATCCAACTTACCCAACTCATCGAACTTTCAGTACAACTTATCCAACTCATCGAACTCATCCTCAACTTATCCAACTCATCCAACTTACAGTCCAACTTAGCCAACTCATCGAACTTACAGTACAACTTAGCCAACTCATCGAACATACAGTAGAACTTATCCAACTCATCGAACTTACATTCCAACGTAGCCAACTCATCCAACTTACAGTCCAACTTATCCAACTCATCGAACTCATCTTCAACTTATCCAACTCATTCAACTTACCGCCCAACTTAGACAACTCATCGTACTTATAGTACAACTTATCCAACTCATCGAACTAACAGTACAACTTACCCATCTCATCCAACTTACAGTGCAACTTAGCCAACTCATCGAACTTACAGTGCAACTTAGCCAACTCATCCAACTTACAGTACAACTTACCCAACACATCGAACTCATCTTCAACTTAGCCAACTCATCGAACTTACAGTACAACTAAGCCAACTCATCCAACTTACAGTACAACTTATCCAACTCATCGAACTCATCCTGAACTTATCAAACTCATCGAACCCAACTCATCGAACTCATCCTCAACTTATCCAACTCATCGAACCTCTATTCCAACTTAGCCAACTCATCCAACTTACAGTACAACTTATCCAACTCATCGAACTCATCTTCAACTTAGCCAACTCATCCAACTTACCGCCCAACTTAGCCAACTCATCGTACTTATAATACACGTTATCCAACTCATCGAATTTACAGTCCAACTATGCCAACTCATCCAACTTACAGTACAACTTACCCAACACATCAAACTCATCCTCAACTTACCCAACTCATCGAACTTACAGTACAATTTAGCCAACTTATCCAACTTACAGTAAAACTTATCCAACTCAACGAACTCATCTTCAACTTATCCAACTCATCGAAATTACATTCCAACTTAGCCAACTCATCGAACTTATAGTACAACTTATCCAACTCATCGAACTCATATTCACTTTAGCTAACATATCCAACTTACAGCCGAACTTAGCCAACTCATCGAACTTATAGTACAACTAATCCAACTCAACGAACTCATCCTCAACTTATCCAACTCATCCAACTTACAGTACAACTTAGCCAAATCATCGAACTTACAGTACAACTTATTCAACTCATCGAACTTACAGTACAACTTATTCAACTTATCGAACTCATCCTCGACTTAGCCAACTCATCGAACTTACAGTCCAACCTAGCCAACTCATCCATTTTAGCGTCCAACTTATCCAACCTATCGAACTCATCCTCAATTTATCCAACTCATCCAACTTACAGTCCAACTTATCCAACTCATCGAACTTATCCTCAACTTAGCCATCTCATCCAACTTACAGACCAACTTAGCCACTTATCGAACTTACAGTACAACTTATCCAACTCATAAAACTTATTCTCAAATTATCCAACTCATCCAACTTACAGTCCAACTAAGCCAACTCATCCAACTTACAGTACAACTTATCCAACTCATCGAACTCATCCTCAACTTATCCAACTCATCGAATTTACATTCCAAATTATCCAACTCATCAAACTTACAGTACATCTTATCCAACTCATCGAACTTACAGTACAACTTACCCAACTCATCGAACTCATCCTCAACTTAGCCAACTCATCGAACTTACGGTCCAATTTACCCAACTCGTCTAACTTACAGTACAACTTATCCAACTCATCGAACTCATCCTCAACTTATCCAACTCATCCAACTTACATTCCAAATTATCAAACTCATCGAACTTATCCTCAACTTAGCCAACTCATCCAACTTTCGAACCAACTTAGCCAACTTATCGAACTTACAGTACAACTTATCCATCTCATCGAACTTATTCTCAACTTATCCAACTCATCCAACTTACAGTCCAACTCATCCAACTCATCCAACTTACCTTCCAACTTATCCAACTCATCAAACTCATCCTTAACTTATCGAACTCATCAAACTTACAGTACAACTAACCAAACTCATCAGACTCATCCTCAACTTAGCCAACTCATCGAACTTACAGTACAACTCAGCCAACTCATCCAACTTACAGACCAACTTATTGAACTCATCGAACTCATCCTCAACTTATCCAACTCAACG
Source organism: Loripinus fragilis (assembly GCA_964019695.1). Taxonomy (NCBI): domain Eukaryota; kingdom Metazoa; phylum Mollusca; class Bivalvia; order Lucinida; family Lucinidae; genus Loripinus; species Loripinus fragilis. The sequence continues at coordinate 62,312,313 of OZ026524.1, read as the reverse complement.
AACTTAAATTCCAACTTAGCCAACTCATCGAACTTACAGTACAACTTATCCAACTCATCGAACTTACAGTACAACTTACATAACTCATCCTCAACTTTGCCAACTCATCGAATTTACAGTACAACTTATCCAACTCATCCAACTTACAGTACAACTTATACAACACATCGAACTCATCCTCAACTTATCCAACTCATCCAACTTACCGTCCAACTTATCTAACTCATCTTCAACTTAGCCAACTAATCCAACTTACAGCCCAACTTAGCCAACTCATCGAACTAATAGTACAATTTATCCAACTCATCGAACTCATCCTCAGCTTAGCCAACTCATCGAACTTACAGTCCAACTTAGCCAACTCATCCAACTTACAGTCCAACTTAGCCAACTCATCCAACTTACAGTCCAACTTATCCAACTCATCGAACTCATCCTCAATTTAGCCAACTCATCCAACTTACAGACCAACTTAGCAAACTCATCGAACTTACAGTACATCTTATCCAACTCATCGAACTTATTCTAAACTAATCGAACTTACAGTACAACTTACCCAACTCATCGAACTCATCCTCAACTTAGCCAACTCATCAAACTTACAGTAAAACTTAGCCAACTCATCCAACTTACAGTACAACTTATCCAACTCATCTAACTCATCCTCAACTTATCCAACTCATCGAACTTACGGTCCAACTTATCCAACTCATCGAACTTACATTACAACTTATTCAACTCATCGAACTCATCCTCAACTTATCCAACTCATCCAACATACAGTCCAACTTGGCCAATTCATCAAACTTACAGTACAACTAAGCCAACTCAACCAACTTACAGTAGAACTTATCCAACTCATCGAACTCATCCTCAACTTATCCAACTTATCTAACTTACATTCCAACTTAGCCAACTCATCCAACTTACAGTCCAACTAATCCATCTCATCGAACTCATCTTCATCTAAGCAAACTCATCCAACTTACCGCCCAACTTAGCCAACTCATCGTACTTATAGTACAACTTATCCAACTCATCGAACTTACAGTACAACTTACCCAACACATCGAACTCATCCTCAACTTAGCCAACTCATCGAACTTACAGTACAACTTAGCCAACTCATCCAACTTACAGTACAACTTATCCAACTCATCGAACTCATCCTCAACTTATCCAACACATCGAACTTACATTCAAACTTATCCAACTCTTCGAACTTACAGTCCAACTTAGCCAACTCATCGAACTTATAGTCCAACTTAGCCAACTCAACCAACTTACCGTCCAACTATCCAACTAATCGAACTCATCCTCAACTTTTCCAACTTATCCAACTCATCGAACTCATCATCAACTTAGCCAACTCATCTAACTTACAGACCAACTTAGCCAACTCATCGAACTTACAGTACAACTTATCCAACTCATCGAACTTATTCTCAACTTATCCAACTCATCAAACTTACAGTCCAAATTAGCCAACTCATCGAACTTACAATCCAACTTATCCAACTTACCTTCCAACTTATCTACTCATCGAACTCATCCTCAACTTAGCCAACTCGTCGAACATACAGTACAACTTAGCCAACTCATCCAACTTACAGTACAACTTATCCAACTCATCGAACTCATCCTCAACTTATCCAACTTATCGAGCTTACATTCCAACTTAGCCAACTCATCAAACTTACAGTACCTCTTATCCAACTCATCGAACTTACAGTACAACTTACCCAACTCATCGAACTCATCCTCAACTTAGCCAACTCATCGAACTTACAGTACAACTAATCCAACTCATCGAACTTACAGTACAACTTACCCATCTCATCGAACTCATCCTCAACTTTGCCAACTCAGCGAAATTACAGTAAAACTTAGCCAACTCATCAAATTTATAGTACAACTTATCCAACTCATCGAACTCATCCTCAACTTATCCAACTCATCGAACTTACGGTCCAACTTATCCAACTCATCGAACTTACAGTACAACTTATTCAACTCATCGAACTCATCCTCAACTTATCCAACTCATCCAACTTACAGTCCAACTTAGCCAACTAATCGAACTTACAGTACAACTTAGCCAACTCATCGAACTTACAGTACAACTTATCCAACTCATCGAACTTACAGTACAACTTACCAAACTCATCGAACTCATCTTCAACTTATCCAACTCATCGAACTTACGATCCAACTTACCCAACTCATCGAACTTTCAGTACAACTTATCCAACTCATCGAGCTCATCCTCAACTTATCCAACTCATCCAACTTACAGTCCAACTTAGCCAACTCATCGAACTTACAGTACAACTTAGCCAACTCATCGAACATACAGTAGAACTTATCCAACTCATCGAACTTACATTCCAACGTAGCCAACTCATCCAACTTACAGTCCAACTTATCCAACTCATCGAACTCATCTTCAACTTAGCCAACTCATCCAACTTACCGCCCAACTTAGACAACTCATCGTACTTATAGTACAACTTATCCAACTCATCGAACTAACAGTACAACTTACCCATCTCATCCAACTTACAGTCCAACTTAGCCAACTCATCGAACTTACAGTGCAACTTAGCCAACTCATCCAACTTACAGTACAACTTACCCAACACATCGAACTCATCCTCAACTTAGCCAACTCATCGAACTTACAGTACAACTAAGCCAACTCATCCAACTTACAGTACAACTTTTCCAACTCATCGAACTCATCCTGAACTTATCAAACTCATCGAACCCAACTCATCGAACTCATCCTCAACTTATCCAACTCATCGAACCTCTATTCCAACTTAGCCAACTCATCCAACTTACAGTACAACTTATCCAACTCATCGAACTCATCTTCAACTTAGCCAACTCATCCAACTTACCGCCCAACTTAGCCAACTCATCGTACTTATAATACACGTTATCCAACTCATCGAATTTACAGTCCAACTATGCCAACTCATCCAACTAACAGTACAACTTACCCACCACATCGAATTCATCCTAAACTTACCCAACTCATCGAACTTACAGTACAATTTAGCCAACTTATCCAACTTACAGTAAAACTAATCCTCAACTTATCCAACTTATCGAAATTACATTCCAACTTAGCCAACTCATCGAACTTATAGTACAACTTATCCAACTCATCGAACTCATATTCACTTTAGCTAACATATCCAACTTACAGCCGAACTTAGCCAACTCATCGAACTTATAGTACAACTAATCCAACTCAACGAACTCATCCTCAACTTATCCAACTCATCCAACTTACAGTACAACTTAGCCAAATCATCGAACTTGCAGTACAACTTATTCAACTCAACGAACTTACAGTACAACTTATCCAAGTTATCGAACTCATCCTCAACTTAGCCAACTCATCGAACTTACAGTCCAACCTAGCCAACTCATCCATTTTAGCGTCCAACTTATCCAACCTATCGAACTCATCCTCAATTTATCCAACTCATCCAACTTACAGTCCAACTTATCCAACTCATCGAACTTATCCTCAACTTAGCCAACTCATCCAACTTACAGACCAACTTAGCCACTTATCGAACTTACAGTACAACTTATCCAACTCATAAAACTTATTCTCAAATTATTCAACTCATCCAACTTACAGTCCAACTAAGCCAACTCATCCAACTTACAGTACAACTTATCCAACTCATCGAACTCATCCTCAACTTATCCAACTCATCGAATTTACATTCCAAATTATCCAACTCATCAAACTTACAGTACATCTTATCCAACTCATCGAACTTACAGTACAACTTACCCAACTCACCGAACTCATCCTCAACTTAGCCAACTCATCGAACTTACGGTCCAACTTACCCAACTCATCTAACTTACAGTACATCTTATCCAACTCATCGAACTCATCCTCAACTTATCCAACTCATCCAACTTACATTCCAAATTATCGAACTCATCGAACTTATCCTCAACTGAGCTAACTCATCCAACTTACGAACCAACTTAGCCAACTTATCGAACTTACAGTACAACTTATCCAACTCATCGAACTTATTCTCAACTTATCCAACTCATCCAACTTACAGTCCAGCTCATCCAACTCATCCAACTTACCTTCCAACTTGTCCAACTCATCAAACTCATCCTTAACTTATCGAACTCATCAAACTAACAGTACAACTAACCAAACTCATCAGACTCATCCTCAACTTAGCCAACTCATCGAACTTACAGTACAACTCAGCCAACTCATCCAACTTACAGTACAACTTATTGAACTCATCGAACTCATCCTCAACTTATCCAACTCAACGAACTTAAATTCCAACTTAGCCAACTCATCGAACTTACAGTTCAACTTATCCAACTCATCGAACTTACAGTACAACTTACATAACTCATCCTCAACTTTGCCAACTCATCGAATTTACAGTACAACTTATCCAACTCATCCAACTTACAGTACAACTTATACAACACATCGAACTCATCCTCAACTTATCCAACTCATCCAACTTACCGTCCAACTTATCTAACTCATCTTCAACTTAGCCAACTAATCCAACTTACAGCCCAACTTAGCCAACTCATCGAACTAATAGTACAATTTATCCAACTCATCGAACTCATCCTCAGCTTAGCCAACTCATCGAACTTACAGTCCAACTTAGCCAACTCATCCAACTTACAGTCCAACTTAGCCAACTCATCCAACTTACAGTCCAACTTATCCAACTCATCGAACTCATCCTCAATTTAGCCAACTCATCCAACTTACAGACCAACTTAGCAAACTCATCGAACTTACAGTACATCTTATCCAACTCATCGAACTTATTCTCAACTAATCGAACTTACAGTACAACTTACCCAACTCATCGAACTCATCCTCAACTTAGCCAACTCATCGAACTTACAGTAAAACTTAGCCAACTCATCCAACTTACAGTACAACTTATCCAACTCATCTAACTCATCCTCAACTTATCCAACTCATCGAACTTACGGTCCAACTTATCCAACTCATCGAACTTACATTACAACTTATTCAACTCATCGAACTCATCCTCAACTTATCCAACTCATCCAACATACAGTCCAACTTAGCCAATTCATCGAACTTACAGTACAACTAAGCCAACTCAACCAACTTACAGTAGAACTTATCCAACTCATCGAACTCATCCTCAACTTATCCAACTTATCTAACTTACATTCCAACTTAGCCAACTCATCCAACTTACAGTCCAACTAATCCATCTCATCGAACTCATCTTCATCTAAGCAAACTCATCCAACTTACCGCCCAACTTAGCCCACTCATCGTCCTTATAGTACAACTTATCCAACTCATCGAACTTACAGTACAACTTACCCAACACATCGAACTCATCCTCAACTTAGCCAACTCATCGAACTTACAGTACAACTTAGCCAACTCATCCAACTTACAGTACAACTTATCCAACTCATCGAACTCATCCTCAACTTATCCAACTCATCGAATTTACATTCCAAATTATCCAACTCATCAAACTTATAGTACAACTTATCCAACTCATCGAACTCATCTTCAACTTAGCCAACTCATCCAACTTACAGCCGAACTTAGCCAACACTTCGAACTAATCGAACTCATCCTCAACTTATCCAACTCATCCATCTTACCGTCCAACTTATCGAACTCATCGAACTCATCCTCAACTTATCCAACTCATCCAACTTACCGTCCAACTTATCCAACTCATCGAACTCATCCTCAAATTATCCAACTCATCCAACTTACAGTGCAACTTATCCAACTCATCGAACTCATCCTCAACTTATCCAACTCATCTAACTTACCGTCCAACTTATCCAACTCATCGAACTCATCCTCAACTTAGCCAAATCATCGAACTTACATTCCAACTTAGCCAACTCATCGAACTTACAGTACAACTTACCCAACTCATCGAACTCATCCTTAACTTAGCCAACTTTTCGAACCAACAGTACAACTTATCCAACTGATCGAACTCATCCTCAACTTAGCCAACTCATCGAATTTACAGTCCAACTCATCCAACTCATCCAACTAACAGTTCAACTTATCCAAATCATCGAACTCATCCTCAACTTATCCAACTCATCCAACTTACCCAACTCATCGAACAGCTCAACTCATCCAACTCATTCTCAACTTATCCAACACATCGAACTTACCCAACTCATCCAACTTATCGAACTTATCTTTTAACTTATCGAACTCAGCTTGCTTAGCTTACTCAACTCATCGAACTTAGCTTGCATCTTGCTGCATATAATGGTCCAATGCTGTACTCATGACCAACTTATCCTAACATATGCGCAGCTACTATAACTTGACGAACTAAGCTCAGCCATTGAAGCATCTGGACACATATCACAAACTCATCCTAACATATGCGCAGCTATCATCATCGTAACTCATCGTACTTATAGTACAACTTATCCAACTCATCGAACTTAGCCAACTCATCGAACTTACAGTACAACTTAGCCAACTCATCCAACTTACAGTACAACTTATCCAACTCATCGAACTCATCCTCGACTAATCCAACTCATCGAACTTACATTCCATCTTAGCCAACTCGTCCAACTTACAGTACATCTTATCCAACTCATCGAACTTACAGTACAACTTACCCAACTCATCGAACTCATCCTCAACTTAGCCAACTCATCGAACTTACAGTACAATTTAACCAACTCATCCAACTTACAGTACAACTTATCCAACTCATCGAACTCATCCTCAACTTATCCAACTCATCGAACTTACAGTCCAACTTATCCAACTCATCGAACTTACAGTACAACTTATCCAACTCATCGAACTTACAGTACAACTTACCCAATTCATCCAACTTACAGTCCAACTTAGCCAACTCATCGAACTAACAGTCCAACTTAGCCCACTCATCCAACTTACAGTACAACTTACCCAACACATCGAACTTATCCTCAACTTAGCCAACTCATCGAACTTACAGTACAACTTAGCCAACTCATCCAACTTACAGTACAACTTATCCAACTCATCTAACTCATCCTCAACTTATCCAACTCATTGAACTTACATTCCAACTTAGCCAACTCATCGAACTTATAGTACAACTTATCCAATTCATCGAACTCATCTTCAACTTAGCCAACTCATCCAACTTACAGCCGAACTTAGCCAACTCATCGTACTTATAGTACAACTTATCCAACTCATCGAACTCATCCTCAACTTATCCAACTCATCCAACTTACAGTACAACTTAGCCAACTTATCGAACTTACAGTACAACTTATCCAACTCATCGAACTTATTCTCAACTTATCCAACTCATCCAACTTACAGTACACCTTAGCCAACTCATCGATATTACAATCCTACTTATCCAACTCATCAAACTCATCCTCAACTTATCCAACTCATCCAACTTACCGTCCAACTTATCCAACTCATCGAACTCATCCTCAACTTATCCAACTCATCCAACTTACAGTGCAACTTATCCAACTCATCGAACTCATCCTCAACTTATCCAACTCATCCAACTTACCGTCCAACTTATCCAACTCATCGAACTCATCCTCAACTTAGCCAAATCATCGAACTTACATTCCAACTTAGCCAACTCATCGAACTTACAGTCCAACTTATCCAACTCATCCAACTTACAGTTCAACTTATCCAAATCATCGAACTCATCCTCAACTTATCCAACTCATCGAACTTACATTCCAACTTAGCCAACTCATCGAACTTACAGCCCAGCTTAGCCAACTCATCGAACTCATCCTACACTTATCCAACTCATCCAACTTACCCAACTCATAGAACAGCTCAACTCATTTAACTCATTCTCAACTTATCCAACACATCGAACTTACCCAACTCATCCAACTTATCTAACTTATCTTTTAACTTATCGAACTCAGCTTGCTTAGCTTACTCAACTCATCGAACTTAGCTTGCATCTTGCTGCATATAATGGTCCAATGCTGTACTCATGACCAACTCATCCTAACATATGCGCAGCTACTATAACTTGACGAACTAAGCTCAGCCATTGAAGCATCTGGACACATATCACCAACTCATCCTAACATATGCGCAACTATCATCATCGTAACTCATCGTACTTATAGTACAACTTATCCAACTCATCGAACTAACAGTACAACTTACCCAACTCATCCAACTTACAGTCCAGCTTAGCCAACTCATCGAACTTAGCCAACTCATCGAACTTACATTCCATCTTAGCCAACTCATCCAACTTACAGTACATCTTATCCAACTCATCGAACTCATCCTCAACTTATCCAACGCATTGAACTTACATTCCAACTTAGCCAACTTACAGTACATCTTATCCAACTCATCGAACTTACAGTACAACTTACCCAACTCATCGAACTCATCCTCAACTTAGCCAACTCATCGAACTTACAGTACAATTTAGCCAACTCATCCAACTTACAGTACAACTTATCCAACTCATCGAACTCATCCTCAACTTATCCAACTCATCGAACTTACAGTCCAACTTATCCAACTCATCGAACTTACAGTACAACTTATCCAACTCATCGAACTCATCCTCAACTTATCCAACTCATCAAACTTACAGTGCAACTTACCCAACTCATCAAACTTATCTTCAACTTAGCCAACTCGTCGAACATACAGTACAACTTAGCCAACTCATCCAACTTACAGTACAACTTATTCAACTCATCCAACTAACCTTCCAACTTATCCAACTCATCGAACTCATCCTGAACTTATCCAACTCATCAAAATTACAGTGCAACTTACCCAACTCATCGAACTCATCCTCAACTAAGCCAACTCGTCGAACATACAGTACAACTTAGCCAACTCATCCAACTTACAGTACAACTTATCCAACTCATCGAACTCATCCTCAACTTCTCCAACTCATCGAACTTACATTCCAACTAAGCCAACTCATCGAACTTACAGTACAACTTATCCAACTCATTGAACTTACAGTACAACTTACCCAACTCATCGAACTCATCCTCAACTTAGCCAACTCATTGAACTTACAGTACAACTTATCCAACTCATCCAACTTACAGTGCAACTTATCCAACTCATCGAACTCATCCTCAACTTATCCAACTCATCGAACTTACGGTCCAACTTATCCAACTCATCGAACTTACAGTACAACTTATTCAACTCATCGAAATCATCCTCAACTTATCCAACTCATCCAACTTACAGTCCAACTTAGCCAACTCATCGAACTTACAGTACAACTTAGCCAACTCATCCAACTTACAGTAGAACTTTTCCAACTCATCGAACTCATCCTCAACTTATCCAACTCATCTTACTTACATTCCAACTTAGCCAACTCATCCAACTTACAGTCCAACTTATCCAACTCATCTTCAACTTAGCAAACTCATCCAACTTACCGCCCCACTTAGCCAACTCATCGTAATTATAGTACAACTTATCCAACTCATCGAACTTACAGTACAACTTACCCAACACATCGAACTCATCCTCATCTTAGCCAACTCATCAAACTTACAGTACAACTTAGCCAACTCATCCAACTTACAGTACAACTTATCCAACTCATCGAACTCATCCTCAACTTATCCAACTCATCGAACTTACATTCCAACTTATCCAACTCATCGAAATGTTAGTACAACTAATCCAACTCATCAAACTCATCTTCAACTTAGCCAACTCATCCAACTTACAGTCCAACTTAGCCAACTCATCGAACTTACAGTCCAACTTAGCCAACTCATCGAACTTACAGTACAACTTACCCAACAGATCGAACTCATCCTCAACTTATCCAACTCATCGAACTTACAGTACAACTTAGCCAACTCATCCAACTTACAGTACAACTTATCCAACTCATCGAACTCATCCTCAACTTATCCAACTCATCGAACTTACATTCCAACTTATCCCACTCATCGAACTTATAGTACAACTTATCCAACTCATAGAACTCATCTTCAACCTAGCCAACTCATCCATCTAACAGCCGAACTTAGCCAACTCATCGAACTTATCGAACTCATCCTCAACTTATCCAACTCATCCACCTTACCGTCCAACTTATCCAACTTATCGAACTCATCCTCAACTTATCCAACTCATCCAACTTACCGTCCAACTTATCTAACTCATCGAACTCATCCTCAACTTATCCAATTCATCCAACTTACAGTCCAACTTATCCAACTCATCTAACTCATCCTCAACTTATCCAACTCATCCAACTTACCGTCCAACTTATCCAACTCATCGAACTCATCCTCAACTTAGCCAACTCATCGAACTTACATTCCAACTTAGCCAACTCATCGAACTTACAGTACAACTTATCCAACTCATCGAAATCATCCTCAACTTAGCCAACTTATCGAACCAACAGTACAACTTATCCAACTGATCGAACTCATCCTCAACTTAGCCAACTCATCGAACTTACAGTCCAACTTATCACCCTCATCCAACTTACAGTTCAACTTATCCAACTCATCGAACTCATCCTCAACTTATCCAACTCATCGAACTTACATTCCAACTTAGCCAACTCATCGAACTTACAGCCCAACTTAGCCAACTCATCGAACTCATCCTCAACTTATCCAACTCATCCAACTCATCGAACAGCTCAACTCATCCAACTCATTCTCAACTTATCCAACTCATCGAACTTACCCAACTCATCCAACTTATCGAACTTATCTTTTAACTTATCGAACTCAGCTTGCTTAGCTTACTCAACTCATCGAACTTAGCTTGCATCTTGCTGCATATAATGGTCCAATGTTGTACTCATGACCATTTCATCCTAACATATGCGCAGCTATTATAACTTACCGAACTTAGCTCAGCCATTGAAGCATCTGGACACATATCACCAACTCATCCTAACATATGCGCAGCTATTATAACTTACCGAACTTAGCTTAGCCATTGAAGCATCTGGATACATATCATAGTTTAAAGACCCAACTTACCGAACTCATCGGCTATAATAGACAGCTATGGCAACTTACTCAACTTAGAACTTAGAATATAAGGATCTATCATATGTATGTTTGTTATAGTTATATATATACTCCTCAAAATAATTGAAGGACCAATGCCATCAATTATAATTTTGATGCATTTTGTGTGGAACGTATTTTGAAAACCAATTTTACGATCTAGCCTAAATTTTTCGGACACCTTTGATGCCCAAATTGCCAAGTGAAACGGCAAAAGAAAATGGTGGAAAATGTTACTCACAAGGATTTTTTGCCAATTTTAAGCTTGACCTAAATGCATTGGAATGTCATTTTTTGTGTGTGATCCATGGACCACAGAACTGCTTGAAATGAATGAAAAATGTTTTTAGATGCTGAAATCTCTGTTTTCACATGATTGTATGGTGTTTAAATCCTGTCGATACCACCCACCTCTTCCTGTGAGAGAAAATTGTCCCTTTTGCCTGTGGCGTAATGGGCAGACGATGGGTTCAGACAACTGGTTTTGGCGTTTGTCTGTGACAATCTTTAAACAATTCGTCGGGACATCTTTTTAACAATCAAACGCATAAAATGACGATTGAAAATCTGATTCTTGTTGGCCAAGTACACCCATTGTTTTCAGAAAACAAAACACTGTCAACACTCCATTGTCAGAGATAAAAATGCTTGCTTCCCAGTATATTGAAACTGTCTGAAGAATTTTTTTGCATGCAAGCTGAACTGTTTAAAACAAAGTTTAATTTCATGTCCTTTTCATTCTACTCGAATGACCACAGAAGAATTTCTGTACCCCACCCACTGCCTTTTGAAAGTGTGTTTTTGAGGGTATGTTCATTTGAGACACGGTTATGGCAGAATTAGGAATGGAAATCAGTAATAATGATTCTTGACTTATGGACATAAAGAATAGAAAGCTTTGGGCCAAGTTTTACAGAATTTAAATGTTTGAGCTAATTATACTCGCATTCTAAAATCTTGGTCCTTTAATTATTTTGAGGAGTATGTATAGATATTATAAATATACTGACCGCTGACTTACAGTTCAACTTATCCAACTCAACTTAGGTAAGTTAAGTAGCATAAGTTGTAAGCTGAGCTGGATGAGTTGAGTAACCTGAGCTCGGTGGCATGGTTAATTTCACTCCGAAAAAGGGCGAAAATGCTTATTTTGCTCAGCTTGATGAGTTGAGTAAGCTGAGCTGAGTTGAAAGATCATGCATATCTTATAGAAGGGTAGGAGGGAGGATAGGCGCACGGAGTATCAATATATATGTAGGCTACATGCAGGCGAATTTCGGGACCGGGAGTATGAAGTATAAGCCGAAATATTGTGCTGAACTTTGCCCTTTTTACAATTACAAGTATGTGACCAGAATAGCCGAAAACTCGAAAGAACATTGCTTCGAGCCGAAAACCAGGTGTTTTTTGGGTTATAGACGAAAATTTTTGACTTTTTTAAGAAAAGGGGGTTTCGGGTGTATCTTTTATAAAGAAAACGCACTCCTAGTAGACGAGCAGAACGGTTTTAGGTCTGATAGATCTTGTCAGGATCACGTGTTTTCAGCCTGTACAGTTATAAGAGACAGACTTTCTGAAAAGAAGAGCACATTCGCTACATTCATAGACTTGCAAAAAGCCTTCGATTTGGTAGATAGAGACGCTCTGTTATATAAACTTTTACTAAATAAAATTGATGGGAAATTTTATAATTCTGTGAAAGCCATGTATACCAATACGGAGGCGTCTGTCAAATTAAATGGTTCGTTGTCTAGCTGGTTTCCATGTACTTCCGGTGTGAAGCAGGGAGATAACTTATCACCGACGCTTTTCGCCCTGTTTATTAACGATCTTGCAGAAGAGCTTAAAACGCTAGATTGTGGAATCACCATTGATAATGTATCAATAACTTGCCTGCTCTATGCTGATGATTTAATGCTCATATCGGATACTGAAAACAATATGCAGTGTTTGCTCGATCATGTATTAAACTGGTGTAATAAATGGCGACTAAGGATCAATTATACCAAATCAGCAGTTATGCATTTTAGGAATAAAGGGAAGCGGAGAAGTGATTATGCTTTCCATATTGGGACTAAAACAATAGAATATGTCAGCTCTTACAAATATCTAGGTATTATGCTACATGAAAACTTGGATTTTAACGTCACCGTTGATACATTATTCAATTCAGGCGGGAGAGCACTTGGGTCGATGATCTCCAAGATTCACAGCTTTAAAGACGTTGGTTTTGAAACATATACTAAACTATATTATTCCTGCGTAGTGCCCGTGACGGACTATTGTTCTGGTGTATGGGGCTTCCGAGATTTTAATAAGGGTGACATGATCCAAAATCGTGCAGTACGTTATTTTTTAGGAGTACATCGTTTCACCCCTCTATTAGCTATCAGTGGAGATATGGGTTGGACATTATCCTTACACAGAAGATGGGTAAATATGCTTCGCCTATGGAATCGTTTAGTTAGCATGGACAATAATAGACTGACCAAAAAGATCTTCCTCTATGACCTAAATTTAAATAGGAATAACTCTTGGTGCTCAGAAATAAGAACTATCTTTGATAAAATAGGCTTACTGGATAATTTTCAAAATAGAAATACATGTGACATAAATAGTTGTGAACAACTTCTTTTTGAAAACCACTGCATTGAATGGACAGACAAAACTAAAGAGATATCAAAGCTGAGGACGTATATCTTGATTAAAAACCAATATAATACAGAAGACTATGTTAAAGCTCATCTGCCGAAACAGGAACGATCTTTCATAGCTCAGTTAAGGTGTGGGGTATTACCGCTGAGGGTAGAAACAGGGCGATTTAGTGGACTTAAACCAGAAGAAAGGGTCTGTCAGCTCTGTGAAAGTGGGGAGATTGAGGACGAGAAGCATTTTATTTTGACGTGCAATAGATATATAAACCAAAGACAAGTACTGTTTCGTCAACTAGACCAATCATTTTATTTACTGAACTCAAACGAGCAATTCAAATATCTGATAACCCATGAGTACAGACACGTCGCAAAATATATTGCCCAATCGTTTTTATCTAGACGCAAATTCCTTTATAACTAACATATTTACCTGATAATGGCGATATTTGCCAGCTGCTAATCAGCCTTGTAAACGGTTTGAACCCAAATCAGGCTCCACAAAATGTCGGGCCTGATCTGGATCCAAGCCGTTCGACGCTCTAGTGATGTCCCTGATGGTGTTATCTCCATTTATGCATAAGACTTTGGTTACATGGACCTGAGTTGATTGTTAAGCTTGCAAGGAACGGTTAAGCTGAACGGTTTGGACCCAGATCAGGCTCCACAAAATGTCGGGCCTGATCTGGATCTAAGCCATTCGACGCTCTAGTGACGTCCCCCCCGATGGAGTTATCTTCTTTTATGCATAAGCTTTTGGTATTCTGGAACTGAGTTCTTTGTTTAGCTTCCAATAAACGGTTAAGATGAACGGTTTGGACCAAGATCAGGCCCCACAAAATGTCGGGCCTGATCTGGATCCAAGCCGCTCGACGCTCTAGTGATGTCTCCCATGGAGTAACCTCCATTTATGCATAGGTTATTGGTTATCTGGACCTGAGTTGACTGTTTAGCTTGCAAGAAACGGGTAAGCTGAACGGTTTGGACCCAGATCAGGATCCACAAAATGTCGGGCCTGGTCTGGATCCAAGCCGTTCAACACTCTAGTGATCTCCCGGATGGAGTTATCTTCATTTATGTATCTGGACCTGAGTTAATTGTTTAGCTTGCAAGAAACGGTTTAACTGAACTGTTTGGATTCAAATCAGGCTCCATAAAATGTCGGGCCTGATCTGGATCTAAGTTGTTCAACGCTCTAGTGATGTCCCCGATGGTGTTATCTCCATTTATGCATAAGCTTTTGGTTACATGGACCTGAGATGATTGTTTGGCTTGCAAGAAACGCTTAAGCTGAAAGGTTTGAAACCAGATCGGGCTCCACAAAATGTCGGGCCTGATCTGGATCCAAGCCGTTCGACTCTCCAATGATGTCCCCGATGGAGTTATCTCCATTTATGCTCAGCTTTTGGTTATCTGGACCTGAGATGATTGTTTTTGCTTGCAAGAAACGATTCAGCTGAACGGTTTGGACCCAGTTCAGGCTCCATAAAATGTCGGGCCTGATCTGGATCCAAGCCTTTCGACGCTCTAGTAATGTCCCCAATGGAGTTATCTCCATTTATGCATAAGCTTTTGGTTATCTGGACCTGAGTTGATTGTTTTGCTTGCAAGAAAGGTTCAGCTGAACGGTTTTGACCCAATTCAGGCTCCACAAAATGTCGGGCCTGATCTGGATCCAGGCCGTTCGACGCTCTAGTGATGTCCCCGATGGAGTTATCTCCATTTATGTATCTGGACCTGAGTTGATTGTTTGGCTTGCAAGAGACGGTTTAACTGAACGGTTTGGACCCAGATCAGGCTCCACAAAATGTCGGGCCTGGTCTCGATCCAAGCCGTTCGACGCTCTAGTGATGTCCCCGATGGAGTTTTCTCCATTGATGCATAGGCTTTTGTTTATCTGGATCTGCTTACGAGAAACGGTTTAGCTGAACCAATGTTGATTATTCAGGACATAAGATAAGACCTGTAATTTCCAAACTGAAACATATGACTCGGGTGCTCAAAGGAATCATCTCAGTGAAATCGTTCTTTTCAACACCCAACTGAAGGCATATAAAAAGATATAAGATACTCACACAACGCTTCTTGCTGTTAATGATGTGCATCTGTTATGTGGCAAAGATCTGAATCACGCATACGGCATAAAGGAATAGAATATAGTCCTTGAAATTACGTTAATTTTAATATTTATTCACGTTATTCCACAACAGTTGGTTATCCAGAATTATAACAAGAAATGAACAACCTTGACACCACTAAACTCTGATAACAATTGACCCACTGAGTAATTCTATCCATGCTTTATTCGTGCATAGGTTGACATAATTGCCCGAACTGTGTATCAAGAAGAGGTATCCTGATAAAATAAGGCCGTCATTAATCCATTTATCCCACCGTTATCAATTGGAACAGTCCACTCCTGATTTAAGGGATGTTAGTTGAAATGTTTCGTTATTTTTCAAATTTTGATAGGACGTTCAATGAGCAAACAGTGGAGACCCTGATCAGACACCGCGCTTTGCTGCATCTGATCTGGGTCCAGACTGTTTGCCTATGCCCCCCCCCCCCAAAAAAAAAGGGGACGCGATATGCGCATATGGGTTAGTAATACGCTATGATCCACATAATTATGGAAAAACAACTTATGGCCAGATTTTCCACACAATTATGAGTTGGCTGATGACTGCATGTGTTCGTTCACCTGTCTGTCTTGCCTGTGCTTGTATTCTGGTACAGGCATGTCAGGCGAGTGTGGGGACGGATGTCGATGGTAAAAGTTGTTTCATTGATGCGATTTGGTGATATGAATTGATGGTTGACCCCCACCCCCTCCAACAATCTGATGAAGTGTAACCCAAAGTATCCATCTGTAAAACAGTTATGAATTATGCAAGTTTGTCTTATGTAAATTTACATTTTGTTATGTACATTATTTCTCCGGAGATCAATTAACAAACTATTTGATAGGCGAGTGCACGCTGAATAATATTGCATCCTTTTTGCCAATGACAAAAAGCATGCAAAATTGTCCAGCATGCAAAGAACTGGGAAAAATATGATTATGAAATTTGTGATAAAGCATGCCAAGTTTTAGGGATAATACTCTTATGAGTATTATGTAATATCGTCACAAAATAACTTACATTACAAAACGTTTCTTATGTTTAGAGTGACTTATAGGCCCATGTGGCCGGGTGTATAGTTAGACAATTATTGTTTTGTACTTTTGTTTATACATGTTACACAAGTCACTATAATAAAAGATTACTTACTTACTTACTTACTATAAAATTGAAGTGCAAGTGTTTACAGACTGGTCTACCCGACTTTAAAAACGCAAAACAATTGCAATTCTGCTTAGGGTAGATTTTTTACGCATTTTTAAAAGGAAGAGGCTATTTACAGTTGACTGTCAATAGCCAAAAAACGTTAAAATGGCTATTTACAGTTGACTGTCAATAGCCAAAAAAACGTTAAAATGGCTATTTACAGTTGACTGTCAATAGCCAAAAAACGTTAAAGTGGCTATTTACAGTCAACTGTCATTAGCCAAAAAACGTTGAAATGGCTATTGACAGTCAACTGTAAATAGCCATTTAACGTTTTTTGGCTATTTACAGATAAATCAGATATTTTCATTGATGTTGACTTTATATTCGAACATTTGGTGGACAATTTCAAATACAGATGAATATTTAAGTCAAATAAATGTGTTTCTTCCATAATTAGTGCATGCTGTAGATCGTATTTGAGCCTGGCATGTGAGTTTTGGGTATTTGACGCATGCAAAAAGTTAAGAAACACGCAAGCTTGTGCATCTACACAGATGCTCAATTGTCATCGCTGCTCGTACGCATAAGTAGAAAATGATTCATATAAGAGCCAAACATCTCAAAAAAATGTACAAGTATGGATTGGCACTCAGGTGAAAGGCAATAATTCTGTGATTGTGGCATTTCCTGATCAAGATTATAGAGCTCAGACTTCTTACGTGTAACATATATTCCATGGTTTCCTGATCAGACACCACATTCTGCGAAATCTGATCTGGATCTGACTGTTTGTCTATATCCCATGGGTGTATATATAGCTACTTTGACTTGTTTATAGCACAAGTTGTTTTGTTCCTCGGAGTTACACGTACATGTACGAGGTCTGATTATGTCTGAAATAAGCAACGCATTTGAACATTTTATTATGTTATTAATGAAATCCGAATCACATTTTCTAAATAAAAGCGAATCAAATTACATGTACCCAGTGAACCATTCGACGTCATCTGAACGTGATGATGACGTTCCCAGGTAAAACGTGTTTAAGACGTGATCGTCACCCAAAAAGCGTTACATTTTGAAAACGTCCAGAATCTATAATTTCATTTTCAAAACGTGTAGAAGACTAAATAAAACCCCAACATGAACACGTTTTTGTAACGTTTTTTAAGTGGTCAAGACGTTTTTGTAACCCCATACCTGCCGTGGAACATTGCAAATCTGTAAGGAAAACGTATTAAAAGTTGTAACTATCTTTCTACATACGTACCCTGAACGCGATGGAGACGTTTCCACTATCACTATTGAAGACGTTTCCATATAACACGTGTGCGTCACTCACAAAACGTTACAAATTGAAGACGTCAAATACGTTCGCATTTAGTTTTTAAAACGTGTTGAATACCTAGCGAATCCCTTGCACGAGGACGAGGATGCTTTTATACCGTTCTGATTCGTGTTTAAGACGTGATGGTAATCCCAAAACAATGACGTCTTCGTTTGGTGTTCAAACTGTGATCACAACTGCATCAAAACATTATAAATTTGCGGTGAACTCGTTTTAAAAACGTGTGCTAGTGATTCCTAACGTGACTGAGACGTTTTATTATCCAAGACGTGTGCGTCACTCCAAAAACGGACGTCAAACACGTTTGCTTTTAGTTTTCAAATCGCGATGAAGACCTAACGAAACCCGTGCATGGGGATGTTTTTATAACGTTTTAATTCGTGTTTAAGACGTGATGGTAATCCCAAAAAATGACGTCTTTGTTTGATGTTCAAACTCTGTTTAAAACTATATAAAAAAATATAAATCTGCAGTGAACTCGTTTTAAAAACGTGTGCTAGTGATTCCTGAACGTGACCGAGACGTTCTTTACACAAGACGTGTGCGTCACTCCAAAAGCGTTACAAATTGGAGACGTCAAACACGTTTGCATTTAGTTTTCAAAGCGTTTTTGAGATGTCCTGCAGACGTCAGTTTTGCTGATAAACGTCTGAAACACGTGTCTCAGACGTCTTCGTCACCAAGACTTACAAATGACGTCTTCGTCACCAAAACGTATGGTTCACTGGGTATGTACATTTTAACCATTGTGCCCATTTATATAGCTCAGTTAATTCAACGCCTGGAAGTTTACCACCGAAACAGCCCTAAGAGGTTCTCTAATCAGTTTCTAGTCATATGCCGTGGTTACATAAGAGAAACATCTCAGTGATACGATTCATTTAAGTAACCACAGCATATGCGTTTTGCTGTCGTCTTCTCGCCGAAACCATTAAGCTTTAGTGAGAGGCGACGATTCGGTAAGCAAAAGTGATAGAACGACCAACTGTACTAATAAAACTATGCTGTGGCTGAATAAAGGAACGTCTCGATGAGACGGCTCTTTTGAGTAACTCCATCATACTCCTGGTTCATCTTCTATGTTGTGGGCAATCATTAGATACGCGTCACTGAAACGATTCTAACGATTACTCGCAGCATTTAAAACATTTAATTTGCGATGGGTGGTATTCGTTTCACCGAGGTTATGAAACTGTTTTATGCTCAACTTAACTGAGCATGAAAAATTTAATGCTCGTAAATGTTAAAGAGCTTAAAATGTTAGCACTTTACCCTTTATTAGCATTATAAATGCAACATCTGATTCGTTGAAAGCCAGAAAAGTATTTATCCTTCATCAGTTGAGTTGAGCATGAAAAAGGTGCATATAGTCGGGGAACCAAGGTAGAAAAAATGCTAACCCTTGCACCCGAAAGGTATACAGCTGGATTTTGTATGGTTGCAAAGGTAGTTCTATGGTGTATCTGAAACCACTGTATAGCAGACTCGATCGACTTGCATAACGCAAGAGCAGTCAACTTTCTACGGAAGCCCAGCAAGAACATGTAAAAATATTATTTTTCAAAATGTTATATATTTTTATCAAACAAGTTCAGGATTGAAAAATATTGAGTTTATATAATAATACAACATCGGCATAGACCTTAGAAGCAGTGGTGGTCATCTAGGAATACTGCTTATTGATTTTTAAAGCATGTAGATTAGGGCACCCTCATTTTGAAATTAAAGTAATAGATTTCTTTTCTTCAAATCTCATTAAAACTGCATTTATTGCCCCAAAATGTATTTGATAATTATTTATATATCGCTTGGAAGCATATCTCGTAAAAAAATGTGTGCTTTCTTATTCCCTTTGTCCTCCCGCTGAAGTGGTTTGAATTGCATATTTTTTACATAAATAAATAAATTTTGAATTGAATGTGTTTAAACACTGCATACAGATAGACAGATGTTTGGGACATAATTTAAGACAATTTATTTTATTTTCTATGGCAAACTAGAAAAGGTAGCTGAAAAGTACAAATATGAAACCACGATAATCTAATACTTAGTAATTTAGTTCATGCCAGCGGGTGCGTAGTTACATACCAGGACAACTTAAGAGCATTTTAACACATAAATGCAATTTATCAAGGTTTAAAGGATGTTTATCTACCATATTTACAGCAGCTTTGAAACAGAGGGTCATTGTAGGGACCAATGGGATTTTTATCTACTGAAAACAATAATTTCATTTAACTGAGGTAAAATAAATATGAAAAAACTCGTATAACTATTATCATATCACCATGGAAAACCTGTCTGTCCCTGTATGAGGTGCAGAAATGTATCCGCATAGTACTTGTAAAGACAAAAATGTCCCTAAGAAGATTATTTTGGTGCACAAATGACTGCCCATTCTTTTAAATGCATTTGATAGTGTATTATTGTATTATCGAACAGTCAAACGGCTTCTCATACCAATCCTCCAGATAAGAGTGCGTAATGGAAAATTAGTTTTGTTATTTTTTCTACCAAAACATATGTTGTGGGTACTTAAATGGACCTATTAAATGAGACGGTTCTTTTGAAGACCAAAAGCACACTCTTTAACTTATTGATAAGGGAAACATCACAATTTCTATGCTATGAAGGATTGCTTAATATGACCTATGTGGCATACAAAAATGCATTTTCCCGCAAAATGCAATTCTGGTCGAATTGCTATATAGTGGTTTCATATCAAGCACCATATAGACTATCAGTATACAAAATTCCAGCCGTATACCTTTCGGGTGCAAAAAATGAGTGTTTTTGCACGATACGCGACTTTGGTTCCCCGACTAATAGCATTGGCACCTTTAGAAAACAGTGGATAACCTGATCAGTCGTTATGCATTAATTCATATTTCATTTTCCATGCTGTGCGTTATCATTAGATACGCGTAATTGAACTTTAATAATGTTATTTAATATACCTGGTGTTTGCGCATGCGTGACCACTTAGCAATATACCTGCTTTAATCTGTTTAA
This sequence comes from Loripinus fragilis, assembly GCA_964019695.1. Classification (NCBI taxonomy): domain Eukaryota; kingdom Metazoa; phylum Mollusca; class Bivalvia; order Lucinida; family Lucinidae; genus Loripinus; species Loripinus fragilis. The sequence continues at coordinate 62,290,930 of OZ026524.1, read as the reverse complement.
TTGTTAATTACACTGACAGCACTTGAACGCCTGAATAGATATGGTCAGAGGTTTGTCTGTGCAGCGAATGTGCCACCATTGAAGGCATACAGTGCATTGAATCATTTCGCTGTCATACAGACCCCTACAGCTGCAAAATATTTTTCTTTTATATTTATTTGTTTTCTTTTTTCCAATTTGTATTTATACTAAATGGGAAGTTTGAATTTATTTTTTTGAGAAAGGCAGGTAATTAAATGGGTCCTCATTTTGCTTTGGTCGAATATAAGTTTAGTAGGATTGAGACCAAAGCTTAACGCCATAGCAAACGCAATTGCAAATACTCCGCATTCTGTTCCCCACAACTTGACGCTTGAAATTTTACAAATTTACTAATTAAATAATCACACACTGGATAGGTGTCAATCGAAAACTCTCATACTGTCGAGGATCGTAGATAAAATTCGTTAGAAACAGTTTTCGATTGCCATTTATCGCCGGACTGGCGACAAATGGCAATCAAAAACACTGTTTCTATCGAGTTTTGATCCCCGTTCGTCGATTGTTAAGAGCGTTGTCGTTAGCCGCCTACCCGGTGTGTTTTGCATTAAATCTTATTTTGAAACTCTTCTCTCTTTATATTTAGTCAATTTTTCAATAAAACCATAAAGACCAATGTTTTATGAGGATTAAGATAAGACAACAAGCCCAAGGGTTTATTTTCACACCTAACCATCGCATATCACCGCGTCTTTCCGGTAAGCAGCCGAAGTCAGCTTGAGACGGGTGAAGTGTACGAATATTCTACCTGTTAGAAAATGTCATTGTTGAACATGGCGAAACTATGGCTGGAAACTCGGTCCGCATTTTCCATCTTTCAAGATTATTTTCCATCTTCCACCTTAAAAACTTGTAGCTCATTCAGATATTTTAAAGCATGCGAAACACCCAAGAATGTTGTATAAACAAGGGTTTTCAAATTTAATACCAGGCAGTGCGCACGTCAGCAACTTGAGTACTTTGATAACATATGCAAACAGTTTGTGCCTCTGGATCAAACTGTTTTGCCACAATATGTTGAAGGCACCTCGAAAGTACTTATAATCAGATATTCCAATAGGCAATAAAAGCCAATGAGGATACAACAATTTTTATGACAAAAGATAGTGTAGTACATGTAACGTGCAATACAATCATGTGTCCAAGGGCTTTTTTTTTGGGGGGGGGGGGACGAGATATTGAAAGAAATCAATGGCTAGGATCATCAGACATCGATGGCCAGGATCAGTGCGAGCATATGCTCAATTTGGTCATGTTCATTGCGATCTTCTGAGGGCATAGGGAAGCAATATTCTATAGCAATTGTTTATGGCATCAACAATACGTCGTCGAAAATCATAAAAATACAAAACAATGTTTTCGGACAGGCTGCGCAAGAGCGCATTCTACTCGAGAACCTTACATATGACCGACCAATGATGCCGCCGTAAGTAAATTATAAACCTAATTAAAGTCTTGTCTCGCGTCGTCAAACGCCATGGGAGTTTTATTGCCTCCCGGTGAAGTACACTAATCCCGTTTATTGGGACAGATTAAGCTTTTGGGTGACACTTAAGTCAAAATAAAAATAGATTATATGAAAATATTCTATTCTGTTAATACTATTTCACTAATAAAATCTTCCAATATCACCTCCACCGAAACCCCCACCCCCCCTCCAAATAAAAAAAAATAAAAAAAAAAAATGAAAATATCCGTTTATCTCGAAATTAAAAAGAAATAGACTTGAAAAATGTGCAAAATATGAAACCTGTGCATATTATACAGGTTTCATACTTTGCACATTTTGCACAGGTTTCATATTTTGCACATTTTTCGAGACTAAATATGTTTAACAAAGGTCTTTTCCCGAATTCGCGGGTGTAAACCTTTTACAAAGTATAAGACGTCGCGTCAGATGTTGGTGTTAATTTTGAAAACGTAGGGGTCCTCTCTTTTGAAAGTTCTCTATTTCACTTATTCCATTATACATTTTTACAAACTAAACATCAAAGAAAAGGTTATTAATTATATTTTACATTGATGAAAAACGAAAGACAAATTAAGATACAAAGAAAAAGTTATCGCTAACATGTTCCGTATAAATTGCCGATTTTTTGCATGTAGAGACGTAACATAAATCGTTTGGCGGAGTGTTTCTAAATCCAAAAGTTTTAACTTATAATGCATGAAATCTTGTAATTTTCCCCGCATAGCTACTTTTTGTGCTTATCCTCACGACGACATGCGCGAAATTGGCGTTAATCGGCAAACTAACCAGAAATAGCCAACCAAGCAAAGAAACGGAACGTGTAGAGATTTAAAGAAAACGTTGAAAACATGGGGTCTGTGTATTTATGTTGATGTATTACTTTTTAGTGCCTCGTGTTTTTGAAATTCGAAGTATATCACAAAAATGCGTTTTCAAAATAGAATTAAAATTTGGATTTATTCTTGATTTTTTTCCATATTTAGAGCAAAAAGTTGTTATTTTGCTATGTCTAGCAAAAATGTCACACTCACGCAAATGGCGTCTTCGGAAATATGAGACATTAATTCAATGCTAAATGAAAAGATGTTTCTTCAAACTTATTTATCTCTAAATAAGATATGTAAATGCGTTTTTCATATATTTTATGCTGTTTTTATATTAAGAGAAATTGTTAAATATTGAATAAAATATCGCTAAAATGCTTTGTCTAGCAAAAATGTCACAGACGCCGTTTTTTTACTTTGCTAATCGCGTCGTAAAAACGTTAACATTTTAGCGTTATTTTATGCGTAAATGCCAAAAACTTAATCGCGCATTTTCTTAAAACTTATATACTTATATACTGATGCATTAGCATAGTCTTGTAGGACACTGTCCTACATAAAGTAATATAAAATAGGTCACTGGCCAGAATTAATTCGAGAAATCTGAATATTCAGTGACCTTTACCCCTGTTTTCAGGAATATTCAGGAAATATATCACAGGAGCTTGAAATTCGATCCTTATTCACTCCTATAGCCCCTAAACCGAAAGCTCATAATGTCATTACGTAATGATGACATTTAAGCTTTTGGTTATGAGGCATATACATGTAATGTAAGGACCAAACTTCAAGCACTTGTGTATATATACAGCCACATGACATACCCACTCTCCAGCCAGTGACGTTGCCGCTTAAATCGATGTATTTCCAGATGTTTTGCAAAAATTATTGTCCAAAAACTATAGAAGCTAAAATTTTGAAAAAAGTACCAAATGAAAGCAAATTGATTTACGCAATAAACATTTTTATTGTAGCTTCTCGGTTTCTGTTGTTTTCGTATGGTAGTAATTTAAACGCAAACACAAATTAAAATGACAGTTTTCGGTGACGTTAACGTTAGCGTCTACGGAAATAGTGATGTTTTAAAATTTACATTCACTTTTAAATGCGTTCTACTTGAGAACCAAAAATGTAATTATTTTAATCATTAATTTATATTGCTGCTCTCTATTTGCCCTTCATCCCTGTAAGTTTTATAAAATTTAACCCATTTAGTTTGTCATGATATTTTTTACAAAATTCTAGAAAGGTCTTGTTTCAAGCGGCGATGTCGCAAAGTGGCAAACAACTACATGTCCCGAGACTGTACACCATATAGTTTAGTTTAAACATATTTTATTGCCAAATATATACAGCAACGGGGTTGGGTCACAAGTTCTCACAACATTAGTTACACCATATTGCTAGGTATTAGTAATAGTCAACTCATTGGAAGCCATACGACGAAAAGGGTGTGTCTGAAACTCAAACGTGACGTGCTCGAATCTCAAATCAATTAATTACTTTGTTGTTTTCATTCATTTGTGTCTACATGTTTGTTTGTGCCAACACTAACTCTTGGCGATATTTTGGTCATTATCGCATATACGCAAAAAGCCTCGTGAAAATGTGGATGCTGACATACATGTATCAAGCGGTGATAGAGGTCTCAATTCTACAGCTATTTATATTCTACATTCATACTTTAATCTGACGAGCCTGTACCATTACACAGACTTTCCCAAGTCGCGAGTCCTAGTTGCCGGACAATGCGATAAGTACCAAACGCTTAAGTATTGGCTAATTTTAATATAAAACATGCAAAGGTGTGTGCAGCGAAGATATCCTTAAGACCTATAATCACCCTGTCTGTCCGTCCGTCTGTCCATTGAAGTCTACTGCAACGAGAATAGATTTATGTAGTTAATAAGCACCGACCGACCAATCGCATTTACTGCTGAAAATAATTGTGCTTACCTGGGTATACCCTACTTTTCGTAATTCTACTCGGGAACATGTATTAATAAAACTTTAAAAACTTAAATATATTAAAACCAAAACAAACTTTTCATCTGATCATTTTACAACAGGGCATGTGTGCTTAGAAATATTAACGCAAGGAAGATCGCCTCTCTTATCTGTGAAAATCTCATTGTTTGACGTGTTTAAACAACTTTTGACGTTACACAAATTAACACTAACATCTGACGCGACGTCAAAATAAATTTCAACAGGCCGAAAAGAAAATTAATAATGAAAGAAGAAAAGAAAAAAATCGATGGCTGTCTCAATGAAGAGCATGTTGAATATGTCACTTGGATCCTCTCTTCGGAATTCCATACTTTGTATAAGGGAGTAGAGAAGGTTCTGACGAGCCTTCGTATATGCCGACACGCCTTCGCTTTCAATGCTCGAAAATGCGTTAAATATAAGTATTTTAGCAGTAGTCTGCAGAGCAAACTATATAATTAGTCAAAAGAACGGTTACGATAATGAGTTTGACAAATAATAGAGTACACAGTAGACCCAGATGAGATGTCTATTAAAGTAAAGTATTATAAAATGCCAACACGGAGCCTATCTTGGATCCGTGATACCAAATAGTTTCAATCCAGATCTTGACCAATATTTTTTAAACCAAAACCTTTGTGAGATGTTTCCAAGTCTAAAAATCACCAACAAAGACAAGGCTGCTCGTGTCACTCAGAAATTCTTCTTACTCTGCACTAACAGTCATGTCAAAACAATGTTAGGAAGCTAAGATTAACTGCTTGCCACATCTTTGCAATTAGTCTGTTTAATTTCTTGATTTTGCGATCGTTAAGTTCTTTTCCGCTTTCGGAGCGGTAAGTCGTTGATTCGAAGCCGCACCATCGTGAAAAAAAATGCTTCAACAAAAGCCAAAATAGGATTTAAGCTTAATAAAGAGATAAATAAATAAAATTGATATAACCAATAATTTCCACCTATATCCCAAATAAAAAAACGACACTGACTGTCATTAGCCAAAAATCGTTAAAATGGCTATATACAGTCAACTGTAAATAGCCAAAAAACGTTAAAATGGCTATTGACAGTCAACTGTAAAAGCCATTTTAACGTTTTTTGGCTATTTACAGTTGACTGTAAATAGCCACTTCGTTTTTAAAAATATTGCGTTTTTTTAAAGATTTTTTATCTTTTCATTTCTTTTTAAATTCATCAGTTACCCATGCTAAAATTGTTAAATGCACTTTATTTTATCTAAACACTGTAGGCTAAACGCAATAGAACTCGATTAGTCCATTTTTGACGATATGTGCATGCGCGGATCCAGAGGTGGAGGTGGCAGGGGGTCCAGACCACCCCCAAAAACAGCAAATTCGTCTGTGTAAGAAGTACACCTCATTTTTAAAAGAAATATGATTTTAGAGTTTCGGTAAAGTCTTACTTTAATTATAAAAGCATCAACTTTTGTTTGTCCTATCTTTAACTTTCTGATCTAGCTTCAAAATGTAAGGTGACCGATTAGAACTTGGTCTCAGTATATGTCTAAATCGGTACTAGTCATCAGGTGTCAAATGATTATTATACAGATTCTGGCGGTACAAAAAAGAAGACTGAACACAAAAGATGTTCTTCATTGCCGACTTTGAAAAATAAATGGTTTGGTCACTAATTGATGAAACCATATTTTCTTTGACAAACATTGCAATTTAGCTCTTGGTGGATTTAAATGCCTATCCTGATAAAAGGTAATGGCTGCCTTTAATCTACAGTCAAGCCAGAGAAACACTTGACACCACACTAGTTGCACATGGGTTGCATTACAGGTGAGCTAGCATTGAGCGATGAGTCTCAACCCCTAGTGCACGCCCAAGGGGGGGGGGGTTCTCTCATTTTTTTCTGCATACGTAGGCTCGGGCCCAGCATCTACCATTGACCCCCAAAAATATCAGGAATTGCAAGCACCCCAAAAATATTTGAAATTTTAGCGACCCAAAAATACCCCCATTCTGTACCGTGACCTTTAGAAAGGCCCTAAAATGCATAGAAATGACACCTAAATATAGTCCAATTTTGTGATGACCCCAAAAAATATCCACAAACTCTTCATACCCCCAAAAATATTAATTTTACTGAAAACCCCCAAAAATATTGAAATTCAAAATTTTGAACCAAAAAAATGACCCGAGCCTACGTATGTATGAAAATATCAGAGTACCCCCCTAGGAGTGCACGTGACTTCAAATTGATGCGAATCGAAAAGGAGTAGTCTCTTAATATCAAATGCGCCGCCACATGAGATTTTCAACAATGTGGTATGTGCGACCAGCAAAGGCTCAGACAAGCCTGCGCGTACGCGCTGTCTGATCAGAGCCATTTGCTAGTCGCATGAATATTTTATGAGTGTCAAGCTACAGTCTGAACATCATTTGGAATTTTTAAGCTTAAAAAGGGTGTCCAGGCTCATCTGAGTCTACACATGTTAAAATGCCACATTGGAGTTACTTTATGTTTCAGACAAATACAACCATTTCTGCTGACTCATGTCAGGGTATTTCTACACACGTCGGTTTATAGGGTCCCTGTATATATAAAAGTTAATATTTTTTGGAGGGTTCTGACTTACGGTTTCTTGGGATTTATGAAAAAATAAAACAGTAAACATTTTCTCACCCATCAGTTACAGTTGAATAAGATGTTTGGGTTGACAAATAAGAAAATGTAGATAACGTTTAGAGCGACTTTTTCTTGTTGTCTATAATTATTTAACTTTATTTGGTATACAGAAGACTATCTTAAAATGTATATGTGAGCAAAATTTAATGAAAATAGACCGTGTGTTTCAAGAGTTAAATTATGAGCTTTTTCTCTTTGTGTGCATGACCGACCAGACTAAGTGCAATTTTCGCAAAATAAAAGTATGTAATATTAATGCTGCAATTTTTATCGTTGTCATACCCTTCTAACAATACAAAATTATCATACAGCTGCATGTTGAAGGTTTAGAAGTCATGCATTGTGATATTGATAGTGTAACTACAGGCCAGGTCAGGATTAAAGGTCACTTAAGTGTACAGTTTGTGTAAAAATGCGTTGAAAACAGCTTCTCTATGTAATCAGCATCCCCAACATAACCATTGAACAACAACATAAGTGAGCAGGACGTTTAAGCACAGCAAATATTTTCGTTAAATGAAATATAGGTATCCAATTGTAAACAAGCATCAACAGGCCTCAAGATTGTGCTTCTTATAGGGCACACTAATAGGCAATCGGCTTTAATTATATAAGAACAGCAAAACGCAGATCATTTTTTAATATCCGAGCTGTCCGACTAGCACTTTTGTTTTGTTTGTTTGTTTTTGTTGCTTTACGTCCCATGTCAACAGCTATGGTCATTGCGGGATGGTCAGTTCACTTAACCACACTTTTTCCTGGGAAGGCTTGAGCAAGCGGTTAACCAGTAATTTGTGCACATACTTTAGCTTGTAACTGACAACAACCCTTCTTGAATAACCGTGAATGACCGTGGAAATTATTTCATGATCAATCTCCACGAAAGTATGGTACCGGGCCGGGATCGAACTTGCGACCCCTAGATCTGCAGTCAGACACGCATCTGTAGCCAGACACGTTACCGACTGCGCTACGCGGCCCGGTAACTAGCACTTTTGTTGCTCACTGATTATGTACTAATCCTCCAGACTCTAGCTTAGCTCTGTAGCACAGCAGGCAAGTTTGAGTCATACCTGGTGGCCAAACCTGAAAATATATTCTCTCTTGATGGTGCTTAATTATGATGAAGTAAGCATTATATATAGATGCTGCTTGTTTTAGTTTTCTACGGCTGCATTATGACTGGTTGTAAACCCACTCAAAGCTTATAGTTATGGTTTCCACTTTAATTACACAAAAGTGGATCAGGCTGCAGACTCAGTGATGACCATATTCTAAAACTTTCATTGGTTTGTTAGTGCCTGATGCTGGTCTTTATCTGGGCCCACCATAGCTCAACTTGAGGCTCTATCTGTGGGTTATGAGTCCTTTTCTTTGTTTCAGCATAGTGTTTTAATTTAATTAGATTGATTCTATGTGATGATGCATTGCATAGGTTAGCCTCCATGCGAGCTAAGCATCGTTTGTGTTTTAACGACAGCAGAATGTATGATGAAGATTTGGCACCATATTATTGCACTTTAGACCAAAGTAGTTCCGCTGCTGTCTGTTCTAATGCAGCGGTTCTCGTGTTGTTGATTCGTTCTTTGTTGACAAACAATGGAAGATGGGCATACTTAATGAACATTTTCCAGCATGTATTCTTGCCTTTGCCAGATAAAGGTAGCATGGTATCGCATCCTCTTAGCGCATGAAAACCTAAAATAATGGACAATGCTAAATGGGGTAGCTGTTCAGCAACAAAATGGGCAGAAGCGCATTTAATTATTCTCACTGTTCCTGAGAGCATCCAAATTTATCAATACTGTATGCCCTGAGGTGATACAGTCACAGTTTTAAACACATCTGATACCCTGGTCTGTGTCAATACATTTGTCGACATTTCTTTTATACCCCACTGCTGTTGCATCTCACGCTGGTAATGCCATCCTAGTGTCCAGATCTTCATGATCGGATGACAAGTGGGATGCTTCATGTATATTTGATGTAGCTCTTAAGGCATTTTCAATTCCTCCTGAAGTAATCATTTCTTAGTCTAAGGTAGTTTCAGAGTTTTAGCTGTCAAAATTACATCTGTAATGTATTAGCAGCCAAATCAGACTTATTCTCACCCAGTACTATAAACTTTTACTAAACTTGTTGCAAAGTCACAAACTTACAACATATGAATTGCCCCACTTGGCATCATATTATGAGGAGGTGAAAACTATGATGGAGTTACATATCACAATGGCAAACTATCATGCTAAGAGGTACAGATGGACGAAAAGTAGTTTGGTAACAATTGTCCGTGTATGCAGCTAATTGGCTGTGGATGCAAGACAAAATGTGTGCCAGTGAGATATAAATGTTCTAAGTATCTCGGAAATGCACACCAGCTAGTAGATGTGATGTCAATGTGTGATGGTGCCTGGCGCTAGTCCTACATATTTTACTTAAAATAGATCTGCAATAGCAATAATTATTGAGAAATAATTAGCTGTTTGAGCACACTAACAAACCTGGAATTATAACTCAGCAACTTACACAAAAGAAAAGAACAAGACATGTTTCTTTAATATTTTACTGACCTTTCCTAGGCGGTGCTTCTTTTGTGGATCATTTATGTTATTTCTGTCTTGGTTTTGTTATGCTTTCGTGCACGTCTGTTTATTGATGCATTGTGGTCCCCTGCTGGGAAAGGGCTGACCTCTTGGCTCTCGTTTGTGATGTCTATTTCTGAAGTTATCACTTTCCCAATGGTATCCTGGGTCAGGTGTGGTGCTTGATTGTATCGATTCCTGATCTTTGTCCTCTTTCTTACTTTATATATAAAGTCAAGTTATGTGCAAGATTCGCTATTCTGATCAGGCAATATAAGCCCATGACATCTCGCTTTGCTCTAAACTGACCATGTGAAATGATAACTAAATCCTCAAGGTAACCACATCTCAATAAAATTCTCATTCTAACTAAAAGAGCCGTTTCTAGCTTTTTAAGGTCGCTACTGACACCAATAACCGTAACTCTTGCATGACTAAACACATTTTTCTAAATAACTTCAATATTTGTTACTGTATCTACCTGAAACTTATTGAGATAAATGGAATTGGTTTGCGAGACGCAATCATAAAGCATTTAACCATCTACATATTTCAATAAGAGTTACTGTCCCTGTTTATTATGTTACCATTGTTTTGTATGGGAAAACTGCAGTAAAGTGAATAAAAGCCCAATAACTTGAAGAACTTGTTGTGATGAACAATAACTATGTAAAACTGTAGGTCAAAAGTTGTTTTCTGCCATATTTCTATTTTTCAAACATGAGTTATTGTCCCTTAATGCTAAAATTTACATAGAAAATGGGTCGAAAATCAAAATTTCTCTCATAACTTGCTTACTAGGGATCAGATTTCAGTAAAAGCATATACAGGATATTTGGTTTGATACATCGCTACATCTGTAAACTTAATTTATATAAAAAAAATTGCATCAGACATGAGTAAATGCCCTTCATTTTGCATTTTGAAGCGAAAAAAGCATTAAATAGGCCCTATGAATGCGTCATTGACCCCAAAATATTGAACAAATATTGAATAACCCTACTATTTTTTATATATTTCTATGACTCTTGCCTCTCCCTCTATATATCAACAACAGAATTGTGTATTTGCAACTATTTTAGCCATTTTTATCTCTTTTATTGCGCCAGAGTTGATAATCGTTGAAAGAAGTGGATGGGGGTAATTCTATATATTTATTTCTTAAGATAAACCTTCTTTTAAAGTCAATCTTCTCAAAACTGATTTCTATACATACAGAAAGCATCAAAGTATTATTAAGAAATCTTTTGGTCTGTTGAAAGTAAGTTTACTTCCTCGTTTATTCCTCGGACCCAATAAACATTTTAATACTGGGTCCGAGTTTATTCCTTGTTATGCAGTTAGAAAGTTACAAAATTGAAAGTGTTCATTACAGGGGGTAGGGGTAGTAATCAAGAAATATCTTTTTTTTTGAGACGGTGAAAATTGCTCATATTTTACACTGATTCACCTCAAATAATGATGTTTATGATATACAAATTTTAACAAAAATCTATTTTCTGCCGTAAAAATTGGAATAATTTTGACTATTCTTTTAATGAAAAAGTTGGTCGGTAAATATATACAATGGCTAGATTCATACCAATTAACAATCCTAGTTTTTCAAGTAAACTTAAGTTGTTCTGAAGTAATAATTCATAATATGCTATAATCAGTTACCATATCATAGACCTGTTTATCTCTTACTTCGGTCCTGAACATTTTTGGAGAAAAAGGGCGTTTTATGCATGTCTTTGAGAAGCCATAGCTCAAATACTAAATGGTGACATTGATTTTTTTTTATTGTTTTAGATAATTATTAATTAAATAAAATAGCAAATTACAGAAAATGAAGAAAATGTATTTTTCGAAAAAAATGCCCATGTATCAGTAGTGACCTTATAAAGCTATCCTTCTACCAGATTACAAAGCATACAGTGCATTTGTTACCAACACATCTGCAAAAACGCACGACTCATGCACTAATATGCAGAGCGAATGAAAATTGTTTCAACCGAAGTGGGTATACACACTGCAATATGGCCGCGACCACAATATTGATACAATATAGGGATCAAACAAGTTTTTCAATGCATTAGTATCTGCCGGACCCCAAGGGTGGTGTTGAAACCCGAGCCTGAAAGGCGAGGGTTTTACACTCATTCTTAAATAAGTTTCAAAACCTTTGTCTCGGGATATTGCATCATAATTAAAGTTACTAACATCACCGTATCACTAGGGTTAGTTGAATATTAAAAATCTGCTACTATCTCAGTTAAGACCAAACAAAGTTTGATAACGAACTTTGGTTCTCATGATTCCAGATACCAGCAAAAACGTGTGACCCCCCAAGAAAAGCCTTGTTACAATCTGTGTATAGAAAATTTTAAAATGGGACTGAATATATAATATCTATTTAAACACATCAAAACAACACTATTTTTACTTCATTTGACAACATCATATGACATTATGAATGTTTTAATATCTGTTTCCCAGAATTTGTTTTTTGCAGCTTCAAAAGTAGAAAAAAAAACATGTCACAAGGTTTCTGTAATTCATGTGACACAATCAAAGCTTTGCCCTATTCAGATAGTGGTATCTGATATTGTAGATCAAACGGTAACACATTTACAGTTAAAATGTCTTTTATATGAATAACAGGCGCACACATCCATTAACATAGACATTTGTGTCAAATAAATCTCATTCTTGAGCTTGACCCTAGCGTCTGTTTTAAAAATGTAATCATAACTGATACTGATTTTTACGAATCCAAAACGGTATTTGCAACAGCATTATCTGTATACACGAGAGTACAGAGGTTGAATAGGTTTCACAGAAATGGAAATCCTTATCGGTTGGCATTTATGCATATTTATCAGACATTACAAGTGAAATGTAATTTACGTGACAGTAATTAACGTGACGCAGCTCACATTGAAAGCACCGTAATGACCTAGATTGAGGTTTGAATCAGTGTGGGTAAAGGTTTTGATGTGCTCTCAGTACATTTAAATACCACCGTTTGTTTAACATCCTGTGCTTGTGTGTTTCTATTGAAAAAAATCTGATTTTTATGTGTAAGTAATCATCATTGATGCTTCTTATTTTGTTGCATATAATCTGTTTTACGAAAATTTTAAGGACAGTGTCATATTCAAAGCACAGGAACAGTTATTTGTTCTTAAAATACATAAAACGTGTAAAGCATTTGGTAATTCTACGCAAGTATTTATTACAAAGTATGTGTCACGTGAATTACCGGATTTTGTCACGTTGGATACAATGTCAGTTCAACTATAATTATCTATCATAAACGAAGAAATTTGATTAGAATAGGTCCTTGTCTGCTTCAATTGTATAACCATGCTCTGTCCGTTGACATGAGGCGAAGACAAATGACGGGGCATGTTTCATAGATGTATGATATATTACAAATGTACCATGCTCTGACCGTTGTCATGAGACGATGACAACTGACGGCGCATAATTCATACCTTGGGGATGAATAACCATGCTACGTCCGTTGTCATGAGACGATGACAACTGACGGACTATGTTTCATTCATGAATGATATATTACCATACTGTGACGATGACAACTGACGGAGCATCTTTCATACTTGAGTGATATATCACCATGCTATGACCGTTGTCATGAGATGAAGACAAATGACGGAGCATGATTCATACCTTAGAGATATTTAACCATGTTCTGGCCGTTGTCTTGAGACTATGACAACTGACGGAGCATGTTTCACACATGTATGATATATTACCTTGTCATGAGACGATGACATCTGACGGAGCAAGTTTCATACATGAGGGGGATATCACCATGTTCTTAACGTTGTCATGAGATGATGACAAATGACTGAGCATGATCTATAACTTAGAGATGACAACTGACGGAGCATGTTTTATACCTTAGGGATGTATAACCATGCTCTGTCCGTTGTCATAAGATGAAGACAACTGTCGGGCCATGTTTCCTAGATGTATGATAAACTATCATGCTCTGACTAATGTAATGAGACGATGAAAACTGACAGAGCATGATTCATACCTAAGGGATGAATGGCCATGGTCTGACGGTTGTCATGAGACGATGACAACTGACGGAGCATTTTCCCTAAGGTATGAAACCTGCTCTGTCAGTTTTCATCTTCTCATGACAACGGTCAGAGCATGGTAATTCAACCCTTAGGTATGATTCATGCTCCGTCAGTTGTCATCGACTCATGGCAACGGTCACAACATGGTTATATATCATTCATGTATGAAACAAGCTCTGTCAGTTGTCATCGCCTCATGACAACGGACAGAGCATGGTAAAAAACCCTAAGGTATGTAACATGCTCCGTCAGTTGTCATCGTCTCATGACAACGGTCAGAGTATGATGATACCCCCTTAAGTATAAGCCATGCTCTATCAGTTGCTATCATCTCATGGCAACGGTCAGAGCATGGTTATTCATCCCTAAGGTATGAAACAAGCTCCGTCATTTGTCATTGTCCATGACAACGTTCAGAGCATGGTTATTCATCCCTAAGTTATGAAACATGCTCCGTCAGTTGTCATCGTCTCATGCCAATGGACAGAGTATGGTTATATATCCCTCAAGTATGAAACATGCTCCGTCAGTTGTCATCGTCTCATAACAACAGACAGAGCATGGTTATTCATCCCTTAGGTATGCAACATGCTCCGTCACTTGTCATTGTCCCATGACAACAGTCAGAGCATGGTGATACCCCTCACGTATGAAACACGCTCCGTCAGTTGCCATCGTCTCATGACAACGGTCAGAGCATGTTAATGTATTCCTCAGGTAAGAAACATGCTCCGTCAGTTGTCATCGTCCCAAGACAACGGTCAGAAGCTGGTAATATATCCTTGACGTAAGAAACATGCTCCGTCAGTTGGCATCGTCCCAATACAACGGACAGAGCATGGTTATATGAGGTAAGAAACGTGCTCCATTAGTTGTCATCGTCTGGAGACAACGGACAGAGCATGGTTATTAATCCTTAAGGTATCAAAGATGCTCTGTTTGTTGTGATCATCTCATGACAAAGGTCAGAGCATTTTGATACACCCTTTAGGTATGAAACATGCTCCGTCAGTTGTCATCATCTCATGAATATGGACAGAGCATGGTTATTAATTCCTAGGGTATGAAACATGCTCAGTCAGTTGGCTCACTGCTGACCATCTCATGACAATGATTAGAACATATTGATATGTAAATGCCCAAATATTTGCTTTCTTTCTATTACGGGCATTTGGACATGTATGCAGGCTGGCCTTGTATGATATAAGATCATCTCACAGTTAAAGAAACGAGTGCTTGTGTAAGTCATCTTCATAAAGGAAATAGCAAGAACGCTGATACATTTACAACTTCGCAGTCTGATCTGAGTCTAAGTGGGCGATTGGGGGTTTGGGGCAATTTTAAATTGTAGGAAATTATGTGCTACCATTTACATTAAACATCCATCCCATTATAATATCTCTTCTTGACCTATTATTTTTTAAAAGATGTATCTTGTTAAGCGCTCTTAAAAGACATGTTTTTTTGTTTTTTTTTGGGGGGGGGGGGGGGGGAGGGGGCTGTCTATATATAGCGTCTATTTATAACACCATGCGGGGACAGATATTATTACCCCCATCCCAAAGATCAAATCTGCACGGCCATTTTGAACTCAGTCTGTCTGGCGCTTTACACAAGTGTATGATATAGTAAATTAAAGCGTCTATCAAGTTTATTCAAAATTCAGAATTCAGAATTCGGAATTCAGAATTGTGAATTATTATTGACATTCAAAAGTTACCTCCAATGGTATATAGGCCCTATCTTACAGTGTAACTCTTATGTACATAATAACCCTTACTGCACAGATTACCATTATAGACTAGGGTGCACTAGTAACCAATAATTACCCATGCGTGCCTCCTACTCTAGGAAGAACCTCTACTCTACAGAGTACCTCAACCCCCATGGAGTATCTACAGAGAACACCCACTCTACAGGTAACACATATTCCCCATAGCATACTCTGTCGGGTAGGGAGTACCCGCTAGAAGAAAGGTGCCTACTTGAACAGGAGGTACTCTATGGATTATGCGTTATTCTATGTACAAAAGGGAGTACCCCGAACTCCATACAGAATATTCTACTTCACAAAGTACCCCCTATTCTACTGAATAAACCCTTAAGTACAATCCTCTGGAGGGAAGGGTGTACTCACTCTGTCTGGCGTTTTACACAAGTACATGATATAGTAAATGAAAGCGTCTATCAAGTTTATCAAAATTCAGAATTCGGAATTCAGAATTTGGAATTCAGAATTCAGAATTCGGAATTCGGAATTCGGAATTCAGAATTGTGAATTGTCACTGAAATGAAAAAGTGAGCCATTTGGGCCATCGTAGATAATACCCCTATTCCACACAGGCCACGAATCGCCACGAATTGATTTTTTTCTTATTCGGGGGGATTCGTGAGGTTTCTTTAATTTTATTCTCCAATCGTGATGTTCTACGAGTCAGCCCCGATTCAAATACGATGTCGTTACGAATATTCGAGGGAATCGGCTCAATTCGCCTGGAATCGCGCAAGAATTCATTACGATTAGCAAAATAATACTAGAACATGCTGCTTGAAATCAGCTAAGAATATGCCAAATGCAGTACGAATTGGGCACGAATTAACATCGGAATAGAAAATCTGTACAACGCAATTTTTTCTTCTACAAACTAGTTTCGGATTTTATTCCTTCTTCAGTGCACGAATTAACAGAAATCTGCGATGATTCGCCACGATTCGCGAAATTTTCTCTCACGATAGTTATAAAAAGACCCATACATGCTACGGGGCATCAGTTCCAAAATGAATGTTCCTCGTAAAGCAGCAGTAGAATTGATCCTGCAACTTGAGTGTTGAAAACGGCTTCTCATATAGCTAGAAGAAAACAACTACGTTAAAGTCGAGAGGCCCTGACCCAGACTCTTTGACTTGGAAAAGTATGACAGTTCGCCATTGGCAACATCACCAGCCAGGAGCTACTGACTGATCCTGATGGTGCTCCATTGTGCTCCAGAATCTACCAAATCTGATTCAACTTCTAGGACTGCTCACATGTGCGTGACAAGGAAATTAATCTTAGGGGAAATCATTCTGCTATCTCTTCTTTGGTTTTATTGCTTGGCTTAATCTCCTGATTACCTACAAATGAGTTAAGAGTAGCTACGAATGCCCAAAAACACCTCCGAATCGATTACGATTCAGTTACGATGTCCAAGAATGCCTTAGGAATTTGGTACGAATCACGCACGATTTTTCGAATCGGGGAATTCGTGGCCAAAGTTTAGAACACTTCAAAACTTTTGAGCCGAATTCACGATAGACCTACGAATTGCAAGAACTCACTACGGACTGTGCGAATCAGTTAAGATCTTCACGAACTGAGTACAATTCAGCCACGAATCCAAATATTTGTCAATTCGTGTCCATTCGTGGGACTCTGGGCCTGTGTGGGATAGGGGTATAAGGGATAAAAACAAATGCGTTTTTCATGATCATTTTGACCTTATGAGTGTCTTGACATGTTTTTTCCATTAAAGTCCATGATGTTGTCTTAAACGTTTCATCACAGTTGTACTTGAAAGTGCGTGATGGATCAGGGAAAATCCAAAAATCGTTGTGACGGAGTTGGGCACCAGTGAACCCACAACAACTAGACACAGAACACAGACAGCCACAGCATAATAAAAGTAAAGCAACCAGCTCTATCATTCTTAACAGGACGATTGCTAGACTAGAAAGGGCACCAAGAACCACTACCCACCCCTCCACACACAAGTTATGGGAGCAACAATACACGATTGGATGTAAAATATCAATCCGAAAATCAAAAATAGTAAGTGAGTATGATCAGAAAATACCACGAGCACAAACCGCAGACAACCCCACGGCACCGCGAGGAAGAGCCACTAAACCATCACGAGACACCAGGAAGACAAATTAAGCAAAGCAATCAGCTCTCTCTTCCCCACCAAGATGATTGCAATACTAGAATGGACATAAAGTAACGTACAATAAAACATAGAACAGATACAGGCTCAAAATTTTGTCTTCTAATATGCAAATGGAGGCCGCCATATTTGAATATTTAATTTATTTCCTGTAAAGTTTACAAAACCATTTCATCGCTAACTGTTCAGATTATTTGTCAAAATCAACTATTCTCAACAGAAGAATCAATGAAAATTAAAACAAAGGTAAAATGAGCAGCACGAAACTAGAAATTTATGCATAGTTTTAGGACTGTGTGAGATCAATCAACCTAAAAATGATTGCCTTCCATAGCTTTTATTCTCTTTTATACAAGCATCTGTAACTTTATTATTTTTTCATTCCATTTTTATTTTTCGCATATTGCATGGTTTAACAATGGCTTAAATTTCAGATTCAGTTGCCTTCGGTATTGCCTTTTTAAGTCCATAATTATTGAGTGAGAAATGAGGTCTGTAGAGATCAATGGTGTCCCCTAAAGCTGCCTGACTGCAACTCTACGTGCTCTTTGTGACTGGGTTTGTACATGTAGCTGGTCTGGCTGCTGCTTGTCTTCTACCTCTCTGGCGATGATATATAAGCATAAGTAACACTGCAAATGTAATGCTATCACCCTGAACTCCTGTTATCGTCAAGGGTTATGGGTTGAAATGTTAACTCTGTAGAAGATCTTGAAAGACACAATAAATTCGATAGTCAGTCGGGCTGTACACTTAACAACACTTATAAGTGTTCACATATAAATGGACCCATATCTTCATAAATAAAAATCAGATCATTTTGAAATTTTCAGCAGATATAGATGACATTCATGACGTGATATTCCATAAATTTTAATTTTCATAAAACATTAACGTTTAAAATACGAAATCAAAATTCAAATATAATGTAAAATCAAAGTTCACAGTTTTCTGCCGCACAAAGATATACAGAGAACGAGGGGAAAGTTTCCAGGACAACTGCATAATTTAATGGTACAGTCATGGTGGTGGTTCTGTTATGGTGTGGGCAGGTGTGTCCTTACATCATAAACCTAACATTGTCTTAATAAAGGGGAAATTAACTGCAGTTCGCTATCAACACGAAGTGCTCGATACGGAGGTCATTCCATTTGTGAGAAACCACAGAGAAATACATTTGCTGCACCATGATGCTCCAGCCCATCTGGCAAGGGTCACCATTGCATATCTGAATGCAAACAATGTAAATGTCGTCAACTTTCCTCCCAACTCACCAGACTTTAACATAATTGAAAACGTTTGGGATAAGCTAAACCGCGGTGTAAGGAGAACAGGGGCTATTCCGACCACACTGAATCAACTGAGAGCAAAAATTCTCTACAAATGGAACAACCTCCCTCAGAATTACGTTCAGCGTTATGTGACGTCAGTGAGACGTCGTTGTCTTGCCGAATGTGAACAGTGCGGGGGGGGGGGGGGGGGGCCTTATCCGCTACTAAGTTTATATGGACATGGACGCAAGTACAGGATTTATCTTAAGAATATTGTGATATTTACTCTGTTTTGTGATATATCCGATCAAGTTTGGTCTCTTCTAAAGTATTGGAAAAATGTGAACTATAATTTTACAATAAATTTGAATATTGCGTTCACATATTTCAACTTTTTATTTAATTCGAAATCAAATAAATACATACCACATTGTTGGAAATTTCATGTCGCGGCCCATTTATCTCAGAATTTTTTGTCCCAAATTTTATGACGTTATCCAATCAGACATCGCGTTACATATGCTGTTAATTTAAAAATGAAATACATTCTATTTTTCAACCTTATGATGGTCGTCGCTAAAATTCTGCATGAAGCGCTAGCGCTTCACGCGTTATGAAATTTCAGCTCCGCCCGCTCTGTTAATAACATCATGAAGGATGGAAAAATCGAATTCTTAACCCAGATCACGACGCCATGTGATAAATGAAATATATATTTGAGTCGATTATATTAACAGCTATTATTACGTGCAAAGCAAAGCGGGGCCGAAGGCGAAGCACGCCTATAGATAACACATACGTACAAGTTAACAATGGATGTTCTTTACTATGCTATCGAAGTTCAAAAAGTTGTCCAACATGGCGCCTCCCAGTCTCAATCGCGGACCCTGCCTCGATGCCGATTTTTGCCTTTCCCAATATAGAGCCGGAACACAGCGTCCTGCATAAACATTTCTCAAAGCTTCGAGAGTGGATTATTATTCATTCATTTCTTATTAAATTCTAAAAAATATTTTTCTGAGATCAAAACAAGCAATAAGAAGATAAATGGACGAAAGCTGAATATTTCATTTGCGTCGTGTATCAAAAAAGCAAAAAAAAACTTACACCGGAAGCCTCCGCCATTACTGAAATACATTTCTCAGCTTCGCTTCGCGAGTGTTTAGAGATAGCTTTGAAATACTTTAAATCCGTTTCCAAATTTCTCCAAATTATTTCCGCAGCCCAATAATCGTTATCCAACATTGAACTAAAAGAAAACAAACGGTTTTCAACGTTCCGAAAAGAAAACAGTTTGAGTGACGTCATAACACACGTCACTGCCGCCCGTACAAAGTAAGTACTCCCCAGCAGTGTGCGTTTCCGTTGTTCGGCGCACACCCTTCAAGCCACACGAAAGGAAGGATAACTTAGATATCCAAACACAAAGACCACAAACAGGAAATCAAAAACACAATGTAAAATAATCAGCCTTTACTTCCTTAGGGAGAATAGTGCTGGACTAGAAAGGATGCATACAATTTTATCAAAAAAGCAGGACGTAACACAAAAGGGGTCAACAAAAAACGGTCACTTTCGGCCCATAGTAATTTCGGCCCATTTCAATTTCGGCCCATAACCAAGTCGGCCTGTACAATTTCGGCCCACAGGTATAATAAGGTATAATTAGTATGTTTGTCTATAATTGGCATAATTATGTTGGCTTACCTTTCATTATCCACACAAACGGAATAATTAATAAGAGAATTTTAATTCCCTTCTGCTCCAGCCAACAGGTGACTTGATGTATTTTACTGACCAACATTTTGCTCTAACCGGTCTTTAAACATACCTATGATAACTTTTGTTTGGTTTTGATTTGATTCTTTACACCCCAGTTAACAATTTTTCAGTTATTTCAGGACGGGTCTACCTGGGTAGAACCAGTACTAAGCAAGGATTAATGTGTCTTGATCAAGGACACATCACAGTAATGACGATGAGGCACGAACCTCAGTTCCTTTGTCTCTGGTCAAGCACTCTAGCTACCACTGGGCCACTACACCTCCCTATAAACATGAATAACAGAACCCAGTTAAACAAATACATGCACACATAAAAGCAAAATGCAATTTAAGTACAGAAACCAGTTCCCATTTCTAAGTATGATGCTTGCACTGCTAGAAATGGCACAAAGTGCCATGCCCCAAAGAGCAACAAAAACAACAGGGCCAAACACAAAACAAGGCACACAAAGAGTTTTCATCCTAACATTGTATTAACATTAAAAGAAAACAACTCCAAAAGTATGTGGTAAAATTTAGAAAATGCCTTTCCAAGTTAAGGATACCAAGCCGAGTTTTAGTGACTTACCAGTCCAGGAGCGTTTGTTTGTTTGTTTGTTTGTTTGTTTTTGTTGCTTTACGTCCCATGTCAACAGCTATGGTCATTGCGGGACGGTCAGTTCACTTAACCACACTTTTTCCTTTTTTGAGCAAGCGGTTACCCAGTATTTTGTGCACATACTTTCGCTTGTAACTGACAACAACCCTTCTTGAATAAATCAGCGGAAGGGAGGAGAACGACCGTAGAAATTATTTCATGATCAATCTCCACGAAAGTATGGTACCGGGCCGGGATCGAACTCGCGACCCCTGGATCTGCAGTCAGACACGCATCTGTAGCCAGACATGTTACTGACTGCGCTACGCGGCCCGGTCCAGGAGCGTAGCCAGAGGCTTCAACATGTTGAAGCCCACCAAAAATATTTGGAGAAGTAACAGATATCTGACCTTGTTACTTTACTTTTTAGATAGCGAATGATAACGGCGCTGATCAGACTGCGCGGATGCGCAGGCTAGTCTGCGCCTTTGTTGTTGGCAGTCAAGAAAAGTCAGGGTTTCTCGTGTGTTGGCCAATATGATGTTGAAGCCCAGGCTTCCTGGCCTCCGCCTGGCTACGCGCCTGCCAGTCAGAAAGAAAACAAAACATTTATTTATATTGGTGATTCAAGTCATTGAAATTAGAACCGAATCGTGCAAAACTGCTTTGCTGCAAAACATACACACCTAAGAATTGTGTCACTCATCGGGCACCTGTCCAGACACCGTCAGCGGGCTGCAGCAGTGTTGATATTTTTTTTCATAGTCTGGTCCTTCATGAATATTGGATTATGGAGGAAAGCAGACTACTGCTTAAGCGGGTGCTAGGGGGCGTGTGAATTGTTGCATTTTTCATTAGTTCTCATGAACAGACTCAATAAAACTGAGTCTGCTGTTTTCATATATTGTAGGTTCTCTCTACTTTTGCAGATTATTTAGAGGTCACAACAGCTGTTGGCCGTTGTGCCACGTAGAGTTGGTAAAACTTCTCCCCGTACATCGATATAGTGTTGATCTTTTTTCATATTCTGGTCCTTCAGGAATATTGGGTTCTGACGGAAAGCAGAATACTGCTTAAACCGGTGCTAGGTGGCGTTAGAATTGTTGCACTTTCTATAAGTTGGTCACCCACTAACAGAAGCTATCAGATTGAACTTGAGCCTATTGAGGAAGAGAGAGCCGATTGCTTTACTTTTATTCAATGTATTCTGTAGATGTCATGTTTCTGTTGTCGTTCTTTGTCTCTTTCTCACGGTGTCTCTTCTATGATTGTTGCATTTCCTGGTTAAACTCACTTACTGATTCTTACATGATAAGACAAAATAGTGAGTATGATCAGGAACTACCCTAATCACAAACTGAATACACGCCCATAGCAAATTCATATGCGTATGAGGTATATGGTCTTTCACAGGACACATTTGTTTGAAAAAACAAAGAACTCAGGGCTTAATATTTAAAAAATATGTGTGTTTCAGGTTTCCCGAACATGCCTAATTTTTCGTCCCGGACCCTAAATTTTTAAGAACTTTTAAAGGATTTCCCAGTTCGGTCATATTGTTTCCCCTTTTCCCCATGTAAAAAACTTTTAACAATATTAAAGTATTTTCTTACCTTCCATCCCAATTTTAAAATTTTATGTAACCTAAAACACACGCATTTGTGAGGTTTTTTTTTGCATAATGTAAAAACAGGCCACTGCCGAATCGTCTGCAGACACCATTTCAATGGTGTTTCTCTGGTGGGTGACTATGACATCTGGTAATCAGCCTGCCACTGTCATAAGCTATATTGTCTTCTGTATGTCATGTTACTCAATACTGTTGCTGTTCTTTGTCACATCCTCATGGTGCCATATTGGTTGGCATGTATATCAGAGTTGGGGTAGTCGTAATCTGTAATCACGATTACTTGTAATCGATTACTTTTTTCAGTAATCATAAAGTAATCTGTAATCGTGGATTTTTATGATTACAAGTAATGGTAATGTAATCGATTACATTGCAAAATAGCCTGTAATCATGATTACTTTACGATTACTTTATGATTACTTTTGTTGTTTTTCTACAAAAAAAACTGCTTAAAATAAACTGTTGTAAGTTGTACAGTGACCTATACCAGCAATAGATCAAAGAGAATAATGGATGTTTGAAACAAGGAAGGTGAATATGTTACCAACAATAGATCTGCTTCTGTGTTTACCTCTAAACTGATCCAAAATAACTTTATGAGCCCTCATCTGCTGTGATAGCTGTGCATGCATAAATGAAGGATGACTTTATGTATATGCTATAAGTATAAATATCTCATGAGCTGGCTCATATTTGTCATGAATTGACTGATATCCCAACAGTATAAGTAAGTAATATTTTCTTCACCTCTGAACATCTTTTTGTGGTCTGCTGATTTTTTTCGAAAAATTCTTTCATGAATGATACCAGAGTGTCCCTTTCCATTTAGATGGAGCATCCAATAGGTATTAATACAATAAGCATGGAAATATTCATTTTGTATTTTTGTATCAGTCAAAACTTCAATGAAATGATATATTTCAGTCCCTAAAGATTGTTTGTATCAGAGCCTTTTTGTCATCTGCTGATATCCTATGCAAACAGTTTGGACTCAATCAGGCCCAACAATATACTGGGCCAGATCTGAATTCGTACTTTTGGCTATCCCTGAAAGAATTTGCTTCAAAAGAAAGGTAATTCTGAAAAATATGAACAGATGACAAAATCATGCAAAATTATCTAGCAAGATAGAAGTTTAGCAAAAATATATATAACATGCAGGAAAGGACCCTTCTATGGTAATACAGTTGGATAGTCATGAGCCAAGCTCAGATTTGACATGATCTCATCAGATATATATTTAAAGTCAAAGCCTTTCCTTTCTGAAAAAAAAATGTCTATAATAATTTTGAACATTGAATGACATTATTGGTCAACTATTTTATTTGCTCTGCTGTCAAATGAAATAAGGACCCTTTTCTTAAGTGTCTATTTAATCCTTAAGGAACTTTTATGACAGTTTAGTTTTTTAACACCTTTTAGCAAGTGTTAAATCTTGACCATTTTCCTGCTGATTATAATCTCATTTTTAGTTTTTGGTTTGATCTGCAGAAGATCTGATTCTACATAATTTTGTCATTCCATGAAACATAATTATCAGGATTAAATTTAATGAAATAAAAGAATTTCCGAAATCTTCGGTAATAATGGAAGCTGGACTAATTTCTCTCAGGAGGACATGTTCTCTGAATATGATAAAATAGGAATAACACTCAAAATTCTTAATAAGTATAAGGTCAAATTTAAAGAGCCCGTACCTCCTACAACATTCTTTAATGGTATGACTCAATGTTATATTATGGGATGTAGATGCAGTTTAGAAACTTTGATCAGAAAGTGCAGTTGTTCAGTCTGATCAGGATCTTCACTGACTGTTATCTTGTCATCAGTAAAACAAATACCAACAAAGGCTAGTATCTCTTACTGAATTTAAAACAGCCAATTATGGCTATTTTTACTGTACTCAGGGATATCTTGCAAATACATATAAGATAAATGAGATGTTCAAATTATATTTAGAATAATAAGGGATTTTTGAATACTCTTGTTTTAATCATTATTTCATAATTGTATAGTAAACCTTGTAGCTCTGTAAGTAGAATTGAGAACCATAGCTAAGTTTTCTTTTCTTCAGGATAAAATTCTATTAAGTCTTGAAATATAAAAAAAGTTAATTTATTGCTCAAAAGTAATCATAAGTAATCATAAAGTAATCATGATTACTTTGCAATGTAATCTGTAATTGTAATCCATTACATTTTGAAAAAAGTAATTGTAAATGTAATCAGTAATCATGAAATTTCAAAGTAATTTAATTGTAATCGATTACATTAGCATGTAATCGACCCCAACTCTGATGTATATAGTGTGAAAGTGATGCATTTCCTGGTTATACTAACTTTTTCTTGCATTATGCGACAGGATAAGTGTTTGAGAAAATGCAAACAGAAGACCACACATATCTAGTAAATCATTTATTGAAATAAGGAAGAGGAATCATCATATCTGCTGGTTCAATCCAATTTCAACCATTATGCCAGGTAGTGCTTACTTAGAAAGTTGGACAAAATTCTTTTAGCTGTGTTTCTAATTAAATGACGAGACCTTCAACTCTTCTGATGTCCTGGTATTGCTTACTGAAAGAAAAAGACTGTTCCGACTTGGAATATAGTACAATCTTCACGACACCTTTTTATGTCTGGTATCTACAATGTTGGGCACTGTGTGATTATATGTTGAGTGTGACTTTCGAAATGTGAGCAGGGGTCAAGTTCTCTTTTTTTCAACAGACACATACAGTACAGCAATAAATCTTGTGTCAGTCTCAGAAAAAGGAAGCAAAAGGGGTCCATCTCTAAGGGCCACAAGAGATGGACCATGGTGTCATTCAATCTCATCAAGCATTTCGCTGATACTAGCCCGTGTCTGGCTAGACTACAAAAATAAAGTAAGAAAGAGGGCAAATATCAGGAATCGATAAAATCAAGCTCCACACCTGACCCAGGATACCAATGGGAAAGTGACAACTTCACAATTAGACATCACAAACGAGAGCCAAAAGGTCAGCTCTTTCCCAGCAGGTGCCCACAAGGCATCAACAAACAGATGTGCATGAAAGCATAACAAAACAAGACAGAAACTAGAGGACCTGAAGGTCCTGAGGCGCTCACCTGATCTCCTTAATAATGCTAAAATAGTTCAAGGTCAACTACAGCTTATTTTGTTTTACCATATATGGAGGTTGCAGCCAATTTGGTCAAGTGACCTAAACAATCTAATGAATAATCCATCAAACAGCCCAGTGATTTCTGCGAAAAAGATGTTTAGATAGGTGTGTGGCATTCCAAATGAGTGGCCGTGGATAAAAGGTCACAGGTCAGCTTGACATTTGGTACTTAATTTAAAACTATTGTCTCAATAGGTTTAACTATTATGAATTCGGCTGAAACAGTTATAGAAAAATGAACATTTTAAGATTTTCTCCATATAAATGCATTAGGAGTCATATTTGACCTTGCCATAAATTAGGTCAAGGTCAACCTAGATTCATCATTTGTGCAAACCTGGTAGGGCCCACATCACCAATGCTACATACCAAGTCCCAAAGCCAATAGCCTTTTGGTTCCAGAGAAGAAAAGATTCAAAGAGTTTTTACAATATATGGGCATGGTGGCCATGTTAGTCATGTGACCATAACAATTTGTATATGTTTTGGCTAACCAATGATAAGCAGTTACCATATGAAATTTGGTTTCAATTGGCCAAGTGGTTTCTAAGAAAACTATGTTTAATATGTTGATGGGACTCCAATATGCGCGACCTTGGCTGAAAGGTCAAAGGTCAACCTTGACCTTTGAATCTTATTTAAAGACACTAGATTGAACAAATCAAGTGAGAATAATGACTTTGGCTTCAACAGTGTTCAAAAAATCAACTTTTCAAAAAAAAATTCCCATTCAAATGCATTAGAAGCAAACTTGACCTTGCCGTTAAGTAGGTCAAGGTCAACCCCGGATCATCATTTGAACAAACTTGGTAGGCCCCACATCCCCAATGCTACATACCAAGTCTCAAGGTCACTGGCCTTCTGGTTCTGGAGAAGATTTTTAAAAGGTTTTTACCATATATGGGCATGGTGGCCATCTTTGTCATGTGACCAAAATATTTTGTATAAATTTTAACTATCTTATCACAAGGAATCTTCACATGAAATTTGAGTTCAATTGGGTCAATGGTTTGTGAGAAAACTATGTTTTAATATATTGATGGGACCACAATATGAGCGACCTTCGCTTAAAGGGCAAAGGTCAACCTTGACCTTTGAAACTTATTTATAACCATTGTCTCATTAGTTTTAACATATCAAGTAAAAATAATCACTTTGGCTTTAACAGTATTAAAAAAAATCAACTTTTCAAAAAAATTCCCATTTAAATGCATTAGGAAGCAAATTTGACCTTGACGGTAAGTAGGTCAAGGTCAACCTAGGATCATCATTTAATTAACTTGGTAGGCCCAACACCCCCAATGCTACATACCAAGTCCCAAGGTCATCGGCCTTCTGGTTCTGGAGAAGAAGATTTTTAAAGGGTTTTTACCATATATGGACATGGCGGCCATCTTGGTCATGTGACCAGGACCATTTGAGCAAACTTTCGTTCCCGCGTCCTAAGGAGTCTCCATATGAAATTTGATTTTAATTGGCCCAGTGGTTTCAGAGGAGAAGATGTTTGAAAATGTTGACGGACGGACGGACGCCGGAGTGACTGGTATACTATAAGCTCACCCATGAGCCTTCGGCTCAGGTGAGCTAACAACATAAATGATCCACAAAAGAAGTACCGCCTAGGAACGGTCAGTAAAATTATTTTACTGGAGGGCTTAAGCCGGTTTAATGGTGCACCAACCTCACCCTTAGTTCAGATGTTGATCAAGACACGTAGATGTTTGGTTTGCACGAAAGAAACTTATCAATGCATCATCTCCTAGAACATATAAATCAAGATATAAAAAGGAGATAAAGCAAAGATTAAGACTCAACAGTAAATAAAACTGAATACCGGAGCAAAAGAAACCCAACAGGTAAACCCCGGTGGGCCTGACAACAGCCAAAGCATCAGGCCCCTACCATCTCATCAATAGATAATGAAGGCCGACCCACCCGCGTGCAATTAAAGAGGAAAGCAAAGTTCCCAACCTAGATTGGGTTGACCACCAAGCATTCAGTCCTACTTGTGTTTCTCCATCTCCTGCGGGTCCAGTCCAAACATCTCAATGGGGAAGAGAGAGCTGGCTTCTTTGCTTTTTTGTCTTCCTGGTGTCTTGTGATTGTTGTGTGGCTCTTCCTTATGATGCCACAGGTTTGTCTGCAGTTTGAGAGTGTAGTATTTCCTGATCATACCCACTATTTTTGAATGAATCAAGCACCACACCAGATCCGTGGGTGCTCACTGAATTACGTGCATAATCAGGTACTGGGCATCTCGGCCCCTAACAAACTCGGCCCCTGACCAACTCGGCCCCTAACCAATTTGGCCCAAAATATCTACATATAATCATTAATATATAAACGATGAGCATATATTTCAGATCTTGTAATTTGTACGACTTTATTTAGTGCCCTGACTCAAACTAGCTCATTCAGCCTTAAGACTCACAATCACCCAATATGCGACCAACGAAGGCTCAGCTGCGCATCTAGAGCCTTCACCATTTGCAAATATTTACCGCCAGTCACGACGATTGTCACCTACTCACCTCTTCTATCACTTTTTTTTTACAGAAATAAGCCCTTAGAAGGCACCACATAATGAGGCATCTGGATTGGAGTGCACTATTTGCTTCTGACAACCCAAAAAGTCATCACCAAAACTAATTGTTTCATACCCATTACGCACGCAAAATGAGAATGAAATATTGAAAAAATGAGATTAAGCACGTGCAATGAAACAATCCAGCCTCCTGAAAAATGGCACAATGTTTCTATTGGGGGCCGAGTTTGCTAGGGGCCGAGTTTGTCAGGGGCCGAGATGTCCCGGAATCCATAATCATGATTGACGATTGTGAATGGATCTGTTTACTGCTTTGCACGGTTTAGGTAGCGCCTAAGTTCATATTATATAATCTATAAATAAACATCCTCTGATTGGCCCAGATGCATATCCACTCGAGTCAATAAAACTACATATTGCATGGTTTGCCGGACGTGACGTTGCAAAGCACACGGCACGAGGCAATATTGGCCGGCTTACGGGAAGTGACGTCAGAACGTCAAGTATTTTCGCATGATCCATCCGTAACGTCAACGTTTTAATTGTCTAAAATGGCAGGGAATGCATAATATACATTTACTATATAATAAAACAATTGTTGACTTATGTTTCGGTAGACATGGAGTGTTCTTGAACAGTTAGCTTAATCATATTGACCTCCGCTCCGCGTCGGTCAATATGACGTTTACTGTTCAATAACACTCCATGTCTACCTCAACATAAGTCAATAATTGTATAATGTACTTCCTTTAATTATCTGGCATAGAATAGTTCAGACGCATCCCAAATCTCGATTGCAAGACATCCGAAACTTTGTCAGTAGCTCTGGTAATAGTACGAATCATTACAGCCGTGTACAACGTCTTCAGCTGCACGGGTTTCTTTGCTCTGTGAAAATCACCTTCCTGATTGCTGACAGCACAGTCCAGTGCAGTTGCATTGACTGTAATGTTAAGAAATTCAAATATTCTTCCAAGTTCATTTTTCAGATCCATGAGTAGATTTTCATAATGAAGTATGTAAAGGGGTCCGGTATAAGTTCGTAAGACGATACTGTTGATGTTTTGCCAGTTCTTGATCTGCTTATCGAAAAACTTCGGCCATTCTGAAATATGGAAAAAAGCATAAACCCATTATATGAGGGTCATCCAATAAATAGAGGGAATTTCTTTATAATGCAAGAGTTCGTACCATTTAAACATTGTAAATGCAATCATTAGGTGGCATAACTTGTTAGGTTTGCAGCAGCATATCCAGACCCTTGCTGATAAGTGAGGTCGCTTGTTGCTTAGCAACGAAAAATAAATACTAAAGCTAACCTGGCCAGATTTTCCTTATACAAAACCTCATGCTAAAGAAACACAGTGTGGCATTTAATTATTATCATTTATTTGAGCATAGATTGTCTTTTAATATGTTATAGTTTAATTATTCTCAATGTTACATATGAAATATGGTCATTAACATGTACAAGTTAGTCATGGTTGCCTAGCAATCAGGCAGTTGTGGAAAAAGGACGATTTGTTACGTCTATATTTTACTGTAGCGAGGCAACAAGGGAAACATTTGATACATGTTTTTAAAGATACTGTTTTAAAATATAGGATATATTTAATGGTTTTAGGGTGATTTAAAACTTTTATACCAACCAACATTAATTCAATCGTAAACTTTCATGACCCATACCCCTATTTCTGATTCAACAAATTTTCATTTTTATCGCTTTTTTATTCTGAATGTACCTGTCTATTTGACATTTTTCACAGGAAGTCAACGAATTTTACAGATTAAATACCTTATATTGTGGTTTACAGAATACATTGTAGATTCTTTTCGGAACTGATCTGCACATGCCAGTAACCAAGGCAACCATTTTAAGGCATCTGGCCAGTTTAGTTTTAGTACCTGTTTGCGTTGTCAAGCAAAAAGCGACATCACATTCCGCCAAACTTTTGAATATGTTGTTGGACGCGCAACAAGTTATGCCACCTTATGGTTATATTTGTGATATTTAAATGTTACAAACTCTTATATTATAAGGAAATTCCCGCTATTTATTTGATGACCCTCGTTGTACTAGACATCATTGCTAAACTTGAGGACAAAGGGACCTGAGCCCGGAATTCCCATGCCTCCTTACAATTAAGGAAGACTTCAGTTAGGTATTGAATTTTCAGGATGCGAAAAATAACGTTTCAAACTGATTAAAATCAGAATCAGTTTCATTTTTTCTGTAGATCACAATGATATCTTTGACCATAAGTACTGCATCGATCCAGACAATTTATTTAGCATCTAATATAGCATGTTGAAATATCAATACTTAACTTAAGTCTTCCTTAACTTTAAGGAGGCATTGTATTTCCGGACACAGATATTTTATCGTTCGATTTTAAACGGGTTGGTCGGTAAAACAGTTTATGCATATTACCAAAGTTTTCATCTGTTGGCTTAACACTTAGCAAAATATACAACGTTGATACAGTACTGTCATTGCAGAAAAAATCGCGAGGGTTTTATTTTCGCGTAGCGAAACTTCGTATATGCGAAGTTTCGCGAAAATAAACCATCGCGAAATGGCGAAATCCCTTCGTCGCTTACTGATTTAGGTATAGCTAATGCAAATTTTGTGTTTAAATAGAATTCTCGCGATGCGGATATCTGATGTTTTATCCTGGGTCAGAAATTCTTATCTTGTCTATGTTATCTTACCCAGGCTGTCACAAGAGGACTGACTGTTCGTTGGTTGTATTGGAACTTACTTACATGATCGTCAAGTGACGTTAATGTCTAGTCAAAGTGACGTATCATATGATATTGCTACCCATCGTATTCAGGGATTTCTAGAAACTTATCTTAAAATAAAAAGTCAGTGGTGAGCCAGAAAAAGAACCCATTATTTGTGTGAGGGTTGGACATCAGTCTCTTTGCAGGCTGTGATTTTTCGAATACTTTTCGAGACTATCAATGGACATTGATAGTCACGAAAAGTATTCCAATAATCAAAGCCTGAAAATTTGACTTTTTTCACAAATGACTTTTAGGGATATTTCACGCCTTAACAGGATAACTACTTTGTCCCCTCAAAAAACAACAACTAAAGATTGTGGCATGTTAAGATTATATATAAATTTTGTTGTGTGCATTGAATGTCAGGCTTTAATTAAAGCACACACAAAACGTTGTAAAATATACATTCTAAGGCACGTGCTCTCAAAACTTTTGTCTGAATGAGTATGACCTTGTGCGAGGTCCCTCCCTTATATTCACTTATATTGCGGAGCACAGTGACCGGGCTGGTAAAGTGTCAGACTGCGGACGGAATGTTTGTTATTTCGAGACCCATCGCCTGCGGAGTCACTGTCTTGTGTCTTTAAGCAAGACACTTTAAGAAGACAGGAAATCATCCGACACGACTGAAAAATTGCTGACTGGGATGTAAAGCATCAAAGCACATTCCCTTGTGTTAATGAACACTTATCAATGAAAGCTGAAACTTTCGATCCTGGGATATCAAGGACACAGGGCCACATAATGTGATACTGAGAGAAATACTAAACTGTTTAATTTGACATTAAACTCACCTTTGTAATGTTTAGCTTGCGCATAGCCCGAGTGCTTTTCTCCACCGTAGATATAATTGAAGAATGAAAATACATTCGTGTAAGGGTTTCTTATTAACAATATAACTTTCTTGAATACATTGTTATATGTTTTATTAAATGAATGCCATTTCACGACCAGAGTTCTGTTAGACACACCAAGACACTCAAATGGAAAAGCCTTAGCTTTAAGTAGTTTGGCACAGTAAAAACTCGAGGTTCCTATACCTGCAAAGGGAAAATATAAACAAATATGAGCAAAGTTCCATGTACGGTTAAAACGTTAATACTATCGACGAAACGTAGTTAAAAAATCGTTAGAAACAGAATTTTTGATTGCCATTTGTCGCCCAACTGGCGACAAATGACAACGAAAACACTGTATCTAGCTATTTTTCATCCGCGTTCGTCGATTGTTGAGAGCGTTTACGATTGCCGCCTATTCAGTGTGATCATGTTAAAAGGCATATCAGCCACATAGTTCAATATTTAAACGCTAGTCTTTGTGTGCTATATTTCCATTATTATAAGCACATTTAAGTCGAACGGAATTTCCCACTCTTATCAATTGGAGAAGTTCCTTATATTTTAAGGGTTGTATCTTTCTTTTTTTTTAAATTTTTTTAATGCAACGTCTGATCTCGGTCTGTACCATTTGCCTATATCCAACAAAAGGGACGCTAGGCTTAAATGGGTTAATAATTCTGCTATATGTCAAATTGCACGACCCGCGGCAGGTGTGCACAATAATCAGTGTTTGTCCGTCTGTCCGTCCATCCGTAGGGAGTTAGTGAAAATGCTCATAACTCTGGAATCACTTGGTATGTTTTGATCAAGTTTTGCATACAAATGCATGTCATCATTGTCTAACCACTGGCATGGGTAACAGTATTTTGATGGACGAGAATTTGCTGAGCATCAGTCCGGCCGTGAAAATGCTCATAAATCTTGAACCGCATGGTATATGTGTATTCACCCCTGTGATCAAATTTTGCATACTTATACATTTTAACATTGTTTAGACACTGGTATACAAGGCGTAACGAGGCTTTGCCGATCATCAATCTGGTTGGTCATGGCCAGTTGGCCGGTGAAAATGCTCATAACTCTTGAACCACGTGGTATATTCTGATCGCATTTTGCTAACTTATACATTATAACATTATCTGACAACTTGTATGCAAAACGAGGACGAAACAGGGGACACCCTAAAACGCTGAATTTTCTGCTGAATTCAGCAACTTGCTGATCAGCTAAAATACCCTAAAACGCTGAACTGCTGATTTGCTGATTTTTAAGTAATATGTTTTGAACTTTGTTATGCATAATTATTTGAAGACTTTATGTTTTTTAAATGTTTATCCATGTATTAAATTAGTACTTTGATGATAAAATTGCGTTTTGTTTTTATTTTTTTCTGTGGTTCGTCGGACAATATTAATTATTGTTTCTTTGTAGTTTAAAAGTCTTTCAATTTATCCAAACGAAACTTTGTTGATTGATCATTGAAAACAAATTGATGAATTGATTGGATAACTATGATTTTTTGTTTGTTTTCCCTTAAGGTATATGCACATAATCGTTCTTTAAACGAACTTGTACAGCTATCTAGTTGGTTTCGATATATATAATTTGTCCGAGATCAATTTTGTTGGCTAGGCGACTTTTGGATATCCCCATCCAGGCCCTTGTAGATGTTTTATTTATCATGCTAATAAATGTTAAAATGCCAACAATTGTAGGCATTTTAACATTTATAAGCACGATAAATTTCGTGCTCAGCTGAGTTGTAGGTTTCTATTTCCTTAATTAAGGTAATTGATCCCTTTTTATCATGATCAAGGAGATTTAACGTGATGTTTAGGCTCGTGTATGTTTGTGGTTTATGCCACGCGCTGACCATTAACAGGGTGTGAAAACGGTAGTTCGTTACCTAATCGATAGGATTAAACACCACGGGTCTGATTGTGTTAGTGTGGAACGTAGGAAAATTACATACCAAAACTTTGGGGTGGTGAAATAGTAATTATCGTTGGTGGGTTGGAATGGTGGTACTGAAAACAGTGTTAATCAGGATCATCTGGCTTCTGATGACTATGCACTGTTTTCCCTCCATACGACTCTCAATCGCTTAATAATGAAATAATGCAAATTAAATGAATTTCCAATGTCATTTTCGAATATTTCTGGCCGCACCACATTTGCAACTTCTTAGAAGATTCAAAAAATCAAAAATTAAAACAAAAAAATGGAGAAGTACACAAACGAAGTCCAGCAAAATATAAAATCAAATCTTAAAAGATTTCGAAGCTACACATATTTAGTTAAATTTTAACCCAATTAAGCTGCATTAGACAATTTTGTTTCTTTACAGGAATATAATACATATTAGCGCCTTTTGTACAGAGTCCACCAAAGGATGAAATCAAATCTTAAAAAAAATTGAACACATATTTAGTTTAATTTTAACCCTATTTTATTCAGAACTGTTGCGTTAGATAGTTTACAAAATGGACATGCGTTATCAATTAAGAATCACTCGTGTGGTTCGCACCTACATTAATGACAGACTTCCTGCATATTTTTTGAAAAATGTTTATCAATCGATCAGTTATTGCGGCATCCGTCGATAATCAGTAGCAAGTCTTCAGTTAATCTCTTTATCGACACGCGTTCAATAATTGAGAAAATGACACGAATATTCAAAATGACAGCACTGCTGATACCGTTTGCAATTTTGTCAAATGGCAATGTATAAATGTTCCATAAAATGAAGTTTATTTGTTATGAAAATTAACATCAAGTTCAACTGTCTGAATTCAGAGTAAAAGAAATGATACAGAAGGGTACAGAAGTTTAAATTTTGAGCAACTAACACCGACGGAAATGGTAAAATTATGGATCTATGAACATGTGAATGGAGGCATCTGTTAATATCTCCATATAAGTACTTATCGCAAATGCTAGAAGTTATCATATTTACACGCATGCGCTGCGATGTATATTGCAGAACTGGTAGCATACATGCACAATTATCTGGTGGGGTTCGAGCTGCTTTAATATTTGTCTTAGTCTTGGACTACCACCTTTCTTTGTGTGCGCTGATGAGTCTGACATTTGGTCGACATGCATTTCAAATAGTTGTGATGACTTCGTGCCTGAAGATGTGGTATTTCACTTGCGCAATTGAGTTGTGACTTATGCGCCGATTTTAGATTGGTAGATAGATGCATAACCAGCTACAAGAAATTCAGTAGTTCAGCAAATCACCCAGCATCAAGCATCAAATTTCAAAACGGTCTGTCGGTCATGCGCGGATCCAGGATTTTCCCTCCTTGTTTAATAACATGAGCTTTACGTTGAAAACGCTGTTTGGATTCTTCATACGTTGTCCGCGCGGGAATGTTCATCTAATGAGCGTCTTCCGTCCCAGGGGGAGGTGGGTACTCTGATATTTTCATACATACGTAGGCTTGGGCCATTTTTGGGGCTCAAAATTTTGAATTTCAATATACTTTTTGGTTTTCAGAAAAATGAATATTTTTGGGGGTGTTAAGAATATTTTTGGGGGTGCTTAAAATTCCTGATATTTTTGGGGGTGAACGGTAGATGCGGGGCCCAAGCATACATATGAAGAACAAATTAGAGTACCCCCCCCCCCTTTGGCCTCCGTGTGGTGTTATGTCGACTGAAGGGCCCATTTGAATATGAAACAAAATGTGGATCCTGCTGGGCTGACTTATCAAAAATCGCTTTTCAAAAAAAAAAAAAAAAAAAAAAAAAAGAAAACGGTAGAAACTGAGTAACCAATACTTTTTTTAATGTTCGGTATTCAACATTCAAGTTTTGAATGTAGAATATCCAGTATCTTAAATAAAGAATATATAACTCACTGAGACCAAACTATTTCATTTTCATAGGATATTTAAAAACGGGGGGTGGGGCGTGGGGGGGGGGGTCAAATGAACATCCCTGAACCCCCTCTGGATCCGCCACAGGAGTCCTACTTTAATCGTTTTTGGTCTACTTCCAAAGTTTATGTATGCAAGTTGCCTTCGCGTTGGCTGCTCGCAGATAAATCGTAAAATTTTATGCTGACCACAGTGTTGTGAGAACCCTGGTATACTAACATCTGATAATGAACATTAAAATGATTCTGATCATCCATTATGATAAACCCGTTGTCAGTTCAACAGTATTCTAAAACAGATAGCGTGTTACGTAATCTGATTTATGCATTAAACTTAACATCAACGTTTCAAGACCTACCATTGTTAGTACGAACAACAAAGACGAAGATCAGACTGCGCGAACGCGCTGTCTGATTACCGTCTTTGTTATTCGCTGCCTAGAGGGTATGACAGATAGTCTTGCTACGTCTCGCAGCCTTAGCTATGAACCCTGGTTTACTAAAATCAGATACATGTAATGAACATTAATATAATTCTGATCAACCATATGATAAACTTTTTATGGGTTCACCAGTATTCTAAAAAAGATAGCGTGCAATGTAATCTCAATCATGCAAAGGCCATATCATAGGATACACGTTTTGTGAAAAAAATTCATATTATGTTGTACTAAGATGAGACTCAAATAAAGGATTTATCCATATGCTTTCATTGTGTTTACGAACAACAAAGGCGCAATCTGATTAGCGCCATTATTATTGGCTCTACGTCCAAATTTTCAAGACTCTAGCTGGTCTGTGTTACTGAGAATGTTTGGCTCTCGGGGTAGCTAAGGAAATCTAGAAGAGAGGAAGAGAGACTTTCTCATGATGTGGTTTACATCGCAATAATGGTTTATACTCTTTAAGCCATGAATTTTGCATTCAGCTGCAAAGATGACAATAGCCCTCACAGGGTCTATCAAATTACATAAATTGGTTTATTCAAGAGATGGTACTACTGTATTAGACCCAATAAGTGCAAGTGCACTATACGC
This sequence comes from Loripinus fragilis, assembly GCA_964019695.1. Taxonomy (NCBI): domain Eukaryota; kingdom Metazoa; phylum Mollusca; class Bivalvia; order Lucinida; family Lucinidae; genus Loripinus; species Loripinus fragilis. Next base: position 62,253,831 of record OZ026524.1, on the reverse strand, counting down.
ATAGCTGTTTCAAAATTATTAACATTCGTTTGAAAACAGTGTAGATACAGATCAGCTGACATTCGATGAATGTATCATGGTTGAGTTCATATAAATATTGGAACAGACCGCAACATCCTTATGCGAAATAAAATGGTTAAATCGATTGAAATAACCTTAAATTACCACTGAAAAGTCATTTTCTCATATAAAACCATTAAAACAGCCTTAAATTGAGCTGATTTCAATGTTTGACTCTCCGTTGATTTTTTTTCTATAAAAATGTATATTCAATTGTAGAATAAATGGTCTGAGTGAAACCAGGTCATTGAAGTACCCTTAGTACATCCATTTATTCCCTTCAACCATTTTTTGGCTCTCTAAGGAGCATTTTATTATTCACACAAACCAACTAGATAGCTGTACAAGTTCGTTTAAAGAACGATTGTGTGCATATGGGCCAAATGCACAAATCTGCACAATCTTACATTCTTGTCTAACTTTTGAACATAAAACATTGGGCATAATCTGGAACGGAACAGTTTGACACTAAGCTATTTTTATTGAGAAACACGTCAGACTGTATTAAAGGAAGCATCTTTTTCAATCGATGATATGTATCTAAACAAAAAAATATAATTAGGGGTCGAGTTCAATAGTTTCCATTGACCAAACGCCGGGCCTGATCTAGATCCCTATAAAACAGTGCAGACCCTGATGTAACGCCACATTATATGGCCGCAGACCAATGGACATCGAGCTACTAACTGTCATAATAACAACCAGATGTTTTTTAATCACATGTTGACACCTTCCCAGCTTAATCCCGATTTGATCAACATGTCACCTACATTCACTAATCTCTTTGTTTATTGAAGTAGATAATCGAGCAACAGCAGGCGATTTATTGCTACCGAATTGATAAGGGAGTAAGCATGTGTATTCGGAAGTTTTGACGCCTATCGCATTTTCGAACAGTGACTGCTCAGGTGAGCCTGCGCAAATGTGCAAGCTCACCTGAGCAGTCGGTGGTATTAAAGTTCATTATAATTGAGACGAAAATATTGGTCTCTAGCTTTAAATTAATGCATTGCTACCGAATGCATGTGTATTCGGAAGATTTGACGCTTATCGCATTTTCGAACAGTGATTGCTCAGGTGAGCCTGCGCAAATGTGCAAGCTCACCTGAGCAGTCGGTGGTATTAAAGTTCATTATAATTGAGACGAAAATATAGGTCTCTAGCTTTAAATTAATGCATTGCTACCGAATTGATAAGGGAGTAATCATGTGTATTTGGAAGATTTGACGCCTATCGCATTTTCGAACAGTGATTGCTCAGGTGAGCCTGCGCAAATATGCAAGCTCACCTGAGCAGTAGGTGGTATTAAAGTTCATTATAATTGAGACGAAAATATAGGTCTCTAGCTTAAAGTAAGCCGGAGCAACACAAACTAGGGCCTCTTGGGTTTTGCGCATATGCGATAAGTACTAAAGTATCATGACATTTTTACAAGTGTTGACTCTTACGAGCCAGTGCAGCCCATTTTGAAGCTTAGAAACTCCTAATGTCATTCGGCGTGTACCTGGACAGTCATAAAACATTCAAGCGACTAACAAAATCTCATTCCAGATTAGCATGTGCGCATGCTGATCTGAGCAGGCTTTGTTGGGTGCATATATCGCATGGTTGGAAATCTCATAATGCGTCTCATAAAAGAATATGTAAATTATTCATTGGATTGGTCAGTTAATTCTATAATGCAAAACTTTATTGGACCCTGTTATCAAGGGTTTCATTTGCTGTACCTTAAGGGAAAACAAACAAAAAATCATAGTTATCCAATCAATTCATCAATTTGTTATCAATGATCAATCAACAAAGTTTCGTTTGAATAAATTGAAAGACTTTTAAACTACAAAGAAACAATAATTAATATTGTCCGACGAACCACAGAAAAATTAAAAACAAAACGCAATTTTATCATCAAAGTACTAATTTATTACATGGATAAACATTAAAAAAAACCCATAAAGTCTTCAAACAATTATGCATAACAAAGTTCAAAACATGTTACTTAAAAATCAGCAAATCAGCAGTTCAGCGTTTTAGGGTATTTTAGCTGATCAGCAAGTTGCTGAATTCAGCGGAAAATTCAGCGTTTTAGGGTGTCCCACGAAACAGTGCCGTAAAATCGAACGCCGCCCCCACAATTGCCCCCACCTCCCCCATTACTAATTGTGGAACAGCCCTAACTGATACAGATTGTTCAAGTATATACTCGCGAAACCTCTCAACCGTGCCTGTATAGCGTGTTTATTGCACAAACCACAGGCACACTGGTAAATGTATACGTCGATTTGGTGGTATTTACGCGTATTGCCGGTAATTCATAGACCGGAAGTGGTAGATATTGGTGTTAATACTATATAGAAAACATGCCATGAATGACGTCATTTATCAGTAACAAATGACGTCAGCTATCACACATTTTCCCTGCGCTTTCAAAGCTGTGAATTATTGTTTGGCATATCACACTTATTTTATCATTGGCTCTACATGCGAAGTGTGTTAGAATTCTTGTTTGTAAATGTTGAATGATGACACTCATGCACAACATATATGCAATAGTAAAAGGGTGGTCTTATTTAGGGTTGCACTGTTTCTGCTAAATGCTTGTCTGTCCCAAAACTTGTATATAAGTTCAGTATTTTTTTTCCAGGTGCAATAATACCTGTACATCTTTCTCTAAATGTTATATAATAAAACAGTTATTGACTAATGAGGCATTGGATATGATGTGATATCGACCAGATCGCCTCGGTCAATATTGGTATTATCTGGTCGATATCACATCATATCCAATGCCTCATTAGTCAATAATTGTATAATATTCACTGGCTGGCGCGCGCTTGCCAGTGTATATTAGTTACTAAAATTAGACTCCTTGTTTTTTTCCGTTCCAGTTCTGCTTTTCTAAAGGGTCGCTAATAATCATATCGTAGTTGCCGAGAACGCAACAAATCACGCACTGAAGCTGATCTATTTTGATTTTAATGCACAATAAACGACGAAAACAAATTTGAAGTCTTTAGCTTCTTCCAACTTTCCGTCTTTGCACTGAAGAACTCCCGCCAATACTTAGACCACGTCGCATACGTTTACATGTATTTGTAACGTCTTTTAAGCGTAAAAACGACGTTACACCGTCTAACGCCATGATGACATCATCTTCCAGTAACTGAAATGACGTCAGTTATCACACATTTTCCCTGCACTTTCAAAGCTGTGAATTATCGTTTGGCATATCACAGTTATTTAACATTGGCTCTACAGGCGAGGTGTGTTAGAATATAGGGATCAACCATGGTTTTGAGTGTATTAACATTCGCCGGGTCCCGAGGAAGGTGTTTGAACACGAAGCCGAAGGCTGAGTGTTCAAACATCTTCCGAGGGACCCGGCGAATGTTAATACACTCAAAACCTTGGTTGATCGCTATTCTTGCATAAATTTAATGCAGTTCTTCTTTTATCGGGGGATTTTGACCTTTAGAATGCAAGAAAAATGCGATACAAATCTACGGCATTCAGTGTCGCTTCGGTCAGCTGATAACTTTTGAAAGAACCGCTGCTCATGAATGTTTTGTTTATGCTGTTTCGGGGCACTGTCAGAGCGAGAAATGTTCGTAAAGCACGACACGAATCAGATGAAAAGAACTCGTAAATATTCAGGATTTTCAGTGAATATTAGTGCTCTGGATTAATACTGAATTACTGTACATTCTTTCTTTGTGGATAGGATATTAGAAACTTTTCATAACGTTTAATAATTGTTGGGAAATCTTTGCGAAAGTCTGGAAAGAAATGAAAAACAAAAACGGGGTCATATTTTTGTCCTACACGGGTAAACGTGTTGAGAAACAATGGCCGACACACAACGTATCCGGAACAATTTCTGACATCCTGGAAGTGGAGTTTTTACATATATATATTTATATTATACACGAAAACAACATAGACTAAAGGTAAGGCTTTTTCTATATTTCTTTATCTTTTCATATATCTAAACTCGCTGCTGAACACAACAGCTACGTGCGGCCCCGAATACGCATATCAAAACTTTATTAGCCATGGTCAAACAGCGCGTGAATTCCATGATTTGAACATGGCTTTTGTCTGATTTGACAACGGCTTCGAACAGCTATGCGCATAGGTATTTATGCAAGAATTCTTGTTTGAAAATGTTGAATGATGACACTCATGCACAACATATATAAAATAGTAAAAGGGTGGTCTTATCTAGGTCTGAACTGTTTTGCTAAATGCTTGACTGTCCCAAAACTTGTATTTAAGTTCAGTATTATTTCCAGGTGCAATGATACCTGTAAATCTTTCTCCAAATGTTATATAATAAAACAGTTATTGACTAATGAGGCATTGGATATGATGTGATATCGACCAGAGAATACCAATATTGACCTCGGCTTCGGTATTATCTGGTCGATATCACATCATATCCAATGCCTCATTAGTCAATAATTGTATAATGGCGCCACGAGGAAGAAACAGACGAATAACAGCTACACGACATCAATAACACAGTTGAGCCGTGACATGTGATTTCCAACAATGTGGCATTTTTTGACATAGATAGACTCATACGAGCCTGTGAAGCCTCTTTTATTTTAAAGTTTAGAAACTCCAAATGCCATTCGGTCAGTAGCTTAACAGTCATAGAATATTCAAGCGACTAGCAAAGGCTCTGATCAGACTGCGCGTATACGCAGGCTGATCTTAGCCATTGCTGGACGCACATACCACATTGTTGAAAATCTCATGTCGCGGCTCAATTGAATTTAAGCCACCAGCTCTCCCTTCTTCCGTGAGATATGATTGCAATACTAAACAAATCCCTTCCTCGACGGGATAAATGCAAATCTAATCAAAGCAGGATACACATTACTGTATTACAAAACATGAAATGTATTTAAAAAAGATATACGACGAAGTGACAGAAGGCATATTTGATATGAGCAACGTTATAATTTTTAGAGAAATTGAGAAGAAAAAAATGGGGGATATTTATACTTTGTTATGTCTTCGGTCAGCTGAGCTCAGTAAAGCGTTTGGCTAAAGGAACCTATGCTATTCCAAAACATCTGTAGTGATGCTTCTAGGGTACAGGATTGCTTGAATCTCGCGAAAACTCGAGTCAGAACGAATAGATATGCCCTGTGCTCAAATGCTGCATATAATAGCTAGTGTCATACATGCCTGGTTGGAATTTAGTTGACCGCAACCTACAAATATCGGCAATTCTTCCCTACAGAATACGTATCGTTCCATACATTATTTTCTATTAAACCATCGACGCAGATTTTTCTTAACATTTCTCACGTTTTAACTTTCATTCTTGCATAAAATTCGTTACGCAAAGCTGTACGAAGCTGAAAATCCATGTTCAAATCATGAGATTCACGTACTGTTTGAAAATGGGTTTTGGTTAAGAAATAGATCAGGTCCAGCAGTGAATTGTTGAGTAATAATTCACTGTTTGGAGGTCAGGTGTAAAGAAGATCAAATCACGAGCGGGCAGCGCGAGTGATTTATCTTCGTACAACTGACCGACGAACAGTGAATTATTACTCAACAATTCACGCAATGGTGCTGATCTATTTCGATTCTAACACACAATAAACGACGAACACACATTCGAAGTCTTTCAACTTCTTCCAACTTTCCGCCATTTCACTGAAGAACTCCCGCCAATACTTAGACTACGTCGCATACGTTCACATGTAATTGTAACATCTTTCAAATGTAAAAACGACGTTACACCGTCTAACGACATGAATGACGTCATTTTCCAGTGACGTCAGCTATCACACACTTTGGCAGTGAATTATCGTCCGATATATCACAGTTTGTTACCGTTGGCTCTATAGGCGAGGTGTGTTAGAATTAAAAATACTTGAAATGAGATCCCATGTATTTGTCTCGCAATACACGAAAAGCGTTGCAGCCAGGACTGCTCATTACGTCGACATTTTTGTTCGCGAAAACTTTGCGCGCGTTATGACGCTGTGGCGACGTAATGATGTTCGAAAGTTTAACGCTGACGCCATTTTGTTTGGAGAAAACCAGTGAAAGAAAAATGATATTTTAAGGTTCAGCGTACTGTACTTTCTTCCATGCAGAGATCAAGTCAGCTTATCACCAACAATGAAATTATAAGACTTCGTCTCATAAGACCAAACACAACCCCCTCCTACAAAACAACTGGAGCAACACAGACAATGAATCAACAACAAGAGTACCACAGCCCTCGAACGCACACTGGCAGCCAAGGTCACCAGGGGTGTGTGCGTATGTTGGAGGGGGGGGGGGGGCTTAAATATATTTTACTGGCCAAACCCATGTAGTATAAAAGGCAGGTCACCTTTGGTTCCTTATATAATATACTTATCCTGGGCAAAAAAAATATGACAGCCTAACCGTTAATCACTCTGATATATATCTTGTCCCTGGCAGACTGTGAAACGGCGAAAAATAGAACGTCATGTTTTGCAAAAATTTAATATGTTGTTGCAATTTATGCGATAATAGGGACCAAGCAATATTTCAGAATGCGTTAACGTTTTTCAGGTCCCTCAGGAGATGTTGAAAACCTTATTATTTGCCCTTGCTTTTAATATCTCCCTTGGTACCTGGTGAGTGTTAATGTAAGAAATGCTATGTTTTATCTCTATAATATAACAAGTTATTTGAATAAAATTAATAATCAGTCATAATATTTATCCTTTCGTTTGAACCAACCTGAAACTTGCTGAAGTAGGTGTCTCGTCCACGTGTTGCCAGCTCCAGGAAAACTGATAAGCCCCGTTATAGGAAGTGGTTTGTCTGAAAGTCGAGGGCGCAGAAGTGGGCACTTGGGCTCCGTAAGGTTATTTACCAGACTAGTGTTCCAGTCGCATGCGCATTTATCCCAGCCTACAGAGACCACCTGGGCCGACGCTTCTTCCACTGCATTGTGTTGGATTGAATTGCAGAGTGTGGCACATATGTCTGGTGTTTGTTTAATCCTTCCATTTATAGCTGAATTATGTCTTTTTTCCAAGAATATTTTAAAGTTTCTACTGAAGTTCGACTCCCAATCGATGTATAAGAAGCACACTAGTGTGATTATTAGTACGATAACTAAAGTCCATATCCAAAGTGTCCGAATAGTTGAGCATTTTCCATGAAAACATAACATGTTGCATTCTTTAAAGACACCTGTTATAATTTTGAGGCTACTTTCAGATGTTAAGAGCTGTCATTCTATGTATAAATATGTCTACATGAGCATATTTAGTGCACCGGAAGCAGCATGTTGCGTTTTTGTGGCCATTTTTTCCGATTTTTCATGTATATTTTGGTAAGTGGGTGTTGTCAAATATGACCGTGCATTATGTGGAGACTGATTTCGACCCTATGGAAATTATGTCTGAAAATACGAGTGATGCCAGGAAAATTGCAAATTGCAGTTTTCCGGGCATCACTCATATTTCATTACTATTTCAAGAAGATGGAAGCACAATAACATCGCACATCGTGCACTAGATACTATAGACAACACCTATATAATCAAGTTATATATACGAAAAATATGTGGCCACTAAGACGAAATAGGTTGTGCCAGGCCAGAAAAGTCAATAATGTGTAATACTAGCTTCTTTACGAACAAAACAATAGATATATTAACTGCTCTAATTGTTATTGTAGTATTAGCTGTATAGCATTTCGCCTTGTCGTAAGAAAAATGTCCTCGTGTTTTGTTTTGTTTTGTGTTTGTAAACCAGGTACTCCTTCTCCTCACCATCATAATCATAATAACGGGCCTCGACGCGAGAAAACCTTTCTTCGGTGGTTTGTGAACAACAAAGACGCAGACCAGCCTGCGCATCCGCGCAGTCTGATCATCGCCTTTATTATTCTCTTATTGGAAAGTATCATATTAAAACTTGCTACAAGCGAAATTTCACTGTTCTAGCTAGTCTCTGTAACTGAGCAGGTTATTTTTTGTATGACCTCATCGGAAACCCGAAGAATTATGATTGTTAATTAACGTGCAGGTGCAGGGACATCCTCCACATCGGTGCCCCCCCCCCCCCTCTAGGTAACTGGCTAGCTGCACGCAAAGAAGATCTCACAGCTGATATCCAGGTGTTCATTTCTTGAGGGTCAACTCTCCTGCTAACGTCTCGAAAAAACAGCAGCAGTATTATTTGCTTGCAATCAGCAAATGCGCAGATCAGGCTGATCAGCAACTTTGTTAATAGCTTTTTAGCAAGTATAATAACTAAACTCTCCACATGCAAAATTTAAATGTTCTAGCTAGTCTCTGTAGCTGAGCATTCTGGTTTGCATCAGCTGATCTCCACAACAAAGATAGGTTTCTTAGATTCGATGCCCATACACTGTTACCGTGTCTCTGTACCTGAGCATGCAGGTTTGAACTTTTTCGTTAGAGACTCTGAAGACGCGTTTTCTCGCGTTTAGACATTTTTCAGATCAGTCAAATCGATTCACAATATATTCAAGGATTTAAATGCAGATTTTAGCAAAGATCAGGAATCGATACAATCAAGTACCACACCTGACCCAAGATACCAATGGGAAAGTGAAAAACTCACAGAAGACACCACAAACGAGAGTCAAGAGGTCAGCCCTTTCCCAGCAGGTGACCACGAAGCACATATAAACAGACGCGAACAAAACATAGCAAACACAAGACAGAACAAAAACATAAAAAAATCCACAAAAGAAGTACCGCCTTGGAACGGTCAGTAAAATATTTTACTGGAGGGCTTAAACCGGTTTAACGGCGCCAACCTCACCCTTATCAGGAATAATGGAAGGAGATTGTACACACAATCCTGAGGATTGGAAAAATAAGAGCATTAAATGAAAGTGCGGGGAGACTTTTTAGGGCCGCCACGCAGCACAGACAAAACAACTCTGATAATCAAAGTAAGTAAGGTTGCAAAGATCAGGAATCGATACAATCAAGTACCACACCTGACCCAAGATACCAATGGGAAAGTGGAAAACTCACAGAAGACACCACAAACGAGAGCCAAGAGGTCATCAGCCCTTTCCCAGCAGGTGAATCCTTATATTTACATATCAATCAAGTATACTTAATTATATTGTTTGTGGCCATGTTCCGTGGCTATAACCAGTACTGGCCGGGTGGGTTTATGGTTTTTGTGGCTTAATGTCCAGGAGCACCCGAATTATATATATCAGTGCCCTTCAATAGAACTAGTATCTAACAAAATCATGTATTCCCTCTTCTATTAGACTATGGAACTCCATTGAAGATGAATTAAAAATATATTAACATTACAAACCATTAAAACATATTACCTCAAGATTCAATAAATCATGTGTTCCTCCACACTTTACTGTATGAAACAAACATATTTCTATATTGCATGTACGACTTCAAAATAATTACAGCAACCTTAATAATGACCTTTTTACAAATTACATATGTGATAATCCTTTATGCGATTTGTGTGGTATTGTAGTAGATTGGTTCCCCTCGTTGATAAAGCTCCACTTCCGCTACGCATATATTGACTGGTAACGTCTATTTCATTACAAGTAGAGAATCCTACTCACCCGACTGCGCATGCTCCAGAAAAGATTTTTCAACACAAACTTCAGTATTTTTAGTAGCTATAATTTGATAATTAAGTAAAAGAAAAAAGTATATAAACTCCCAGAAAAAATAACTTAATAAAACGGCTTGTTTAAAAATGCACTTTATGTCAAGGGCATTTTCCAATACCACGTCACTCATGACGTCAGTGTGTATGCTATACGTAGGCGAAATGGCGACTAGTAGTTACCTGTTTTAATATGCTGACACGCTATTAAAGTGAGAGAACCAGTCTAGTATTGTAGAGAACGCCATCCACTACTATTTTTATTCTAGAAAGTAAACAATCGAAATCAGGCTTTTAATGACACAGTTAGAGTTTTCCAACCGTTAAGCATTGATATAATTCTATTTGAATATGGAAAACAATATAGCCTTATTCAGAGCTGTCCACAGATATGTACATGCTACTTAGCGTTTTTAAAACCAGTTGACTCTTTGTTTGAAATTTTTCTTGAAACTTATTTTGTATATCAATAAGTATACTTATGACCAAATTTTTCTATTGGTTCCTGGCAGTAGTATTTTTTTCTCAATTATTCAATATTAATTATTCACCTATTTATTTATCTACTATGCTGAAGTTCACTTTTTCTTTCATAATATGTTTTATCTTCATTTACTTATTTGTTATTTATTTATTATTTATTTATTTATTTATTTATTTGTTAATTTATTTGTAAATTTTATCTATTTATTCTCAGATTCTGATATAGTCTTTTTATGTTACTATCTGTTTTGCTTGATCAGAACTCGTTTAGTTAACATATGCGTTTGTATAATATATATTGTCATGTTTATAAGCTATTATATATATATATATTTGGAATGACAGGGAAGGGTCGAAACTAATGTTGTGAGAACTTGTGACCCAACCCCATTGCTGTAGTTATTTTGGCAATAAAATATGTTAAAACTTAACTAGCACCCGAAGGTTCAACCCGCAGTGATTCTGGTTTTAAAGCACCTCAGATGACGAGGCCATGGCTTAACGTCTCATCAGACAGATTGGGAGACACCGGGAATCGACCCTAAAACCACTGGTTCACAATTGTATATGGTTATATATTTGTTCTATATCAAAATAGTTATGGTATAAAAAGATATTTATGGACTAAAATATATTTATTGCGTTAAAAAATATTTATGGTCAATAAAAGATATTTGCTGTGCTAAAAATATTTATGGACTAAATAAATATAAAAATATCAATTGTCTTTTTTTTTTATTTAATGTCTAAAGATATAGTTATGTTCTAATGTTGGGTAAAATTAGCATTGTGGGATACTGGCTATTTCCTTAACAGCCGTGTGACTGTTTCACTGACGACCGTGCCGAATGGATACTTCTGCTCATTGCAATACTCTTTTCGACCCAGCCATAAGATTACGGTTCTTATCAGATTGTTGTGCAGTGAAGGCTCATGAGTAAGGCAGATGGACAGGCGGTTGTCAAGATAGCAAATCAAAATGGAGAGAGAGACACACACAGGAACAAAGGAAATATACCTAGATGGGATTGGCAATGTTCCTCTCGCGAGGAATCATGCAGGCCATTCCCCATCAAACACAAATCCCAATAGGGACTAGAGACACACAACACAACACCAGCATGTGGTTTGGAGAAAAGGTGTGCATCCTGCCTGAAGCTCGTTCATTGGCCTTCCAATGTCGTATTCCTTGAGATTCGGAGGATTCGCGGCCAGCAGCTGTCTAGCCCAGGTGACCGCAAACACACACACACACACACACACACACACACACACACACACACACACACACACCTAAATTAGTACTTTGACAAACAGTGAAGACCCAGATGCAATGCTTCAAAATGCTAAGGTAAAAATAATCTTTAGGTACATCAAAAGATTAATATTTGCAAGATGTGACCTGTGAACCCATATTATATAGATTTTATAAACAATCCCATCTTAATTTTATCAATCTGTATAAGATAGTCCATTAGAACATAAATGGTTAAAAACCAGCAGCCTTTACACGTTTCCTCAGCAATCGTCGCTGGTTAATGGCTAAAGACTTTGCAAAGGATTCGTAGCAATCTTCTCACCCATTTTGCAGAGTCATGACATTTAAGTTTAAAAATGCATGGCGAAAAGGTGGGTGGTGTAAGTTGTTTCGTTCAGCAGAAGCATACAAACATTGTCTGAACATTATAAACGCATTTTAGGGAAAATAGAGAATGTTTTACAATGGTAAAACACGTTTTTTTCCTGTCAACGGGTTATGTCTGGAAACAAAGCAAATGTGGCTAAAATCTTATGTCGCACGGAATGGTGACCCCTGTCTCAAACCGAGGTCGTTTTCTCAGCCTCAAATATTCTTTCAGCAATTTTGTTTTCATAACATACGCTTGAATGATAAGATGTTATAATGCACTTAAATTCATAACTTTCGTCTGATCAGTCTAAGAGATATTTACGTTTGTTTTTAGAGGAGGTGTTTACTTGTCGTCAGTATATAAAACTGCATCAAGTGTTTAACAAAGGATACAATTTGTGTACAATAGTACCTTGAAAAAATCACAAGGAGTAAGGTATGAAAATATAATCTGTCCTCGGTGTGGAGATGTGACTATAAATATGTATGGTTGTGGGTGTATTGAATACGTTATTTAAATGAATGATGTACACGGTGCCCGCCTCATTTGTGCAGAAAAATGAAGTTACATACTTGAATCTCCGTTATTAAATGATATTATAACATAACGAGCATATTGAGAATATCTATACTTACGATACAGTCTAACCTTTTAAGGGCAATTTACCTATTATAGTCAAGACCAAACGAACAGATCGAATCCGTTCTGGAATTTAGGAACACTAGAAGCATTTTTTATTGGACTTTGAATATAATTCTATATTAGCGAATAGTGCAGACCCTGACCAGACATCACGATCGGTGGCATCTCGTTTGGATCTAAACTGCTCTGCTCTTGTCCCTTAGAAAGGGGCATCCCACCCCTATATATAGCGGTATTCCTTGAGATTCCGAGGATTCGCGGCCAGCAGCTGTCTAGCCCAGGTGACCGCAAACACACACACACACACACACACACACACACACACACGCACACACACCTTAATTAGTACTTTGACAAACAGTGAAGACCCAGATGCAATGCTTCAAAATGCTAAGGTAAAAATAATCTTTAGGTACATCAAAAGATTAATATTTGCAAGATGTGACCTGTGAACCCATATTATATAGATTTTATAAACAATCCCATCTTAATTTTATCAATCTGTATAAGATAGTCCATTAGAACATAAATGGTTAAAAACCAGCAGCCTTTACACGTTTCCTCAGCAATCGTCGCTGGTTAATGGCTAAAGACTTTGCAAAGGATTCGTAGCAATCTTCTCACCCATTTTGCAGAGTCATGACATTTAAGTTTAAAATGCATGGCGAAAAGGTGGGTGGTGTAAGTTGTTTCGTTCAGCAGAAGCATACAAACATTGTCTGAACATTATAAACGCATTTTAGGGAAAATAGAGAATGTTTTACAATGGTAAAACACGTTTTTTTCCTGTCAACGGGTTGTGTCTGGAAACAAAGCAAATGTGGCTAAAATCTTAAGTCGTACGGAATGGTGACCCCTGTCTCAAACCGAGGTCGTTTTCTCAGCCTCAAATATTCTTTCAGCAATTTTGTTTTCATAACATACGCTTGAATGATAAGATGTTATAATGCACTTAAATTCATAACTTTCGTCTGATCAGTCTAAGAGATATTTACGTTTGTTTTTAGAGGAGGTGTTTACTTGACGTCAGTATATAAAACTGCATCAAGTGTTTAACAAAGGATACAATTTGTGTACAATAGTACCTTGAAAAAATCACAAGGAGTAAGGTATGAAAATATAATCTGTCCTCGGTGTGGAGATGTGACTATAAATATGTATGGTTGTGGGTGTATTGAATACGTTATTTAAATGAATGATGTACACGGTGCCCGCCTCATTTGTGCAGAAAAATGAAGTTACATACTTGAATCTCCGTTATTAAATGATATTATAACATAACGAGCATATTGAGAATATCTATACTTACGATACAGTCTAACCTTTTAAGGGCAATTTACCTATTATAGTCAAGACCAAACGAACAGATCGAATCCGTTCTGGAATTTAGGAACACTAGAAGCATTTTTTATTGGACTTTGAATATAATTCTATATTAGCGAATAGTGCAGACCCTGACCAGACATCACGATCGGTGGCATCTCGTTTGGATCTAAACTGCTCTGCTCTTGTCCCTTAGAAAGGGGCATCCCACCCCTATATATAGCGGTATTCCTTGAGATTCGGAGGATTCGCGGCCAGCAGCTGTCTAGCCCAGGTGACCGCAAACACACACACACACACACACACACACACACACACACACACACCTTAATTAGTACTTTGACAAACAGTGAAGACCCAGATGCAATGCTTCAAAATGCTAAGGTAAAAATAATCTTTAGGTACATCAAAAGATTAATATTTGCAAGATGTGACCTGTGAACCCATATTATATAGATTTTATAAACAATCCCATCTTAATTTTATCAATCTGTATAAGATAGTCCATTAGAACATAAATGGTTAAAAACCAGCAGCCTTAACACGTTTCCTCAGCAATCGTCGCTGGTTAATGGCTAGAGACTTTGCAAAGGATTCGTAGCAATCTTCTCACCCATTTTGCAGAGTCATGACATTTAAGTTTAAAAATGCATGGCGAAAAGGTGGGTGGTGTAAGTTGTTTCGTTCAGCAGAAGCATACAAACATTGTCTGAACATTATAAACGCATTTTAGGGAAAATAGAGAATGTTTTACAATGGTAAAACACGTTTTTTTCCTGTCAACGGGTTGTGTCTGGAAACAAAGCAAATGTGGCTAAAATCTTATGTCGCACGGAATGGTGACCCCTGTCTCAAACCGAGGTCGTTTTCTCAGCCTCAAATATTCTTTCAGCAATTTTGTTTTCATAACATACGCTTGAATGATAAGATGTTATAATGCACTTTAATTCATAACTTTCGTCTGATCATTCTAAGAGATATTTACGTTTGTTTTTAGAGGAGGTGTTTACTTGACGTCAGTATATAAAACTGCATCAAGTGTTTAACAAAGGATACAATTTGTGTACAATAGTACCTTGAAAAAATCACAAGGAGTAAGGTAATACTATGAAAATATAATCTGTCCTCGGTGTGGAGATGTGACTATAAATATGTATGGTTGTGGGTGTATTGAATACGTTATTTAAATGAATGATGTACACGGTGCCCCCCTCATTTGTGCAGAAAAATGAAGTTACATACTTGAATCTCCGTTATTAAATGATATTATAACATAACGAGCATATTGAGAATATCTATACTTACGATACAGTCTAACCTTTTAAGGGCAATTTACCTATTATAGTCAAGACCAAACGAACAGATCGAATCCGTTCTGGAATTTAGGAACACTAGAAGCATTTTTTATTGGAATTTGAATATAATTCTATATTAGCGAATAGTGCAGACCCTGACCAGACATCACGATCGGTGGCATCTCGTTTGGATCTAAACTGCTCTGCTCTTGTCCCTTAGAAAGGGGCATCCCACCCCTATATATAGCGGCAAACACTAGTTTTGGTACCTCCTTGCAATGAATGTCCTAATTGTTTTCAAAGATTTGTAAAAATTTCTGCCAATATTTTGAAATTTTTTGAAACCGATCTGCTTTAATAGCTATTTTCTTTTCAATATGTATGAAAAACTTAAATTCTTTGACCCATACAGCAATATTCAAACCTTTCTTGTTTATACGACTTTTATAAATATAAAATCTTGTTAGAATTAGAATATAGTTAATAGGTTATCTAGATTCACTTTGATAACATATACCGAAAATTGCACGTTTCTTATCGGTGTTTACCAAGTATTGATTTCTTTCGTAGATCCAATTTTCGATATTTTCCCAAAATTTCATTAATACATTACAGTACCAGAATAAATGTTCAATTCTTTTAACGGGGACTCTTTTGCAAAATATGCATAAACTGTCTTCAGTCTCGAATATACCATTCCATTTAATCTGACTTTTGGGTACTATTTCTTTTTCATTTAATATCTTATACATATCTCTGCAGCCATTATTGCTCTTAAGTTTAGTTTTGACGTTGAATGGTATGTTGTTATTTGCTAGTAAGACTGGACCAATATTGATTTCCTTTTTCTAATATAATTTAAAACCGCGATTCTAACACTAAAATACTGCATAAAATCTATTTGCAAGTTATATCTATTTGAAAACTGATTTAAGCTCATCACAGTTCCATCTTCGTTTAGTAGGTCTTTGATGAAATATGTGCTTTTTCGTAGAAAAACGAATTATGTGCTATTGCTATATTTTTATTGTTCCAAATATTTGTTGATCCTTTTCATCTGGTTTAGTTTGGTTTTGTTTGTTGCAAATATGAATCCAGGATTCTAGAACATCGTTCCAAAATATGTTGTTCTTGTTTAGCCCTTTTGTAAATTCCAGTCCCCTATATATTAAAGTGTTTGTTCTTGACTTTTAACTTTTTACTTCAATCAAACATAAATATTTTATTATGTACTGATTTAATTTTCACAGATCGTTTAACCATCTGCTAAGTCAATTACAGGACTATTTATCAGCTCTATGCAAACACCTGGGTGCTGCCATCTTACAGCAACACACACACATTAACCTGAGTTTACCTCTTTATCCAGGTCCGCTTAATTATTGAAGCAGCACCTTTAGGCAATTTCTTCATTTCAATATTGGATAATGGATATTCTGTTTTAATTACAATCAATGGTCAGATCAATTCAAATTAGAATGTTATAACTGTCAAAAGAAAAAGTATTTTATTATTAAATAAGTTTCATTTGATTTTAATCTGTCTTTTTGTACCCAAAATGAAGAAAATTGTTACAAAATATGTCGACTGCTATGGTATCAATTATTGCTTTAAGGGTTAAATTTTTGAATTAATTTATATTAAATATTGGCCAGGTATTAAACTATTCTTATCAATGCACCCACTGCTAAAAATATTACTATGAAACTTGGTTATTTTTGACATTATCAAGAATATATAACTGTGCTTGTGTTGTGTTTACCAGATGGAAGTGCTTCCAGTTTTCTTGTGTATAGCTCATTGACCTGGAAATAGCCAGACCCCCATGAACAAGATAAAGTAATTAATTACAGGCTAATTGAAGAGCATTCACAAACATTTAATGAGGGATTATTCTGATCATACTGTAAGCTTTATAATAAAGACAGTTGAAAAAAGTGTGAATTTTCCATTTTAATCCTTAATTTTAGAATATCTTGATTCTAAATCTGAGTGCAAATGATTCTAAGGTCAGGCCCCCTAGCAGACTCTCATGAAATTAAAGTTTTTTTTATAAAGGCTATTTTAGGCAAAATAAAGGTTGTTCCATTGAAATTCTAACAAAAATAAAGAGCAAATTAAAGTCAAATTTTCTAGTATTTTTATCAGATCCCAATTTTTAAATCTATGTTATGATAGAAGATGGTATGAAAGCGATGTAGCAAATCCTTAGCCAAAAATTTCATAGCCCATCTATCACAAATCAATAGAAAACGACTGTTGTTGTTTTAGTCCCTAGTTTGAAAACCTCAATTTGAACTAAAGGCTTGTGTGTGAGCAGTATTGGATTGAAAAATAAATCACATACAAGTATTTTCTAATCTTAAGGGGGGGGGGGGGGTCGGGGTCCTCCCCCGGAAAATTTTGAAAACCAATACAGCAGGAGGAGCCATCTCTGCTCATTTTCTTAGTACAATTTTACCTTAAGTAAAGGAACAATTTAAGAGGATATTGCTCCAGTTTTTATTGTATGCCCTTCTTAGATATAAAACTTAGAAAGAAAGATATGCATCTTGTATGTAGATATCAATGTTCAGAATTGACAACCTTAGAAAATCAGCACATTAGAAGTCAATAAACCCAATTGATCATGATGATATCCATTACTAAAAGAGTAATATTTGCCATCTCAGTAATTGCAGTTGGTAGCGTGTCCAACCTAATGTGGGAGCGCAGTGGCTCAGTGGTAGAGTGCTTGACTCGAGACCGAAGGGCCGCGGGTTCGAGCCTCACCGGCGTCACTGTGTTGTGTCCTTGAGCAAGACACATTAATCCTAGCTTAGTACTGGTTCAATACAGGAAGACCCGTCCCTTTATAACTGAAAGATTGTTGATGGGACGTAAAGAATCAAATCAAACAAAAACCAACTTAATGTCGGGAGTTTTGCAGTTGGGCACACTCTTTCACTATAGTTGGCAATTTCTAGTGAAAGATGAGCACTGGGTACATGGACTTGTGAAAGGATTTGGGTCAAGCCTGCCTAGATAAAGGGTGGTTAGGATCAACGGTCATTCCGACATAACCTCAGCTGAAAGCAAAAAATCAGCTTTTGGGCCAAAAGCATTTACCTTACCTCACTCTTGTTTATTGCTGCCTTATCTGAAGCCTCAGAAAAATTGACCGTATGGCCACTATAAGAGTCACCCTGATGTAAGAGATAGGTAGGCACATTGGTCAGATTCTGAAAAGCTCAAAATGTCACAGACATTACTTTTCAACATACCGGTACATGTACTTATGATCTATTTCTTATGTTCTAACTGATCTTGCAAAATTTCAAGGTTTATTAATCAAAATAAAGGTTATTAAACGTTTTTCAGCCAAATTAAAGGTTTTAAAGGATTGCAACCAAATTAAAGGTTTCTAAAGGTTTTAAAGGTTCCACTAGGGGGCCTGTAAGGTTTTAATAGCGGCTGCCAGTGATTGTTCAGAACCGTCCAATATAGTTGTCGTATCATCAGCAAATTGTAATAAAATATGCTCGACATCACCAAGTTTAACTCACTTAATATCCTTATATTGTTTAAGCATCAAAGATAGCATTCAGCACACAGTAAGAATATATACGGAGAAGACCGATCACCTTGTCTACATCCTCTGCCTATATTAAAACATCAGAAAGAAATCCACACTGGGTGACGGCAGATGAGATATTATTATATAATACTGAGATCAATTTTTTCATTGACAGTCCAAAATTTAAAGAAATACAAAACTTTTCAAATAAATTCCCAGGATATGGAGTCAAATGCCTTTTCGAAATCAACAATTAATAAAAGTCCAGGTAAATTTTCCTCTTCAACGTAGTTAAGTCAATCATATATAAGTCTGGTGTTTCCACCTATGTATCAACCGGATAAAAAAACTGCTTGATCTGATGATATTAATTTTGGAAGAACAGATTTTAATTTTTGCGCAATACACCCCGAAGCAATTTTGTAAATAACATTTAAAAGAGTTATGGGAAGCCAGTTTTTTAGAAAATGTCTTGGTTTATCTCCTTTTGGAAGGCGGTTTGTGATTGTGGTATTACTATATGTGATAATTCCCTGTCTTTGTGTTACGGAAAAGGTGCCTTATGATAGTCTTCATTTATAGAACGCTTAATAAAATGGTTAAAATCTTTGAAAAAGAATTTGAAAAATTCAACTGTAAGCCATCTGAACAAGGACAGTTATTATTTTTCATGTTTCGTAGTTCCTTAGATATTTCGCCAGCTGTTATTTTGCCTCCAAGGCTCGATGATTCAATATCAGTCAGAACTGGATGCTTCAAATTATTCAAAATGTCTCGATCATTTATATCTGTTTCACTGTTAAGTTATGCATATAAGTTTGAATAAAGATTTTGGACTTCTTTTAAAACTTCTTCCTGAGTTTTTATTACATTGCCAATTTCTTGCTGCACTTTTGGTATTGTTTTATTGGCATAGTTTCTTGACTCCAAGCTGCAAAAATATCGCGTTGGTTTTTCTCCCTCCTCTGCCCATTTAATTTTTGCTCTAATCATTATGCCTTGAATTTTCTCTTTACGAAATTTTCTAATTCTAGCTGTTTTTTCATTGATCGTTTCCAGATCTAAAGTTTCCACTTCTTCAAGATGTTTTATTTCGTTTTCAAAATTATGTTCTCTGAGATTATTTTGCTTCTTTTTGTATGATGAGTATGAAATAGTTTTCCCCTTATTTCTATTAACAATGTTTCCAAAAATAGCTGATCGGATATATCAAATTCTAAGTTTTGTTCATTTTCAATAATATATTCAAGTTTATACACAGCTGCATTCCAAAATGTTTATAGATAGCGATTTTTGTCATAATTATTTGCATACCCAATACTTGTTTGATTGTTGCACGACACGTCTAGTTATAGTGAGTAAAAATACGGCTTGTTTTGCAGATTTTTGTAACAAGTTTTAACTTCTAAAATTTTTTAAAGATGATTATATGTTTAACAAGTCAAAGTTGCTTATCAAAAAAACTATATTTCGATTTACGTAAGGGATAATAAAGAGAGCAGCAAAGAGAACGGGTGGTAATTTATAAAGTCATGTATATGGAGCATTGTGAAAATACTTTAAGAATTGAAGCTATCGAGTGTATCAACAATTAATCACTTGATTGACTTTGGTGTATGTGCACTAGCAGTTTGCACATATTTTATAATTTTACATAATTACTTTAAAATGGTCTAGGGGCCAAATCTCAAAATTTGAGTTCTGTTGCACCCCCCAGGAAGAAAAAGTTGGTTACTATTTTCAGTCAGGGACATGTCTGGGGGCCTCAGAAACCCATGTTTTACTAAGATTTTAGTGGTCAATTATCTGTAAATGGCCTGTAATCACCGTTACCCCACAAACATTGAAAATAGCAGCACACAATATACAAGACTAATGATATATTTTATACAAGTAACAATGAATTTATTTGAGGTTAAAATGTTCAACACAGTCATAAACATCAATTGCAGACATCTGTGAGATGCATTGCAGCTCGTCAGCGTAACGTATGTTACATTTATATGAAATTGCAGATAATGACATTATAGATTGCATATCAGAATGAACCATGTTCCCCAGCCACAGGAAGAGAAACTTGGTTACTGTTTTCAGTCTGGGGTATGTCTAGGGGTTTTTGAAACCGATGTTTTACCATGTTTTCTTTGGTCATTTTTCTGTAAATGGCCTGTAATTAATGTTACCCTACTACCATTGAAAATAGCAGTACACAAAATACAAGACTAATATGATATTTTCAAAAGTATAAATGAAATTATTTGAACTTAACATGTTTGAGCTAGTCATAAACATCAATTGCATGCATGTGAGAGATGTATTTCTGCTTGTCATAGTTACTTATGTTACATTTTTACGAAAGTGCAGATAATGACTTTATAGAGTGCATATTAGAATAAACCATTTCGTCCAATCTTAAATGTGTACTAAAGATCTTTATTCTAATGATGAATTTCCATTTTTAGATATTTAGGCTATTTACAACTTGTAACTGGCAATAGAGGTTGAAAAAATATATTTAAGTATGCTTATGACCATGTCACTTCTAATATTGGTGTATAGATTTTAAATTTGACAATTAACATTGCATAGGAATGTACAATGTCCTCTTCACCACTTTTACAATGAAACGAAATAATAATTATAAACAAATTCAACTACGACGGATAGTTTGTTGCGGTTAATATATATCAGACAACGTAGGTAACAACATTGTCCCTTGCATAAATGGATAAAATTACTAACTTAAAAAGTGTGGAAATTAGACTCAAATTTTACCTGGGCCTAAAAACAAGTCAAGCTCAGAATATATTTGAGTCTTGTCTTCACATATTATTTAAATTTATTTTAATAATGGACAAATTATTCTAAATAAACACTTATTTAAGAGAGTTTTGTAATTTTGATTGGTTATTTTACATGACAGTTTACAGGTTTAAAGCAATGGCAGATGATAATATATAATACTACTTCATAATTCAAATATTGGACTGTATGTTTTACTACATTTCCTGTGGTCTGTTTTTCTACGTTTCCTATAGTCGAAGTTTCATAATAGGCCTGTAAACTACGTTACCTAATAAATGAGGATAGACATTTTTAAGCCAGTACAAATTACATGCTTATAAGCATATTTATAAATTAATTTCACTACAGTTAAAGGTGATTAACAGCTTCAAGTATGTAAAAATGGAAATTTACCATTAGAATAGACATATCATTATAAATTTAAGGTTGAGGAACATGTTTTGTTATAAAACGCAATCTACAAAGACATTATTTACACCGGGCTGGGTAGCGCAGTCGGTAACGTGTCTGGCTACAGATGCGTGTCTGACTGCAGATCCAGGGGTCGCGAGTTCGATCCCGGTCCGGTCCCATACTTTAGTGGAGATTGATCATGAAATGATTTCTACGGTCATTCTCCTCCCTTCCGCTGATTCATTCAAGAAGGGTTGTTGTCACTTACAAGCGAAAGTATGTGCACAAATTACTGGTTAACCGCTTGTTCAAGCCTGCCCAGGAAAAAGTGTGGTTAGGTGAACTGACCGTCCCGCAATGACCATAGCTGTTGACTTGCGACGTAAAGCAACAAAACAAACAAACAAAACAAAGTCATTATTTGCATTTTAGTATATAACGTAACATTAGTATCGCTGACGAGCAGAAACATATTTCACAGATGCCTGCAATTGATGTTTATGTCTACCTCAAACAAGTACAACTAAAATAAGTTCAATAAGTACTAGTGAAAAATATCCTATTAGGTAAGTGTGTCTTGGTTGGCCTTTTTGTGACTAAGGATCTTAACAAGGTTATTCAATGATATATACACATGCTATGCAAAAATCTGTCATTCACAATATTGCAGCAGCTAATAGCTTGAGTGTACATTCAGTCTATCACCAGTTTATCTGAGGTCATGTCTAATGTTAGGAGAAATTACATCACAAATTGTTTAGCTAATACATGTACAAATTTACAAGCATACTCAATTGGTTTAATATATGATTTGCTTGATGTAGAAAAAATCCCTAAGGTGGGAAACTCGTCTGTCCTTACATATAAAAAATACATCTATGTTTTAACCATATTAGTTTGCTGAAACAGTGATTCGTTGCATATAATGTTGGTCTTTACATTAAAGTTATCTACTACATGTATAGACCAGTGCAATATACGAGATTAGCTTGTACTTGCAATTTGTAACATACTCATATTTTGTAATCTTAATATGGGATTACACTTAAAATAAAACTGAAATACTTTCTTTTAACCAGAAACAGCCCTCAAACAATGTTAGTATTACTAAATATATACAAGGATATGGGTGCTAGAATGAGTCAGTTTATGACTAAAATTATGTTTACGAGCTGTTGTTTGCAGTATTGCTCACCATTTTTGATGGTTTTGTATACTATAAGACTAATTAAGTAAATCTTTGAAAACCAACTGACTGATCATAAGTCTCTTACTCCTCATGCGTAAACATGTATCAGTGTTACAAATAGCTCAACATGACCCAAAGGTGCAAAAAAGAAAGAAAAAAGAACTTCCTTGTCAATAATGTAAGAAAACTATCAGCTGCGCGTGAGTCGTGGCACTACTTTTCAACAGACATTCATCGGACACTTTAATCTGTGAGTTTCAGATATTCAAGCTATGTTGTTAAATTACACTGAGTCATATTTATGATTAAAGCTTTAGAATAACTCCTCAAATTCTACTTTAAATAAAAATTCCCTAACAAACAAAACATTTGCAATTAAGGTTAACATGAAATAGCTTAGTAATTAATGTTACCAAGCAAGTAATATGTTTTTAAGTCTCTGCGTATCGCTCAGGTTGCTTTACCTCAAAATTGCTTGGTTAACAAACAAAATAATTTCTTTCGAAATTGCTGTATACTATAATAAGATAATAAGCATTTTACAATATGATATATTGAAATCGTGTTCATCAAGAGAATAGACGATTGCAATTGTGACAGGCCTAGGGGTGCATTGATTGTTGTTTTTTTTTCAAAATGTAACTGTCAACAGTGAAAGTTAATGTATTAAGCATACAAGAAAAAAGTAAATGCTAGATCTATAAAGCACCAGGTACATTTTTGTATAAACCGTGCTATTTCTATACTGATAAATACTTTGATTGATTTTGTAATTTTTAAAAACGATTAAGAAATTTTAGATTATAACAAAATGCAGCCAATACATAAAATGTTCTGTGTTTCTTCCTCACGGTACCTTTGTTTGATCTACAGTCTGCGACAGTGACATTTCATGGTCATTCTCACTTTTTAGCAAACATAGTTTTTTAGGCATGATAAAATACTTCTACTAAGTTGTCGCAGGAAAACATATTTAAGGTAAAATAATAACAGTGTGCTGTTACATATGTTAAGGGCTTGACAAATATATACATATATTGTAAAGGGTTAAATTCTTGTAAAATTTGACCAATTTGTTACACATTCAAAGAAAGTTCAGTCGGAACTTAACTAGTTTTAAGATGTGCCCTCTGTGTAAAGTCGACAGAAAGCCTCTGCTCTGGAAGACTTCCACACTATCCTTATGCCTTGCCACAAGATGCAGGAAATATTGCTTTTCTATTGAAATTTATTTATTGAGGTATGGTATATTCAGTCCAATATTTGAATGATAAAGTGAATATTATGTTTAATGCTATGATCCATTGATAAAAATTCTTCAAATTACCATACACGTATCAATGTAACAGGATCAAGCAAAATTGCAAAACTCTCTTAGATTAGTGTTTATTTTAAATAATTTGTCTTTTATTGAAGTTATTAAAATATGTGGAAAGTAGACTCTGCGTGTCGTCAGGCCTAGGTAAATATATGAGGCTACTCTCCACAATTTTTAGTTTTATCAATTTATGCAAAACACCATTGTTGTTACCTACGTTACCTTATTTATATATTGACAGAAATTAAATGTATATGGTAGTAAAACTTGTTTCTATAGCTGTTATTTCATTTCATTGTGACAGAGATGAAAGAAGACACTGTCGATTCCAATGCAATGTATATGGTTGAAATAGAAAAGCTGTATGCCAGTAGAAATGATATGCTTAAAAGCATATTTTAAAATTTATTTTACTACAAATTATCTCCAGTTACAAATTATAAACAGCTTCAAATATGGAAAAAAGGAAAATCATCATTAGAATAGGGATTTCTATCGCACATTTAAGGTTGGGAACATGGTTTATTATAATATGCAATCTATACATTCAATTTTTGCAATTTCGTAAACAATGTAACGTAAGTAACTCTGACGAGCAGAAATACATATTACAGATGTCTGCAATTGATGTTTATGTCTAGCTAAAACATGAAAAGCTCAAATCATTACATTAATACTATTGTATACTATCCTATTAGTCTTGTTTTTTGTGTACTGCTATTTTAAAAAATTAAGGTAACATTGATTACAGTTCACTTACAGAAAACTTACTGGAGAAAACTTACTACATTATGGGTTGCTATAGCCCCAAGACATGTCCCAGACTGAAAAAAGTAACCAAGTTTCTCTTTCTGTGGCTGGGGAGCATGGTTCATACTTATATGCAATCTATAAAGTCATTATCTGCAATATATTATAAAATGTAACATACATAATACTGATGAGCGGTTGAACATCTCACAAATGTCTGTAATTAATGTTTACGACTAAATCAAACATTTAAACCTCAAATAATTTCATTGTTACTATTATAAAGTATATTATTAGTCTTGTATTTTGTGACCTGCTATTTTCAATGTTTGTGGGGTAACGTTGATTACAGGCCATTTACAGAAAATTGACCACAGAAAACTTAGTAAAACATGGGTTTCTAAGGCCCCCAGATATGTCCCTGACTGAAAACAGTAACCAATTTTTTCTTCCTGGGGGTGCAACAAACTCGCAAAATAGCCCATATATCTCAGTTTGGCCCCTACACTAAAATATATTTTAAGTGCATTGTTGGGTGTTCAAATTTGATGCTACATAGTAAGAGCCCAAATATTAGGAAAAAGACCAAAAGGAAAGCACAGTACAACAGAAAATGGGCCAAGAGGGGTCAAAATTGTATAAAAATTGGAAATGTCATATTTTCAGATGAATCCACACTTTAAACCTATTTTTCTGGCAAACCTATTCCCATCTGGAGTCTGAAACACGAACACATTTATCCACATTAAATTCATGGATGGGTAAAACTCCACTGGAGTCGTATTGAGAGAACTATCTTGTAACTTTTAAAGGGGTCTCTCAACTTAAGCTTGTTAATGAAACAATCACCAGTAAGGCATATCAGGATAATATAAAAAACGATATAAAACTCCAATATGAATGCATTATGCCCCAAGCATTCAGCAAGAAAACGAACCTTGCAATAGCTCTTTAAATATTCACGCATTCACCAGGGACCAGAATGGTGATATTTTTGAGTTGCCACCTTGCAGTGTAGATCTGACCCCCATAGATACTGACTGTTGCAGTGTTAAGCGTCACGTCAGTCGGATGTCAAATATAAAATACAGACAATTTAGAAATTACTACCGAATTTGGTGCACCTTGAATTCAGATGACCTAGAAGCCATGCATTCGGCTATGCCAAAAAGAATCCAAGCTGTCATTACAACTAATGGTGGTGTTACTAAGTGTAAGATGACATGACAGATTTTCGCTGGAATGAAATCAGTTTCAAGATAAAATGCTTTGCTGTTACAGTGCTATACATGGGTCTTAATAAAACATAAAACAAATAACGATTTGCAGATTTTAATTCATCTAAATCAAATCTTAAATACACAGGGTGTGTAAATAATTATGACAAAATCGCTATCTAGAGAAAATTTGGAAAGCAGCTGTATAGGTAAGATATATTGCTCGTTTACCCTGTGGATACATTCTTTTACTACCTCTATATATTCCATATCTCTCAAAAGACTATTATTAAATTTCCAAAGCCCATTTCCCCCTTTAAAATAATTTATTTGGAAAGATAGAACAACAGATGAATGGTCTGATCGGTAACTAGGTAAGATGTTATGACTTTGTGCACTGGGCATGAAATTTTCTGAAATAAGAAAGTAATCAAGACGTGCTTGTTTTAAAGGATGGGGTCTTCGCCATGTGAAACATTTTTTCAAATTCATGTGATTCTCTGTATGGATCTATAAGCTCATCTTTAATTGTTAAGATACACTCTTTAGCTTTAGGGTTATTTACATGAAGATAGTTAAAAGTATCTAAATTCTGGTCTTGTACTACATTGAACTCCAACCATGATACATGTATCATTCCTATTTTCTCGATTGAATGAGCTACTTTTCTGAAAAAATCTGGTCGATCCTCATTGGGCCCATAAATGGTAATTAAAGTATTTTTTTATCTTCTATTATCATATCTAATAGTATAATATTTCCTTCACCGTCTTTTTTATATTAACTATTTTATATTCCAAATTGTTGTTGAATAGAATGCATACGCCTTTAGAGTTTGAAGTATATGAGTTGAATACAATATTACCACCCCATTCGGCACGAATATATGGCTCTAAGTTTTCCGTAAAACGAGTTTCCTGAAGACAACAAATCTGTATATTTTTGCTTCTTAGGTAGTGAAATACACCTTTACGTTTTTATGGGTCATGTAGCCCACTCACGTTAGAGGACTATGAGTTCCTTCCCTTGGCATATTCAGATCTATTTAAAACGGTAGATAAAAGTAATGAGCTTGTAATTTAGAAAATTATAAAATAAAATATCTTGTGAATAGGTTTCCATCATAATAATATATACTATGCACAATAAAGTTAGCAATTGTTTTGTATGGGTGAGCCTATCCACATCAGATCTCTAGTTTCATTTCCTGTCATGAAGATACAAGCGCCGATCATCTGACAAGATTTTCCATTTAAAAAATACAGAACTACCAAACGCAGCGGCCGTGCTAATGTGACGTTTAATTTTAAGACTAGCGGGTAACGTGGGTATAGCTGATCATTGGGGGAAGCCGAAACCATTTTCAAACGATTGTTTGGTCACTGAAAACCAAAAAAGCATAACAATTGCTGCAATTTTCTGAACTTTCTCAGAGAAATAAAGGACCAGGTTTTACAATTTGACGTTTTTACTAATGTTTTTACGTTATCGCCTTTAAACGTTGTTTGTAGTCGGGTTTTCTTGAACCACATTAACAAGTGAAACTGCTTGATGCCTTCCAACACATTCAGACAAATCATGTTGAATGAAACATCTTCACTACTACAGTGCATGAGCCGAAAGATAAAATCTAACGCCACCGTTATCTTGCAAATGAGTCGCACAATTTTTCAGTAACTTAAGGTTTGAATCAACCATAAGATGAGTAACATTGTAAGCCTAAACTGATACTCTGTTGAATTGAAATGCCAATTAACATGAGAAGTTTAATCAAATGATGACTACGTTTTGACGTCATTGATGGCAGCTGATTTTTTCAGCATGAATTCTCTATCACATCTGTCACATAACCAATAGTTTTTATAGGCGTATGATGCAATAGGAAGATGAAAGACCACCAAACGAAAAATCACATGCTTATCATTTTAGCATTACTTACAACGGATGTGATTTTTGCTTACTGACCCCTTCTGCAATTCTTGGCCTCCCCTAATGCCTATTTAAAGGATGGCGTCTGAAATTTCGTGTTTTCATTTGGCTTAGATCCTGTTCTCGTCATTGCAATTGAAATTGATCGACACTGTACTAAGATGAGCACAATAAAGATGCGAAACATAAGAAATTGCTAATCTTATTGTGCATAGTATACAATCAAAATTACTGTGAGAACGGACGATAAACAATGAGCCAATGACTAGATCTATACGCGTACATATGTAAATTATTACGAATGAATAAGATCTTTTTCAACACCATCTAAATTTACACTCACGCTTCTGGAGATGCAGACAAAGGTGAAGACATTGAAGCTGCCGTGGTGTAGGGGATAAACCTATGTCTTGTAAACCAGGGGTTGCAGGTTCGATTTCCAGCTTCTCCATGAAACAACTTTCGGTGAGCCTCTAGGTGTTCCCGCAATAAAACCAACGCACAAGTCTTAAACCAACCCGGCGGAACTGGTTTATACCCAGGAAAGCCGCAAAAAGTTTTAGAAGCCGCCGTAGTGTAGGGGATAAACCTATGTCTTGTAAGCCAGAGGTCGCAGGTTCGATTCCCGGCTTCTCCATGAAACTACTTTCGGTGAGCCACTGGGTGTTCCCGCAATAAAACCAACGCACAAATCTTAAACCAACCCGGCGGAACTGGTTTATACCCAGGAAAGCCGCAAAAAGTATTAGAAGCCGCCGTAGTGTAGGGGATAAACCTATGTCTTGTAAACCAGAGGTCGCAGGTTCGATTTCCGGCTTCTCCATGAAACTACTTTCGGTGAGCCACTGGGTGTTCCCGCAATAAAACCAACGCACAAATCTTAAACCAACCCGGCGGAACTGGTTTATACCCAGGAAAGCCGCAAAAAGTTTTAGAAGCCGCCGTAGTGTAGGGGATAAACCTATGTCTTGTAAACCAGAGGTCGCAGGTTCGATTCCCGGCTTCTCCATAAAACCACTTTTGGTGAGCCTTTGGGAGTTCCCGTCATAAAACCAACACACAAGTCTTAAACCAACCCGGCGGAAATGGTTTATACCCAGGAAAGCCACAAAGGTGAAGGGGATAAACCTTTATACCACCTTTACCAACTTTAGCATGAAATATCACTTGATGTGCAAGGTCTACACTGATGTAGGTGATAGAAATAGTTATACTATATATGTTCACCTGTACGTAAGATAATCCACTCGCTAAAGCTCGTGGATTATCTCCACGTACAGGCGGACACCCCATGGTATAACGATTACATGTCTTGTAAACCAGGGGTCGCAGGTTCTGAACCCATCCGGCCACAGGAACATGGCCACTAACAACGTATTTTAGAACTTACCCAAAATTCAAATTATATAATACCCCACTATTTGATTAAAAACGACCAGTGAAGCCAGATTTCCTTTTTAAAGACTATTTTAGTGCATATGTTCAGCGCAAAGTGAGAATCAGTTTAATTCCGGAATTGTACCTACGCATTGTGAGAATTCCTACTTTTAGGACTTGAGCTGGCTATAGACCCCCCTCGCCCCCAGGCGGAATTTTGTACACTATGATTTTCTGAAACTACATTATATAAGTCACAAAATAAAAGATGTGAGCCCTTTGAGAGTGTCAGTGTTAACGTGTAACATCACGTTATGTACGTTATCCACCCCCCCCCCCCCCGAAATAGCATTAAATGTCCCTGATAATGTCTCAACCATGACATGTTCGTACATATTGCATGCTGATACAGGTTTATGAACTTCTTATAACACAGTTACTTATTTTGTGTATTAATTTTATAAATGCCTTGAGTTATTACCGTTGTATACGTTAATTAGTGTTTCCTGCGTAATTTGTTTGTTTGTTTGTTTGTTTGTTTGTTTGTTTGCTTTACGTCCCAAGTCAACAGCTATGGTCATTGCGGGACGGTCAGTTCACCTAACCACACTTTTTCCTGGGCAGGCTTGAACAAGCGGTTAACCAGTAATTCGTGCACATACTTTCGCTTGTAACTGACAACAACCCTTCTTGAATAAATCAGCGGAAGGGAGAAGAATGACCGTAGAAATTATTTCATGATCAATCTCCACGAAAGTATGGGACGGGACCGGGATCGAACTCGCGACCCCTGGATCTGCAGTCAGACACGCATCTGTAGCCAGACACGTTATACGAGGGTTAGTCAAAAATAACTGAGCCCTATCTCATTATATCTTAGCCTCACATTGTAGACAAGAAATATGATTATCTTTTATAAGTATAACATGTCAAAGACGTTTTGACCCAAAATAATTACCCAGGTGATGCTTCTGTTATGGTTGCTAGGCAACTAAATATCGTCAGTCAGAGCGATGCGTTCATGATCTCCATCACCAGGAATATACAGTATGTATCAAAAAAGCTTGTGGGCTTGATAGTTTTTGAGAAAGACATATTTGACATTTATTTGAATAACATATGTCATATTGTCTTTTCATTATACTTGGTTCGTAAATGTTTAGGTGAACACTGACTGCATGCGTTGCCTAGCAACAAAATAAGTCAAAATTTCACAAATTTTCAAATACACCAGGATTGTGTTGCCATGGAAACATAATCATTTATTCCAAACAAGGAATTTAATATTTCTGTGGGTTTGTTTGTGTATGCAGTATTGCATAAGCATTATTAGGATATTATTAGGATGTTTTCAATTAAAATTGTGTTAATATGAATGTGGGTGGGGTAAATTATAGGACTTGAGGCACGTAAAAAATTGCTGAATTCTGAAATCAAACTACTACAGTATCTCTAATTTGGGGTCAGTTGTTTTCTTTTCTGCGGCACTGAGTAGGTACATGTAATATGTATCAAACGACAGTGAATGCAGCATTACATTGACATTATCGTTTCCATGGCAACGCTTAGATATTGATGTATAACAGCGTGAACGCACCCGTTCGACAGGTCATGTTCGGTTGCCTAGCAACCAGTATATAAAGCCTACCAACAGATATAAATTAGGTTATTGAATAGATGAAATATAACTTCGATGAAATATCATTTAAATATGTGTCCATTTTACTTGAAGTAAATGTTATAAGGTAGGGCTCAGTTATTTTTGACTAACCCTCGTAGACTGCGCTACGCGCCTGCGTAATTTGGGAGTATCAGTATGATATCTATTGATTATACGTGTATTACATTTGTCAAAGAATATAGTTAATCTATAAGGCTGCTACTTGAATAATTTAATGTTCTTTATTATGGTCGCTAACACTATTTTGCAGGCCCATGTTACGTATGTTACCCTCAAAAGAGCATTAAGCATTCAAGGTAATGTCTCTAACATACCCTGCTAATACTTATTTGCATGCTGGCTTAGGTTTATGTACTTATTCTAGCAAGTAATACGTATTTGAAGTATTCATTTATGTATTCATTTAACTGTTATGTGTGTAACCAAATGATACAAAGGTCATTCTGAGTATCTGCATAGCAGTGTTGA
Organism: Loripinus fragilis; assembly: GCA_964019695.1. Classification (NCBI taxonomy): domain Eukaryota; kingdom Metazoa; phylum Mollusca; class Bivalvia; order Lucinida; family Lucinidae; genus Loripinus; species Loripinus fragilis. Next base: position 62,222,079 of record OZ026524.1, on the reverse strand, counting down.
CTATACATGTATAAAGTCTGATAGAGAATTTAGAAAATTTATAAGACTTAAATAAATTAAAGTTTCTTATTAATTTATGCATTAGCAAAATATCAGAGGACAGCTCTATAATGAAATATTATTTATTAGCACAACGTTTCAGCCTACATTGGCCTTTATCAAGTGTAATATAAACAAATAGACAGGAAGTGACATCTTGCTTGCTATTTGAAAGCCTGGTCCCGAGGTTATAAAACTTTTTTCATACTAAACTCAGCTGAGCACAAATTTTATCCTGCTCATGAATGTTAAAATGCCAATAATTGTTGGCTTTTTAACATTTATTAGCATGATTGATACAACATCTGAGAGCAGAAGCAAGAAACTTCTTTAAATGTCGGTATTTTTGTGTTAATGAGCAGTTGAAATTTCGTGCTCAGTTGCGTTTAGCATGATAAAAGTATTATAACCTCGGGGCCTGGTCATTGCACAGAATAAATCATGGCTTAAGTTTGACGTTTTATACTTGTAACAAAGTACAAACGCAAGAGTGGAAGTTTACAAAAATAACAGATGAAATGGTAAAATCCAATGTGTTCACTGCAGCGAAGTTGAATTTGATTTTTATTGAATCACAGAATTATTGATTTCTTTTGTTCATTTAGGCCCGTAAGAGGTAATAATCCCAAATTTATAATACCCGGACTACTTTTGATGCGCAAGTTTAAGGTGTCCATTCTGAATTTATATACGAGTACATGTTCTTAAGCTAAATTCAGTAGCAATTATGATTGTTATATGACTCTTATATAAAACCTCCTCTGATTGACTGAAAATAGCATGCACTGGTTGTGACAGATCTTGATGTCAAACAGTGATGAGCTCAGGACAGGCTAACATTATACAATTAATGCATTCTTTTGAGTATGACACCAGGGTGTGTCAACCTGAGAACAGTGATGTTCACCGAGGCGAAGCCGAGGTAAACATCACTTTCGAGGGATGACTAATCCTGATGTTAACCGAAAAAGAATGCACCGATTGTTTTGTTATATGACACTGTCTCTCTTTTCCAAGTTTTAATTAAAGTATTTTCATATTTATAAATTAACTCAAGTCAGATGTTCCTAGTGTAATTTCACTAGGGAGATAATTTCAACAATATAATTCCCAAATTTCTGCAACTATTATGAGATAAGCAAAATAATTGCATTTTTTATCCCATATATACTGAGCGAAACTTCCAAACCGCCACTCAATATTTTTCATATATCTTAACATAAATGATAATACATGGCTACAATTTACACTCAATTTGGAAAAATCAATTAAACAGAACCTGTCAAAATTTCATTTTAATAAATTGAAATTCACATGTTCAATTGGTAGACTGTATAAAGGCACCATCGCATTTCATTTTCACACAAACGTTAAAATCTTAACTCATCGCTTAAAACCGAGTATTCCAGGGACCTAAAGTAAAAAACACCAACTTTATGGTGTTATAAATGGACATTATTGAACATTTTTGGATTTCGTTTTTATTAAGTAGGAATTTCCAGGTAATCCACAATGTTCCTATGGAAGCCCATATGACATAAAACAACACAAGAATGCTTCATAACAAACACAAAACATTGTATAACCTATTTAGCCCTGCCCAGCTATTTCCTGTGTTGGTTTCACATCCTGAAATGAACACATTATGTAGCATTTTGCTGCATTTCATTGAAGAGTCTTTCCATGGGTGCGATCACATGGGACAAATGGATTTTATTAGCAGCATTTTTGTAAGATTTTTTTTCAATATTATCAAATATCTGGGAAGCATTTGAGCCATGACATGAAATTTCCAAAAAATTGGTATGTGCGACCAGCAAAGGCTCAGACCAGCCTGCGCATACGCGCAGTCTGATCAGAGCTTTTGCTAGTCACTTGCATATTCTAGGAGTGTACACCTACTGACTGAACATCATTTGGAGTTTCTAAACTTAAAAGGAGGCTGCACAGGCTCGTCTGAGTCTACATTTGTCAAAATGCCACATTGTTGGAAATCACATAACGCGGCTCGTTTCATTGATCACACGTTACAGATGTAAAGATTGCAGCAAAGAGAATAGGAAAATCATGAAATCCTTTTTTTTTCTTCGCATGTTAGCGTCTATGACTGGCCGCGTTGTGTAAATAAACATGCCATATTTTGCAAATGAAATGTACTCACGATTTGCTGTCTCTCACGTCCGCTATCGCTGAAAGTGTATACTGCAGCCGAAAAAGTCTACACGGTATCACGTATTCGACCGTGATACTGTAACAAGAGTTTCCTGGAAAAAATATACTTACAATTCTGTATATTTTATCCATGCAAAATTATAACCCCGACATCTTATTAGCTACAGTATTACAAAAATATGCCTTAGTTTCATTCTTGGAAAATTCCAAGCTATTCACGTGCTCTCACAATACAAAGTATTTAGAATTTATTCAGGTAGAGAAAGTGTTGTCTGGCTGTTCGTGATTCAATGTGTCTTACAGTACACATGTTGCTTGCTAGCTGCTTGTCACCCTTCATGTAAACTATGATGTCTGTCTGTCTGTCTGTCTATCTATCTATCTATCTATCTATCTATCTATCTATCTATCTATCTATCTATCTATCTATCTATCTATCTATCTATCTATCTATCTATCTATCTATCCGTCCGTCCGTAGGTCCATCCATCCATCCATCCATCCATCCATCTTTCTATCTGCCTGTTGTCTGTCTGTCTGCCTATCTATCTATCTATCTATCTATCTATCTATCTATCTATCTATCTATCTATCTATCTATCTATCTATCTATCTATCTATCTATCTCCCCGATGACATGTAGTCGTATGGGTTAGACAAAAGTATCCTGTATATATATATACTGGATATTCAAATATTTTTTGTTAAATATGTCTTTTATTTCACGAGTGTAGTGGACAATATTTATATTTCATTTGTGGCGAAGCCACGAATGAAATATAATTATTGTCCACTTCACGAGTGAAATAAAAGCCATATTTAACAAAAAAACATTTGAATTTTCCTTTTATTATCTACAAATTTCCCATAATCTTTTAAGGTAAAGAGAAGCGAATCTTACTTTACATTAGCTTTTGTTTTGATTTTCTAGTTGTAGCAGACGAATTTATAAAACTCTTTTTTTATTAGCTCACCTGAGCCGAAGGCTCATGGGTGAGCTAATAGTATACAGGTCACTCCGGCGTCCGTCCGTCGTCCGTCCGTCCACAATTTCAAACATCTTCTCCTCTGAAACCACCGGACCTATTAAATTAATTACATATGGATACTCTTTAGAACGCGGGAACGAAAGTTTGTTCAAACGGTCCTGGTCACATGACCAAGATAGCCGCCACGCCCATATATGGTAAAAACCCTTTAAAACTCTTCTTCTCCAGAACCATAAGGCCGATGACCTTGGGACTTGGTATGTAGCATTGGGGTAGTGAGGCCTACCAAGTTTGTTCAAATGATGATCCTAGGTTGGCCTTGACCTTCTTAACGTCAAGGTCAAATTTGCTTCCTAATGCATTTAAAATGGGAAAATTCATGAAACGTTGAATTTTATGAAAACTGTGGAAGCCCTAGTCATTATTCTTACTTGATATGTTAAATCTAATGAGACAATGGCTATAAATATGTTCCAAAGATCACGGTTGACCTTTGACCTTTCAGCTTAGGTCGCTCATATTGGCGTCCCATCAATATATTAAAACTGAGTTTTCTCACAAACCATCGGTCCAATTGAACTCAAATTTCATGTGAAGACTCTTTATGATAAGTTATCCAAAATTATGCAAAACACTTTGGTCACATGACCAAGATGACCGCCGCGCCCATATATGGTAAAATCCTTTAAAAATCTTTTCTCCAGAACCAGAAGGCTGATGACCTTTGGACTTGGTATGTAGCATTTGGTTAGTGGAGCCTGCCAAATTGTTCAAATGATGATCCTAGGTTGACCTTGACCTAATTAACTTCAAGGTCAATTTGCTTCCTAATGCATTTAAATGGGATTTTTTTTGAAAAGGTGATGTTTTAATACTGTTGAAGCCAAATTCATTATTCTCACTCGATATGTTAAACCTAATGAGACAATGGCTATAAATGATATCCAAAGGTCAAGGCCACCACACCCATATATGGTAAAACCCCTTTAAATATCTTTTTCTCTGGAACAAAAAGCCAATGGCCTTGGGACTTGGTATGTAGCATTGGGGATATGGGCCCTGCCAGGTTTGCACAAATTATGAATCTAGTTTGACCTTGACCTACTTTATGGCAAGGTCACATTTGATTCCTAATGCATTTATATGGGAAAAATCTTGAAATGTTCATTTTCTATAACTGTTTAAGCAAAAATCATAATATTTTCAAGAGATATTTTATCTTATGAGACAATGGTTTTATATAAGTACCAAATGTCAAGCTGACCTGTGACCTTTTATCCAATGCCACTCATTTGGACCGCCACATACCTATCTTAACATTGGTTTCTCAGAAATCACTGTGCTGTTTGATGGAGTATTCAATTGTTTAGGTCACTTGACCAAAATGGCTGCAGCCCCATATATGGTAAAACAAAATAAGTTTTATTATAAGCAGTAGTTGACCCTGACCTATTTAACATTATCAAAGAGATCAGGTAAGCGCCTCAGGACCTTCAGGTCCTCTAGTTAAGCTTCTAAGCGACTCTGACTTTTTGTTTACATTTCCATAGAAATAGGAAACACCAATAGTTGTTTCCCTTGGAAAAAAACAGATATTTCATAAAGAGTTGCTTCCCTTAGACCATATTGAGAAAATAGAAATTACTTCCAATCTTACGGTTTCTCTCCTGTGAAAATATCAAATCTTGTATTTTCACTGCTGTGAAAATACAAATTTGTTTTTTTATATTTTCACGGCTGTGAAACATATGCATTATATTTAAACAATATTTTCCTGTATTTCATTACATAGTAGATAATAAATATGTTTATTCAAATGTGATGATACATATGTTAACTACGAGCAAGAAGTCCAGAAAGCACAACTTTACATATAGAGGACAAATGTGGGGTAGTTGTTCCACCCTGACAAGCGTAACACACAATGCGCGGAGATAGAAAATTCTGTCAGCGGAGGGAGGGGGCTGAGGTCCTGACGAGTTTTTTTGTTGTTAAGTCATCAATGTATATCACAGAGGGCCGCACAGACCAACCTTGCGAAGCATCTCGAATTGGATCTGCACCTGGATTTCTAACAAAACATACGGCCATGTGATATTTCAGGGAGGGGGTCCGAACCCCTACCTTCCCTTCTCCACTTTGGATACACCCTGCAAGTCACAAGGTCAAGAAAACCTTATTGTTTAACAACATTTTTATTCGATTTGGCACCAAGTTGTATCTACATATAGTTGGGATTCCTATGGGGTTTACTCGTGCTCCCCTGGTTGCCTATTTTTTCATATTTTTGTAATTAGAGGAACTTTATGTTGTCTCTTTCTGACGATAAGCAGGTTGATATTATTGATGCTTTTAACACTACATCCAGATATTTGGACGATATTTAAAACATAAATAATGTATATTTTGACAATATGGCAAGTCAACTATACCCTCCATAGCTCCAACTTGATACAGCTAATAGCTCCGATACCGAAGCCGCATTTTTAGGCTTGCATTGTCAATTTCTAATTATATTGTTTCTACCAAAATTAATGATAAACGTGACGACTTTGATGTTGAAATTGTCCATTTTCTATT